>OZ023164.1:19597527-19622527 GCA_963678695.2 Diplodus puntazzo
GCCCAGCAGGCAGGTGTGGCATGTAAGAATTGATTTGGCACAGCTGCTCTGATTTTGATTGTGTCGGCTCAGGCCTGTGTGAGCTGACCAATTAGAGCAGAATGGTTATTTAGGAAGGGGGGCACTAAAGAGACAGGAGCCAAAACAGATCGCTTCAGACAGAGGGTGAAAACAGTGCTGCAACACTGGACAGTGTGAGAGAACTGGTGTGTTTTTTGAGCATTAAAGCATGTAAACCTGTTCCACTACTAACCCAAATTAAAATGATGAACCTGTAAATTTGCATCATATGTCTCCTTTAAAGAGAGGTCTTGCTCACAACTAACTCACTTGTGGTTTGAAATTTATCAACCCACATAGTTTCTGTTTGGGAATTAGTTACAAGCAATTCCAATTAAAATGAGCAACATATTCTGAGTCTAAATCTGGACACTACATACACTTTAATAGTTTTGCGTTTGGTTACATGAAAGCAGACCATAGTTATTAAGTGTTACTAAGGGAGAACAACTTGATGTGGTATTACCACCTTATAGGCCCCATAATAAGCAAAGACTATTAGTATCTTATGTACAACAGCCTTCTTACTTGTGAACATGAATGAATAAGCAGTAATTGGGAGATTATGGAGGGAACACTCTTAGTTAATAGCCTACTAGTTAACAGGGCAATAAAGGAAGCAATATGTAAGAACTAAGTTGAAAACATTCAAAAATGATCAACAGAATGTGAATAAATAGCAGTTTTGACATTTTGATGTATTGTGTAGCAGAGAAATCTACCGGAGTTAGCAGGCTAACCAGCTAGCCCTGCCAGTCCAGGTTCAAAGCTCCTGTGCTAGTTGTGTAAAAAAACAACACTCCTCTGGTCCTTGAGCTGCCAGTCCAGGCCACTAGCTGCACAGCTAACTGAGCTAACTTGCTAAGGGCAGCTACAGTTTGCAGCAGTTAGCAGTTGCTCTCATGAAATATTGCCTCCTTTTTGTTTAGAGCATGGATTTGACAGGTGGCCACTTCTTGCATATTGCACCTTTAATAAATACTTCATGATGTCTAATAAAGAGCCAATATCTACTTAAATGAGCTAATAAGCAACTAGTTAATGGTTGATGCGAATGTATGCAGATGTGTTACCAAATTATTATATAATGGTAATGAGTAAACTGACATTTTTTATGTGTAAAATCAGTGGAGTGTCCCTTTTTAAGAAGTATTCAAAGAAACAGGAATTTTCAATTACAGGCTATTAAGGGCACATGTAAATAGCCAGAGTGTTGGCAAATGCCTTGATACGCCACGCCTGTAAATGAAGCCAATGATGTAGATTTGCACAGGCCATCAAGCTTTCTTTTCCAGGTATAATATGTTGAACTGAAAAGCCATCCTAAGTGATTTTTTCCTGCATTCTGCCCCAGGCTTCAGTTTTTATTGTAACTAACCAAAATACAGCCTGTAAAGCCAGTTTATTTGCTTCTTACATACTTTTTACCTGATCTAAAGACACACTGTGTATTATTTGTGTTTATGTGAAGTGTTTAATTGATGCCCTAGAACATGAGAGAAGTTAGCCTTTGGGGCCTCCAGCCAGAAAGCCCTTTAAGCACATGGTTAACATGGTGAACGGGTCCATGCCTACGTGGACTACATGCTCTTTAGACTACATCACCTGACTTCCTAAATCCCTTCTGGCTGAAAGCCCTGAAGGCGAACCTCCCTCAGTACTGCTGCGCTACGAAATGGCATTATATTTGTTTTATTTTGAAGAGAGTAATCAAGATTTTGGTGTTGGAAATACTAAATGTTACAAGTAGATGTTATTTCTTTGTGTAACATACCCCGCTCAAGACTGTCATACATTTCCGACAGCATGGATGCTTTTGTGCAATATTTCTGATTAATTTGGCAGGACCTGAGCCCTTGTGTGTTTTTGTAATAAAGTATGCTTGAATACAACAAAGGCCTGTCTTTGCTTTTATGGAATTAGCACTCAGTCTGAAAGTTTCTGTTCGGCAGTGACAAGACTATGTTGCTCTTCCATCCTCGGGTTGTCCAGCAGTGTCAGAAATCTGGAAGATGAGGGGAAAAAAGAAGGACTTCTCTACATTCTCTGTGATCTATATTGAGCATTTCTGTTTGATATATATGTCAATGCATAATTGAGGAGAAAAGGATGAATTAGGACACCGAAATTGGGGATAGAGCCTAATTAGTTCTGAGAG
Organism: Diplodus puntazzo; assembly: GCA_963678695.2. Lineage (NCBI taxonomy): Eukaryota > Metazoa > Chordata > Actinopteri > Spariformes > Sparidae > Diplodus > Diplodus puntazzo. The sequence continues at coordinate 19,599,746 of OZ023164.1, forward strand.
GACATCTAAATCACTGTCATCCGACGAGCGTCACTCCCTCCGAATGTCCGGTGGCTCTGTTGACATCTCAGCGTGGGCCGAGATGAAACAGAACTGAGAAAAATCAGCAGGAAATCTTTTTTTTTTCCCTTCCCGTTCAAGCACATCTATTTTTAGACTTCCAACAAGTCTGTCATCTAACAAAATCTCTAAGTCATGGCTGCATACCCTTCTTTTGGTTGAGTACTTTCTCTATTCCAAATTTGATATGTCTTAATATCTTAGTTATGAATTATCAATGGCGTCCATGGACCAGCGTTCTCTGATGTACTAAATTCAGAGAACTGTAACAATAACCTTTTCCTCCTAAACGCTCCAGGTCATTTCTAGATTTGGCCACAAGGTGGGACAGTGAATCACGTTTCTGTCAAGTCCCCTCACTGATATTGTAGGAAAGGGATTTTCTTCCACTAATTAATGAGTTCTGGAAACATGGAATGTAATCAGTCTGATACTGTATTATATAACGCACTGATCACTGATTTTTTTTTTAAATGAGCCGCCTGAGAGAAATAAAGTCCACAAAGATAACAAAGATCTTTAAACATTTTCACACATTACTAGAAAGATGATCTTGTTTCTAATCTGATGTCAAAGTATTTGGATGTTTCAGAAAGTTCTGTAGTCCTGCTGTGGTGGACACTGATTAACATGTTAAGCAAAATGAAAGTCTAAAACAGCAGATTCTAGTAAGGGGAAGAGGAATAAAAGTTCAGACACTCATGCGTGAAGCAGGAACTAAAGTACTTGAATTAGGTCAAAAAGCCTTTATTCAAAACATGGCTACTTACAGAACAAAACAATACTGACCAGTTTGGATGTTGACAGTCTTCATCAGGGTACAAAAATGACGCAAATATTTTTTGAAACATGGCAAGGGCCATATTTAATTTTCATGTACATATATAAGACAGCCTGTATATTTGGTGTCTGTTTTATCTTATAGTGTTTTATGTCCTTAGGATCAAGGTAATAAGAAAGAAAAACAGAAAGGAATGAAATATCAGTTATATTTGCCTACAGTAATCTTCTTCATTTCAAAGAAAATGCATGCAATCAATCTCCTCCTTTAAACCAGGATATACCAATGCCTCAAGTTTAAAGATCCAGTTAGTGTCCCTTTGGAACTGCAGTCTGCATAAATGATCATTTTTAGCTCATAAATATAATGGTGGGCAAGATGAAGGTCTAAACAGCTGAATGTAGTGTAGGGGGGTACTGAGACTGATGCTGTATAGCGGCTATGTCTATTTTATTTAGTATACTTTCCTTTTCCTTACTTTGCACTATTTGTTTCTACTGACCTGAAGAGAAAGCCATTCACAATTTCACTGTACATGTGTACAGTGACAATATAGCAATATTCTATTCTATTCTATTCTATTCTATTCTATTCTGTTCTATTCTATTCTATGTTAATCTGTTGCATCAGTGTGTGGGTATTCAATTATAACACCATAACATTACATATAAAGAAAAACAGTCTTGACAGCAAGTAAAGCACACCATCAATAATTCATAATAATTGAAACCGAGGTGAATATTCACTTGTTGCAGTGTTTATACTGTACAGAAATCCTGAAGATTACATCGGCTATTTCCCCCCCATCATCTTATCGAAATGGCTCTACCCCAACCCCTTCTTTCAGCTTACAGTGAAACATTTTGGTGACATTATAACACATTATGAACTTTCCTAGAATGCGTTAGAATTCACCTATAGTGCTGTATAATCATAGTCATAAGCACTTCATATTTTTTTCTCACAGAAATCTCACAATAATGTCTATACTGCATTACAAACATTAGTATAATGTCTGTACCTGTTAAAAAACATAATTTTCACAGCGTTTTGTGTGCTGTTTTCTTTTTTTGACCACTTATAGTGACACATAAGCAGCTTGTTATGTGTTACACCTGCCTGTAACACACAACCTTGCGTAAAGCACCCAATGGCCACTTAGACTAATTCCTCATCACATTTTTATGTATTATAATAATGACTATAATGTAAAATGATGAGAATTAATATAAACTGTATATATATGATCCCTGCAAAAATAGTGAGTGGCCAGCATTTATGATGTATCGAAACTTAACCTCATAAATCATGTTAAAATACTTTATAATGTGTTATGATTACTGTTATAAGCATTCTGAATATATATGATTGCATTATAAAGACTGGTATCACAATGCAACAATGATTACTATTATAAGCATTATGAATACTTATGAGTGCTTGTGACGATTATACAGCACTATAGGTGCATTATAACTCCCTCTGTATGTTCATATCATGTTACAAAGCATTACAGACATGGGCTTCCTACAATAACCAAACACTTGAGGAAATGAGAAAATAATCACACTTGGCACTGAGAGGTTTGAACCGAGCTCAAAGGCTCATTTCCTGATTCAAATATGAACAAAAGCCACGATGCCAACAATCAAAACACAACCTGCCATCAGTCTGGGAGTGATTGACAGGTCTTAAAATAATACGGAGATGACAGCAGTGTCTGTAAGTCTTTTTTTATTGCATTACATGTTTGTTTAGTGTATAATAACAAGACTGTGTATATTGCAAGGTGAATACTGGAGTATAATATTGTCAACAATGGTGGCTGTGAAACACACAATTCTGTTTTTGAAGATGCGTCACTTCAATTTTGTACAACAGTATGACTTACTTGGTCAGATTTCAGCAGATATTTATTTTCAAAACTCACATTTAAATGACAAACGAGTGATTCACCCTCATATCAGGTATAATTCATTCAGGTTATAAAAGTTGATTGCTTCCATCTTGATGATGGGTTTAGAAAACTTGAATTGAGATTGTAAAATGTTCTTTCCTCACATTCTAGCCTGGTTCCAGGTCTCTTAATTGCCTCCCTTATCTCAGATATTTTTTTTAGCAATTAAAACTGAAGTTTGGTTCGGAGTAAATAATGATATGAGAACAAAAATGGAAATTGAGTGTGTTTATCAGGCTGTTGGAGATCTGCTGAACCCACACAGATCTGTCATGTGTTGTAATGCTGCAGAAAAGCTCCTGTGTGTCAGCAGCTACAACAGAGAAAAACGTGTATTGACATGCAAAAGGAAGGTTTTCTTCAATTTGTTTTCCTGCACCCAGACGTAATTATGATAATTATAATTATGATAATTAATGGTAACATAATAGACTAAAAGGCCTCATTTGATATGTTGGAAATAATTTAATCCATGACGAACCTTTAGAGGCTCTTGCAAGTGATTTATCGTGTTACATCCCTGAAACCCATCTTTTTTGTTTAACTGAGGATGTGTTTATTATCACATAGGGGCTATTGTCTCATCACAATGGCTGTAATGGCCTATTTTCGCTGAAATAATGGCAAGTGAACCTCATTCACACATCTGCCACACCACTGCTCGAAGCAGGAAGCGCTCTGCGCTGACCCAGAATGGCTAATTAAAATGGACATTGGTATGCATGAATAAGATATGACATACAGTAGCTTGACAGATGGAAGGAAAATGAGAGCAACGCTGGATCGCAAGACATACGTTGATCAAGAATTATCAAGTTATGTGTCGATAAATTACAGGGACAAAAAAATACCATTTGCTCATGATTTTACAATGTGTTGGACATGTAAAAACAGTACTGACCCTGGCCTTTGTGTGAATACAGGTCAACTCTTTCCTGCCTATTTCTATTCTATATCTATTTTTTATTATTTATGTTCAGCTCACCCCTCTATTCATGTTCCATCCTTTTCCTGGGTGAGGTGTCTGTGCACAGAAGTGTGGAGCATCTGTTTCTCATGTCCCGGAAGTCTCATGTTTCTCCCCCATTCACCCTCCTGGAACATGCTCCAATTAACAAAGGAGGAAAACCAAAGGCCACTATTTACATGACTGCTCTCTGACCAGCCGTTCTGGATAAACAGCAGTATATTCCATGTCAAGACGCTACAATTCTTCACCACCTATTACAATGTGCGTGTGTTAAATGAATGCTTAAACCAGACTTTAAAAAAAATGTTTTATCTGGGATTTTAAAGAGCCTCTATGTAGTTTTGGAGAAGAACTTCAGACTAGGAATTTTAACATTTACAATATTAATGAGGTAATAACACAAACGCAGAAATGTTCATTTTTTCCCCACAAGTTAATAAACAAGCTGTTCTCAGAGGATATAAGGTCCCCAGAACATTGTTTGAAGCTAGAAAGGTCGCAGGGTCCCCATATAAAGTACAACTGTATTAAATTGTGTTTGTTTATTCAGTTTGTATAGGCATAATGATAAAATCAGTGAAAGAAAATATGTCCGTTCTTATCAAGATGTCTTCCAATAAAACAACATAGTGCACTTTTAATATATAGAATACCATATATTCCCATGTGTCATTGCATCATGTGTGGCAAAAATCACTGTAATTGTATGAGAGGATCCTGTGAGACATACAGGATTATATTTTCATATCTGACATCTCGCATTGGTGTGGCAGATTCTTGTGGATCGACACACTTGCGTGCGCACACAAACTCGGATGCAAACTTGGGTGGTGAACGGACCCAGTTTTCAGCTCCAACACTGCCATTTTCTAAATCAAATGCATGTGCAGTGCTGGGAGGCTTTGGTGTTAAACGGATCAGAGCATTGTGTGCTGACATGATTAAAATCTGTATTATTTAAATATGTCAGGGAAGAGAAGAAGAAAAAAAAAAATCAATGACAGTGAGTCCAACTCCTGTGCCTTCGGGGTGTTCTGAGCTTTCGGTGGTACTGATAGAAAAATAACAATTAAAAAACAAAAGCACCATCTTAATTTGTTTTCCATCGGTCCCCGGAGAGATCATCTTCGCTGTGTCTTTGGAATCTCATTATACTTTCTAATCAAGACTCTTTAAAAATCCCTTTAAAGGGGACAGACTGCTTGCCCTTCCCCCAGCATGCTGCTGCATTGCAGCCCATCGACTCTGCGACTTATTATGTTACAAATGACCAAGGTATAGGCTGACATTTTGATGAAAAAAAAAAACATAGCCGGAAAAAAAAGGGGGATTTTGAAAGAGACGCTGCCCTGATCTCTCCCCATTGCTCATTCTCTCTAATGAAGATTGTCCAATACAATTAAAAACCCAGGTATCCTGTGGCTCAGCTTGACAAATTTATCAAATCATTCCCTCCCTCCACCCCTCTTTTGCCATGTGTGTTCATCCAGCCAGGCATATGTTTCGCTCCGTCCAGTCAGTCAGTAGCTGCTGTGACTGCAGCATCTAAAATGACAACAGAATTAGAGGTGGTGGGAGGGTGGGGCTGGGGCACAAATCAATGAGCACAAGGGACGGAGAACTAGCAAATAAACCGGTTTTAAATTACAAATGCAACATGCCTTTTGTGTCTTAATTACTGTATCAAATTAGCTCAACTTCATGTACAATCTGTGCTGGCTCAAGTGGCAGGGTCATAAATTGAAATCCAATCCGTTCCCTATAAACATCTTCTCTAAAAAAAAAGAAAACAGTAATTGGTGTAATTGTGATACTTAAACACTGGATCTACAGCGCAGCACCGGTCCACATCAGCCATTCATTTTCATACCGTTGCATTGTTTTAATTACGCTGTGTTGTAAATGTAGTCAAGGTTGCTGATCGAATTCACCCAGTTTTTCTGTTGCATCAGGAGGAAAAAATCAGTACTTGTTTAATTTTAACCATCACTAAAATGCAACGAATGTTCCTTTTCAAATGCCTGGACTCCTCACTAGCAGGTGCAACAGATCCAAACACTGAATCTAAAAGTATGAGGAATATGAATTACTTTGCAGTCTGTAAATGCATTTGCACCCTCTGTATTTACCTGCACTTCAGCTTCTTAATTATTGATTGTCCTGTTTTAATTTATATTTACTTATTGCTCTCACTTTTTGTTCTTACTTCTACTACATCTTACTGTTTTCATTGTGTTTTATGGTACAGTAAAAATGAATTGCAAGACCAACTAATGCCCCATCAACTGTTCAATAAAGTCGTCTCTCAGTGAGATTCACTCAGAAATTGCGCCACGTCCTTTGCTCACTGTCAGTGTCTGCAAGACGTATTGTTCCTGCTTTCTTGGGTATTAATTATGTGACCCTTTTTCTTGGTACGGTAGCGTTCTCCAGTCTCTCTTGGCTGTGGGCAACAAGAACGCAACAATTTCTCTTTCTTTACTTTTCTGTATCTTTCTCTTTAAATTGACAGCGACACAGCAAGACAGTGCGCATCAAACTTCACCCTCTCAGGGTTCACAACACAACACTACTCCACATTGCATGTTACTCTAACTCTGTGTCACTCATACCTGTCTGTCCTAAAACGACGGCAGGCAGGAACTGCAATAAGCATAGGAACTTGAAATGCAATTCAAAAGATACACATGTAAATACAGTGACTAAATAAACAATAGTTAAAGTGCTATTAAAGATCATATTATATTATCATATATATTCAACAGTAGCTTTCATTCTGCAAGTTTAGACAACGCTGTGGAGTCCTTCCTACTGAAATGTATACTATTCATTATGTAAGCTATTCAGCAACACAATCAGTATAATAAATTTAAAGGATTAGTTTGCCCCAAAATGAAAATTCAGCTATTATCTGCTCACCCCCATGCCGATGGAAGTTGGAGCTTCACAGCAAACAACTGAAGTAGATGGGGGCTTTAAACATCTCGTCTGGCATAATCCAAGTTCCTGGAAGGTGAGTGCACAAACTTGACCACATGTCAAGAGTGTAAATACTGTCTTTTAAAACCAATTTTGGATTTCAGGTCTTCCAGAGACTTGAATTATGTTGGACGAGCTGCATGGAGCCATTTATTGTTTTTCTTACAAGTTGTTGTTTTTTAAAATTTCAAAACAAGTCCCCATTTACTTCAGTTGTTGTGCAGAACGCTGTAACACTGTATTGCCGTGTACTGTAGATGTCATCTGACTTTCCATCAGCATGAGGGTGACTAGATATCGCCCGAATTTTCCTTTTTGGGTGAAATTATACAAATGGGGATTTGGTTATTTTAGTTGTTTTTTTTTCTAAAGTTGAACTTATTCACCCAGAAACAGAAGGGTGTGTGCTACAGACTTGGGATCTTGGGGCTTTTGAAGACGCAGATTACAATAGAAGAGCTGTACAGAGTCATTTTCTGTTTTGTTTTTTTCATTTTCAGTTGTGTTATACATTTTAAAACATTTTTTACATTAATTGTTTATTAGAACGTACCGACACCATGTCACTGTAAAGCCTCATAAATGCTTTTTTGCACTACCAAAACTTCACCCTGTCTGAATTTTTTAGAATAGACTGGAATAGAATTACTTTATTGATCCCAGACTGGGAAATTATTTTTGGGGGGGGGAAGTTATCCTTCAAGTATTTCTATTATGGCATCAAAAAGTTCAAATCCCAAAAACAATATTACACCAGCACTCAGTATCTTTTCGAAACAGCTCAAAGGGTTATAAATTTACCCCCCCGCCCCCCTCCACACACACACACACACACACACACACACACACACTGAGGAAGTTTATTCAGCTTAATACATTGAATATACATTGTTTTTGTAATAATAAATCATGAGTCAAACGCATTTTTTAAAATCTCTTGCATCATTTGAATTTATGGTGTATGAGATGTGCTGGCCACCTTTTGCAGATATTATGACTCCTGATCATCCTGATGATGTTTGACAGCCAGTGTGTGTATGTGTGTGTGTGTGTGTGTGTGTGTGTGTGTGTGCGTGTGCACTTGCTGCTGGCTGCAGTGTCTTTTGGGGGAACAAAAGTTTGCATTGTAGCAGCCTGGAGCTGACGTCACTTCTCTTGAGTTGCTCGGAGGAGAGAGCCTCCTCAATCTGCGATCAGAGAGCAACACATCCAGTCACACTCTGAACCCCGGACTCCTCTTATTGACCAATTCTCCGTTCATCCTTTTCAACATACGCAAAGAAACAAACCTGGAAGTAAATTACTACAGTTCTTTTTTTCCTCCCCGTTTCGTTTTTTTTCTTTTTCAAAAGGAATACACCGGATTTTCGACGAGAAGGTGAGTTTAATTGTCTGTGTTTTGCCTTCGGGAGTTTGCACCCTTAGCTCGCTAGCTATCACTCACCAACGTCCGCTCACACAGTTCTGTCGCACGGGCTAACGGCTAAGCTAACGCTCGGTGGCTAAAAGCGGTAGCATCCTCGCTGCTACACTTGCCTCACCGAAGCGTTATCCGCTCCGCGAGTTCAACACGGCGGTAGAAAAAGAGAAAGAAAAGTTCTGGCAAAAGTAGACTCGGCGTTTTCGGATGCCGCCGAACTTAACTTTGTTCAGAATGTAACTGTTGTCGTGTTGGAAGTATAACTTGGTCACAAGAAGACTTAACGGCACCGTGAACATGTCACCCGGCACTTGGCATGGAGACAGGCAGTGCTGCTCGGTCTTGTCATTACCTTGTAGCACGGCTCTTCGCTGCCAGCTGGTCCGCCGTGTGTCCTCAAACATTAATGGGTGTAAAAAATGAAAACACAAGTTGGCTTATCGAAACATTTTGTTTATTATTTTTTTTGTTATTATTTAGCTCACAGCACGCCTTCTGTTGTAGATATTTAAAGTAGTGTCTGCCTGCCCGTGAGACTAACTCATGTGGTTTTACGCTTCGTGTGACAACATGTCATGAAAATATCAAACAGCTGGATCTAACACAGGTGAGCTTTAATAATCGTCTTTCCTAACATGAAATGATGGTGTTATCAGTATTAAAGCGGGGGGCTGCCCGCTGCTCTCCCCCCTCTGTCTTCTCTTTTTGTTGCTTCCTCTTAAAGGAGAGCGCAGCTAATGCTGCAGCTGCGGTCTGGGCTGAAATTTACCCTTTGAGATTATGACAATACCCTCCATTTTTCTGCTTTCATATTAACAACAAGGCATTCGCCATCTTGGGGTATTTAAATGAGCACTGTCTGTTCAAACAGTGTCGTATCTGTGGCAAAGTTCAGAAACTTTGGGGGAAGAAAGGATGAGAGCACGCTGAGCAATATTTTAATCACACATATGTCAGAAGGTTTAGAGTTTAATGGAGTTTGATTTATGCCCGTGAGATTTCAAAACGGATTGGTTTAAAACTGCAGTACAAGCACTCTGATCTTCCTGTGATGACATGTCACACATTAGGCTGAAAGCCCTCTTGAAGCCCTGTAGTGGCTCTTATAATCTGGGTGCCACAAGCACATACTAGGTCCAACTTCCAATCTAGAAATCAGGGCACGACATTTTAACATCGCCCTGATTTCTTCTCTGTGCACTCTGGTTTATGTGCCTCCTGAGCTTTAGGGATGCAGATATATTAACCGATGATATAAAGCTAAATTGCATCCATGGATTAAATACTATATGATACAGTAGGTGATGGTATGCACCTTTACAGTTGATAGGTATGGGACCAATATTAACTTTTCCTGTCGCAATTATCCTGTCCAACAGAATTATGATTCACGATATTATCCTGATAATCATCAAAATATTCTTAAAACTTTCTAATAAAAATTAACATTGCATGAAAACGTACTGGAGTCACTATGACTGAAAGAATCGAAAATATTTAATCACAAGTTAAGAGTTCCTCCTGCACAAATAAAGAGTAAATAAATGGTGGTAACATCATCTCCCTGTCGTTTTTCAGTTTGAAAGTTGCACTACTTGCACACATCCTATTTAACGTGCTTTTGTGAGGGATACAATGTGCAAGCAATGGCTTGAGCAATGGTGACAAGCTTAGGCAATTTCGAATAAATCAGGAAACCGGTATGGACTGTAAGTCAGCATGCTAGAAGAAGAAGATGGCGAAAAAGAATGATTGCAGCAAGCAATACATTTTTCTGCAACATGGCAATTTTTTTACAGGGCTATAGAATATTAAATCATCCATCTTTGCTCTCTACATCTTAGCCTTTCTTACCCCCAGGTGTGCATAAACTACAGCACAGGGACTACTTTTTAAAATACAAATATTGTGTTTCTCTAATTACATTTTGAGAAACCTTTGAAAAATGAATAAAATGACTTACAGTACAGTACAGGCACAAAAGGACAATCTCCCAAAAAAGTTCGACTACATTTTTCAGTACACCCTGATGCACCCGAACTAAATTAAGACCATGCCTGAGATAAGTAAACATCTACTGGCCCTTTTCCTCATCAGAAATTTAGTACAGTTGGAAAAGCTTACTGATAGCATTAATGATGGGTTCGTCCTGTTCAAGTGACCCAGTGAGCCATGACAGCGAGCAGGCATGCACAATACCAGGAGCCTGAACTACAGCAGCTAAATGGAATGCAGCCATCGTTAATTTTTTGTAATCTCTCTGTATTAACTTGTGTTTGGCTTTAATCAATTTTGGGAAGGCAGCATCAACCACCCTCTTTGTACAGTGCATAGAGTTTATTCTGATGCTGTAAATTTAACTTGTGCCATTTAGTTTGTTTTGGCAGGCATCCTTTGTTTGCTACACAGTGAAGCTCATTTGTCGTTACAGATATAATTGATAGTAATGAACTAGTGTGCGCTCTTTGCACACACAGTCTCGAGCGAAATGGCAGTAAACATGATTCCTGGTAAAGTCCATCATTTAAATGGCTTCAGTAGCCAAGGCAGCAAGATAAATCAGATCACAGCCTTGATGTGTTATGCATGCATCCAGTAACTGCCAATGAATCAAAACACAGGTAGAAGGTCACTAAATTTGCCTCATATTTATTCAGTGCACATGTCCTTGAAAACCTCCACAGAGAGAACATTGTTGAAATGCTGTGTACTAGGTTTCTAATATAGTATGGTAATACAGTATTTTAACATTGAGAAACAATCGGAGTCAGCAACTTGGCATTTGAATGTAAAAACAAAATATTACATTACTTTGTTCTTCCAAAGGCAAGAAGGCAGATGTAACTCCTTGGTTATTAAATTACTTAAAAGAGCACTAGTGGTCAAAGCATAAAAAAGAGCATTTTTAGCACATTCATTGTTTGGGAGATTTATTTTCTTGATAATAAAGTAAGGATGTGCGTAATCATTTGACTGATTGGTTAAACATTGCCCTCACTAGTTGGCATAAGAAATACAAGACAGTTAAACTTGTTACTCTCTTTATTTTATTATTGTACACATTTAGAAAATACAGAGACTTAATTTGCACTGAATTGTCATGTTTTCCCAGTCCAACATTGCTTGATTTAAAAAAAAAACAACAACCAAAAAACCAAGTATTCATCATTGTAAAAAATGCTGGTTTATTTTCAGTTTTCATCAAATGACCCAATAATAATGCTATTGCAGCACATTTCCTAAAGAGTTTTTGTTATGTTGAATATTTGTTTTCAATAATGTAATTTGTTTACTTGGATTTATTAACCTGTTGTTTAGGATAATGTTTGTTCATAATGCACAGCAGAGAATGCTGCACATTTCAGTGACATTGAACGTGGTTATTGCAGATTGTGATTTGAATTTGTGGATTAAAGTGTGCTCAATTTTAATTATTTTCTAAGTATTTTCATACTTTTGGAGTTGTCTACTAATCTACAGTAAGATTAAACATCAGAGATGTTAAATGTAATAGGAAATATTCCTATTGCAAGCTATTATTTATATAGCTTAAATGGACACTGCTGCACAACTTACGATAAACATATAGCACTTAAATTGCATTAGCAGTAGACCACATCAGCATTGTTAGATTTTTGTGCACAATTTAACTCACAGTAGTGTAAATTCAGTTGTCTAATGTATAATTTGTCCAACCATACAACATTCTGTGAGCTGTAGCCTAACCAGATTTGCTGAATTGGTCACACTGCTTACCATTTCAAGGGGGATCACACTACACATAGCCCCTCTCAGTATGTCATTACAGAACATGAGAAGTCCCCCCTTTTATGATCCCTCTGCTTTTTGAGAAGTTCCCTCTTTTCATTGTGGCCCCTTTTTGAAAGAAAAAGCAGAACTGCTAATTGTGTTTTCACCAATTTTTACCCTGTCTCTTCTGCTCTTACCCTTTCCACAAGTTTGCACTCATTAATCAAAGGTGCTGGTCTCCTGCTGAGGGTTGAGCAAGTTCATCAATTTGGCAGCCGGCTTGCTGTAAGGAACAGTGCCGAGGCTCTTAACACACAAGCATAAATAAATCTATGGTCTTTATATGCAAGCCCTGAAGGTTAATACTGTATAATTCAATGTTCCCTCTTTGTCTGCTGTGATTGATGTTTTTAAACATGTAAGGCTTGACGGGAGTCCCTTTTTGTAGGTCAGTGTTGACACTTTATGATTGGGTGAGCTTTGGGGGGAGCGGCACGAGGGAGGTGGATTATTAGGAATATGTCAGGGAGATTATTCTTTTTCACTCATCTTTCTGGTCTATTTTCTCTCCGCCTGGAGATTGCTTGTCGCAGTGCTTTATTTGAACCAATGATGCTTCTGAGATTGAAGCCTCCCCGCTGTGTTAATGGGGCAGATGTTTAAAATGCTAGTGGTCTGCACTATTTGCTTTGCTGTTTATCGTTTATTTGCCTCCTTTGCTGCAGGAAATGCTGGCCAGCTGCGATTTTGTAATTCTTAATTCTTAGTCAGGTAATCACAGGACAAATACAAAACTTTTATCCAGTTTCTGTTGTAAAGCATTATTCTCTCACATGAAGACTGTGCTTCAGCAGACCCCTTTTTATTGATCCTCATGTATTTAAAATCTGGTCACTGCTGCCACAAACACTTCCTGCTTTAGCTGTGCTCTGCATGCTGCTGCTGCATCCACATCTTTTGAATATTACATTTTTACTCAACATTGTCTGGCCTGATAAGAGAGGGAGGAAAAGAAATTCATCCCTAAAACTGTATGGATCAGCAAAGGCCAAAAAAAGTGCTTTCCTCACCATGATGAGACATTGCACAGGCAGTTAGCATGCAGGGAAGTGTTGCAACTCTGTCTCGTACTTAGAATATTTGCAGATTCATTTTTTGAGGTAGAGACCTACCCACTCAATATAAGACATTCAACCTTAAGCAATATCATTTTATTGAAAGGCTCTGAAGTGTTTAAGCTAAGTTTCAATATGATCCACAGTTCAGATAGAGTTGATCCTATCTGATGTAATGATCTGCTGCCTATTCTATAATGTTCTTCAACATACCCGAAAGAATGTTTATATTGGTCCTATGTATCCACAACATCGTCACTGCCCATATTTTCAAACATGGGTTTAACCCTAACCCTAAGGCGCACAGTATGGCAAAGTCAATTAACAATAGTTAATGTTTAGGGAAATATGGACATAGTTAACAATGAAAATGTCAAAACTGACTACTAATAGTAGTTGGGACATAGACCTACAGTAGGACACTGCTATTGAAGGCAAAGCTTATACACCCATTCACTATATGAATGTCACACAGCTTTCTTGAAGCTTAAAAAGGGGTCGACAATATAAATGGCCCGGTGGCCCGGATGTACTTTTAAAACTGTCAGGGCCGCCAGAACGCTCCAAGCACTGGCCCGGTGGGGCCGGTGAAAAATAATGCCTTGAAAAACGATAACAAGTAAAAAATTTAATAAATCTAATTTCACGTTAATTCCCTGTTTTTTGAAATGATTTCTGTAAAATCATCTCGGTAGCTAATTACCGCTAATAGTGTTAAGAGATCCCGACCCGATAAAAGACAGAGACATCTACTTTCTGTGCGCAGCGAGCGCTGTGCCCTGGATCGTCAGCACACCCACCTGCAAGCAACTGCAGTGTGCACAGCTCGCTCCCTCCTGCGAAACGCGTGCCGCTCGCTCACTGCTGCTGATTGAAGATTGTCACTAGAACCGATAAGAACCTTTTTTTTTTCGGTACCGTGAAACTTTACCCTCCGCACGCGTTTATGTGAACGCAGTCCGTTTATATAAACACGGCTGATCCTCTAGCCGCTCCAGCTGCTCGGTGTGCGCCACAGCGGTTCAGTTCTATCATTGAACTACTGGAAGATAAAAGTAATGACTACATGACTTTCCGTTTGTTTTGAGGCATATTTACCATTTTAACTCTGTTTTGTTTTTTCTTAAATCGTGGTATCGAATAAGTATCGAGAATCATGGAAATTTACTAGTATTGGTATCGTAGAAAGTTCCAGCCTTGATGGCTAGACCACAGGAATTGGCTGGGATATGTTCTTTTTCGTTTTTATGGGGATCCATACCTGATATTGTCCTGGGCCAGTGGTTAGAATGGTGGGGCCAGTGATCTTCAAAAGCAGATCTTCAAAAATTCCCTTATAGTCTACCCCTGTTAAAGGCCTCATTTCCAACAGTCTGAGTCAATTCATTACACATTATGAATTTCTATATATTCAGAAGTTGGGGATAGTACCAAAAGAATGACTCCATGGCTTCCTGATTTTTGTCACCCTTCTATTGAGGTACATAGCACACTGATCAGATACCAAAAGATTAAGTTAAAACACTGCAGACAACTGATTGGTCAAGCAGAGTATCCAGAGTCCTTTTGTAATCTGCAGCAAGCCCCCAGAAGGAGCACTAGGATTTAGGGACAGGTTGACAGAGTCAACTTAGAAGTTGCGCATGATGCACCGCGGCCCTGGGGTCTTTTTCCCGATAAGTTCACATTGTGAAACAAGCAGCTATAAAATAGTAGTTAGGGCTGTTTTTGACCCACGGTTTGATACAAACCTCGATTTTTTTTTTTTTATTAAACATTTTATTTATGTAACATTTCAATAACTTCTGTATGATACTCATCTGATAGTATCAGAGGTGCAGTATTGCTGAATACTGACCAGTGTGAATGGATGAGCCGCTGTGCGTGTGGAGGGCGTGTCTATCGGATGGTCTGTTAACTGCACAGGTCCCTTACTCAACTAGATAAAGAGAAATGTCCCACAAAGCAACGTTACAGAACCAAACGAAGGTAACGTAGTAACTGTAACTGTCTTTGGCAACTAGGAAAAAAATACAGCAGCTGTACGGAGAAGTGTCTGTCCCTGTCTGTCCTATAGACTCCTCGTCACATTTCTACCTGAAAAACAGCGTCTGTCACTGGCAAAAACTTTAACTCACCGAGTGTTTGTGATGAAAAAAATCTCTGCGATGGTCAGCCCTCTGGACCGAGACTTCTGTGAACTTTCCACGGAAAAAAAACCCCTGACTTCGCGTGTGACAAGGACCGGGACAGCGACCTGTTTACTGATGGCGATTATGTAATTTAGACCAAAAAACGTAACTTTGGTGGGTCAGGATCTCAATCACGACACATTATAACGGCATCTACATGATTATAACTTGTCTGCAGGTTTAGATTGACAGGGGGACACCTGGGGGACACCTGGGAAACACCTTGAAAACACACACATGTCATCATCATGGCGTGTACCATCACGTTTCTTTAGGAGCTGCAGCACCGGCTTTCTGTGTGAATAACACAGCGGTTCGTCTTTACTCCAGTGCTGCTTCACACTGTGTGAACGACCTATGGCGGAGAATTGGTGAACCACCATTGTGGTGTTCATGTGGCGTCACTGTGTGAAAGGGGCTACCTATAGCTCATAGGGCTGGATCTTGACTGGAAGTTGTGTCGCAATTCTGCCTTCTCACACCGCGAGACAGGTTCGTGGATCTGAGTGTCGCGATTTTGGTTTTGATACGTGTGTCGTTACAGCCCTAGTAGTTACATCATTTTGAAAATGACAACCCTGTCAAAAAAGTAATTTGGTTATCAGAATTTGAGCTATTTGGTCCAATAACGTTTCGAAAGCTCAGACGAGCCACTCAATTAAATAATTTTACCCATATTAAAGTTAGCCAGGCATGAAATCAGAAGTTAGTTGGCTCAACGGGTGGAAGTCTCTAGTACACATACTCTACGGGTGACACAATGCGGAAAATGTTGATAATGTCATACCTGGGACGTCAAGCTTTTTTCTCAGCTTTCATAGTAATGAACAGGGCACATCTTCTGACACTGCATCCAGAGCTCCCTTCCACATTTAAGAGCCCTATCTGGGGAAGAAATGCAAAACAGATCTACGGTTTAGGTACAGTTACCACCAGTTATACACAGGTTTTAAAATTTACTTTACCAAAAGTACTTTGATGGAAGCTGGATGTTGCAATTGCATTTATGTTGCTAATTTAAAAACCTTCATATTCATAATAGAATTGGTAGGAGATGCTAGTTTGTTAGAGCTGAGAGGCTGAGATTCATCAATGAAGAAAATATATGCTACAGAATCCAGTCGCGACTCGTAACAAACATGACAAACACAAAGTTGATCAAACTGACCTCACTGGAGAGCGGAAACCCTCAAATCTTTTACAACAAGAATACTATAACCTGTTATTGGTACTTGTTAGTTATCCCTCATGATTTAGTAAACAGCCTCTAACCCGAGGAGAGTAATTCGAGGAGGTTCAGCCTTGTAGTAGTTCAAAGACTTGTTGCAACAACCAATTATTTGAAACTAGAGAGTGACCTTTTTTAGTCACAGTGCTGAATCAAACCTGTAAGTGTAGAAGACTGTAATCTCTTTAACACTGGCATTCACACAACAACATGACAGATGGCACTGTAAGGTGACCCACATGTAGATGACACAAGTGTTGCTGCCACTGTTGTGAAAGCATGAATGCTGTACTTGTAAGATATGATTGGTCCAATGTTTACTGTTCACATTTTTTTAAGTTTTCATATGTGCATCTTTCTAGTACCTAGTATTTATCTCATTTGGATGCGCATGCTTTTGTAAACTTTTTTCCATAAGATAAATTGCAACTGCACTGTGTGATTTAGTTCACAGTCACTAAACAGGGTCATGGCTTCAGTTCTCAGGTTGTAGAGACAAGTGATGGAGGATTGATTCAAATACTGAACCTGGTTCAGGCTCCATTTCCTTTACATTCCAAACAAAATGAACCCAGATGGTAATGCATAAATAGTATACATGTGGTGGCTGGACAGAAATGTTTGCAGTGCCTAACATATGTGTGTCTCGTTATAAAATCTCTTGAGCGGAGAGGGGCTTTGTGAGAGGAAAAACATTAAAGACAAACATTGCTTTATTGTGCATTTCTATTTCAGTATGAAT
Organism: Diplodus puntazzo; assembly: GCA_963678695.2. Taxonomy (NCBI): domain Eukaryota; kingdom Metazoa; phylum Chordata; class Actinopteri; order Spariformes; family Sparidae; genus Diplodus; species Diplodus puntazzo. The sequence continues at coordinate 19,616,940 of OZ023164.1, forward strand.
AAACTTCGAAGCTTGGTCTTTAAGCCTTTTTCAATTTCTACTCAAAATAAAAGCTTTTTATTTGATAGATGTTCCAAAGGTCATTCAATTTTTTTTTTGCAAGATCCAAATGTTGGCCATATAGCTGCTCTTGTCATAGAGTCAACCATAATCCAATTTCTCCAAGTGTTTTTGTCATGTCCCACTGCCCTGTGTTGTCTCTTGGTGCAGGAGTTTGATTTTCTGCTGATGTTGAGAATGGATAACTCATTTGCCCATGGATCCATATTACCATTTTTATTTCATTTTCATGGAGCTTTGAGATGGGAACGATGCTGAATGAGTAAATCGATAAAAGTCAGGCAATAAATCTGACTGTGGCTGTCTCGTGTTTCAGGTGCAGAGCGAGGATGTCGCAGAACTGAGGACTGTCTCATGCAGTAAGTGTTTGGTTACATCAGCTACCCATTGTCCATCTCTGCCATTTTGCTCTTTGAAGTGGCTCTTTTGATTTTGTACAGGGGAAAAAACAGTTTGCTTTGTTAAATTGGAAAAAGTAACTCATGAATGCAAATTCAGGACTAAGCGGAGCACCTCATTTTAAAGTATTATTTAGGTATAGGATTAAAATTTTCCAATTAGGTTGAGATTTAACAAAGTCCTCCTTTACGAAATTAGTTTGTGCTGCATTACACTTTGCTCTCGTTTTGTGTGTTAATCTAATTAATTCCTGTCTTTCTTAGAATTAGAGTGTCAAGGCTTCAGAACATATTTAAATCTCTTGGGGGAGGAAGGAAAACTTTTTTGACTATGGGGTATGTTAAGATAAATTACTGTGAGCCAAACAAGGCTAATTGGTGGGGTTGGAGCCATTGTTTGGCATTGTTTTAAATTTTAATTCGGCCTACTCCGCATATACAGATGATTCCTAGCTGCTATTAAAAATTGAATTCTTGCCCCAAGACAGAGCCTGAGCTCTACTCCATCAGAAAGTGTGACGTGTTTTTTTTCCCTGACTGCAATACTTGCTCCTAATATTATGAGGGAGTTCATTTGCTGTCTGACAAGTGGCAATACGTTTTCTCCGTTGTACATGCTGCACTATGAAATAGGTGTGAATTAATGAGAGGTCTTTATACTGAAACAGTGAGTATATAACGAAAGTTGCACTTGGTCCCACTCAAGATAGACAAACTTAAAATAAAATGATATTAGTTAATAGAAAGATATGTTCAGATGTAGCTCAGTGATCAATGCTGCTTGGTTCTGGAATGATGTTTGCTCACATTTAGGCTTCAGTTCTTCCAAAATGTTTCCCTCTTGTGTCTCTGCTACTCATTTTTATGCTTCCAAAATCTTTAGCATTAAGTAAAATCATAAAGGTGAGCAGATCTGCTCACTTAAATTTCATGGCATCATTTCAGCATTCTTTGCTTCATAAAGGTTATGACATGTACATGGCCACCTTCCGAGAAAAAGAGAAGTCTCCCACTGTTTATGCGACTGACCCTGGAAAGAGACAGGTCATCTTCAGCGCTGTAGATGAGCCGAGTTGAAATGGCAGTGGCAAAATGAGCCTCGCCACAGGAATCCCATCATCTCTAAACCTGAGCACTCTCCCTTTTATCTGTGTGAAGGAGAGGCCCTCAAGGATTTATTATAGCAGTTATGAGTAACCTTCAGTTTACCTACAGGGCCCAACAGTAAGTTTCCGAAACAGCTGCCAGGTTGGGAAGTTATAGTCAGCCTTGGCTTTTGGTTGTTCGTAGCTGACACAACGGTTGCTACACAGCTATTTCAAAGTCCTGATGTGACTGTGGGTCATTTAACACCCACATATTGTGTTCATGAATATTCAGCTCTGTGCTTAGAAGGACATAGTAAGCTGTGGTGTTTGAGAACATTCTCAATCCTATAGTTGGTTCGCTCTGATCTGGATCAGTTGATGAGGTTGTAAACTTGGAGTGTTTTCCCTCTTGGTTGGGTTTTTCTTTTTTCCTGCACTGTGAGGGGGGAGAGAGAAGAATGAATAACATGTACCAAGGGTTGCTGGCTAGGATTTAAACAGTGTCAGATTTAACAAGAGTAATTAGCATAGGTTTAAAAAAAAAAAAAACACCTGAAAGTCCAGTGACTATGGTCATATTATGAAATTGGTGTACACTGTGCATCTGTGCAGTGGTCTCTTTCTCTGATTGCTTTGTTCAAGCTCCACTTCTCTCCTGACTATATAATTTGATCAGCTTTGATGAAAGTTTACTTTTCTTTATGGGTAGTTGAGACATGTGTTGCACAGGCAAAGAGTAGGAAAGTTTTGTGTTAAACTTTTAGCAGTGATCCCACCTTTCCTCTACTAAAGGGAAAAGAGTAAAGGAAACATAGAAGAAAGGGAAACTAATGAAGGAGGATTTGGTGAAAAGAGCAGTGTGGATACCAGTAACTAATCCCGACCTGATCTCTGCAAAATACAAGGCTCTGTGATTTGTCTGAGCTCCAACCGATGTTTCAAATTGATCCAGAAAGAAGCGTCAGTAAACACATATACAGAGATCTAGACCAACTTTAATTAAGCAAAAAGAAATGTAAATCAGCTCTTCAGTGAACACCATGTGCCTGCAGCTGCGTTGTAGTAAAAGCCAGCCAGTGCTGGCATTCATTTCTATACCACTTCAACACAATGGAGATACAAAGCAGACAAAGGGCATGTCTGGCTCCACACAAAGCACACATGCTTGTTTTCTGAGGAATTGTTAAGGGATGACAAAGTGAAGCAGGACCATGTTCCATTCCACTAGTAAAATGTCAGGTAAATTCTTATCCTATAAACAAATTGGTGTCTTACAATAATGTTTTAAATGAATAACCAACATTAATTGAAGTGTCTTAAGGATTTTGACAATTTCAGCTTTATTATTTTAAGGGTCTAAACAGTCATGTCAAAAACTCATTTGTTATTACTTCAAACGTAGCACTATTATTATTATTTTTGGTATCATAACAATTTCTGAGTTCTGAGAGGGATGGAGGCTTAAGGACTGGTGAGTTTTAGGCTTTATATGCATCATCTTGGGATTTTTCCCTCTTCATTTAAACCAAACATTTGATGTGTTTTAATAGTGTAGCTTAACAGTGTAGGCTGTAGTGATATGATGTGTTTCAACTGTAGTACATATCAGAGCCCACTTTTTTTGGTGCCCAGAGGGGAAGTAGCATACATGTATGTAGGACAGAAAAGATAAGTGATGAAAGAACCCAGCAGTGTGAATGGGATGAGATATATTAGTTGAATGAATATTTGATATTACAGTAATTCACTGAAATGGTTGATGGTGATACTTTGTCTTATCAGCTTCTCTTAATTGAAAGATGAAGTCGTGTGTGTTGCATGTTTAGAGGATTTATGTTAACTTTGAAATGAAATACCGTTCTCACAGTTCCAGAATAGCTTTTAACACAAGTTGCACTGATGCATCTAACTTTTTCAATCAGGTGCACCAGCATAAAATTAAGATGCACCCAATAATACATTTTTCATTTAATTTCAAAATAGGAATAAAGGTGCAGATATTTTTCTTTATTCATATCATGGCACACGCAACAAGAAATTGCGATTACATTTTTTTTTTACATTCTTTTAATCTGACCAGCTGAATATGTGGTGCATTGGTGTGACCAATACAAATCTTTGGTTGCATGTGCTGTTCTTACTTCCTGGTATGCACTGCAAACCAAGCCATAGTGGTGTATGTGCAGAGGCAGCTTTTTGGACAAGTACACATACAAGGAATTTCGTATATGACTCTTTCATTACTTTAAGTGCACAGGGATAGACATAACACCAAAGAACAAGGACAACAAAGCTATCCAAATAAAGTTAAAGAATAGACAGGAATATTATGGACACAAGTATGTGTGACTTGCAGTGTATTCTGGCTGATGCTCAGGCACACTTACTGTTTTCCGAATATACTGTTTAGGTTACTCTGGTGATCTATAGCCTGTTTGAAGGGTGTAATATAATATTTCAGGTAGAGGCAGCACTATAGATTTATATGGAGCAACTTGTATCTGCTCAGTAGGGATGAGACCACTGGGAGGAAGGTAGTACTGCACAGTGGTTTGAGTTATAGTCAGCTGTAGTCGCAGAGCATAGTTTGTTGTCAATAAAGTGGAATAAATTATATGTGCTTCTCCTCTTGGGTGAGAGGTCAGACAGGCCTGGGTTTTGGGATAACATCCGAGTAGACCAAAGTTAGGAGGTTATTGGAAGGCTGTAGACCTGCTACTCTGTCTCTGAGGTGTGCAGATGGCATTGAGGAAAATTGAATTTTCTTGGTTGATCATGGACAGCTGCCTGCTGTTCATACCATGTTGGTATTAAGTCTTCATTGGACAACAGGGATTTTCAGAGCAACATTTTGCACCACAAAATAAAGACCTTGTGTCTTGGAAATGCTTCCAAGTCTGTCATTCTTTTTGCAGGCTTGTTTTGCCCCTCATTTAATGTATGTATGGTAAGCTAGAAATTCTTGAGCCTTGCAGCTGCTTGATTATATATCTCTCAAATTTGATCAATTCTAATAAAATGCCTATTGTTCTTGAGCTTCATAAATGCCACTTAGCTGGATGAGAGTTCGATGGCAGTCTATAGGATCTGTGGTGTCAGCACTCAGATGGGTATAGAGGTGACACCAAGGTGAACGCAGCGTTGTAGAATGGTTGGAAATCATTGATATTCTGACTCAGAGGTTGCAAATGGCTCGGTGGCAGATGGAGTCTTTGTCAGGGAAGAAAAATGGCAGCTCGGGAGCATCAACGCCATTTTCCCTATCAGTTTTGCTGGCGGGCGGTGACCTTCTGCCGCTCACAGAGATCCCCCTTAGCACATGATCAATTATCTCTCTTCCATTGTTTACTAAGCTAGAGGAAAGGGATTTAAATGTCATTTTTTTACACAGAGATTGCATGTGTAATCATGAAACTGGTGTTTGTTGTTTGTTGTAGTTTGGGAACAAGCAAGTTTTTTGTACCTGTTTTTAAGCACAGTATAAAGATAAATCGGATTTAAAATACCAATACATGACAGCTGTTTAGCTCCATTTATTTTATTTTGTTACAGAATTTTTGTGATTGATTCGAGTTCTAAACAACATTGTTAATGGAAGAGATTCCTCAGGAGTATAGATATATCGCATGGCTTCTATTTGGCAATTGGTTGTCATTAACATTGTGTGACTCAAAATAAATAATTTACGAAGGTGAAAATGTTTATGCAAATAACATTAATTTGGTAATGGCTCTTCTCATTACACAGATAACACAGGCACACAGAATAAAACTGTGATATGCAGTCATTAGTCTTGGCTGTAAACAAATCGAAGTCAGAATAAAATATTGAATGAACCTGGGGGAAATGAGCTAAAAGAATAAACGATGCAAAAAAGCAAATGACATTGAGACCCCAGTTTAATATGTATGCATTGCAGAGTGATGGTTGATTTCATTAGGGGATCTCATTGTCATGCATTGACTGTCTTCCTGCAGCAAAAAGAATATTGTATTCACGTAGCCTAAATATTCAGGAGAAAATGTTTGGATTTGAGTGGCAT
>OZ023164.1:20827527-21247527 GCA_963678695.2 Diplodus puntazzo
CGTGACTGAAAGTAGTCCCCAACCGGTGCGCAGTTAAGACCTATTTCACGAAAAGACCTGAGACCTATTTCTAAAGATTGACTAACAGGGTAAGGAATTCATAAACTCACTTAAGTTATCTTTTTTATGAGATTTTAAGATAATATCTTAACTGAACACACAGACTTGTTAATTCACCCTCTGTCTGTCTGCCTCGTCTAGGAACAAGAGTTGGCGTTGTACAGTACAGTCACAACGGGACCTTTGAGGCCATCCGTATCAACGACCCGAACATAAACTCCATGTCTGCCTTCAAATCGGCGGTGAAGAACCTGCAGTGGATCGCTGGAGGCACCTTCACACCCTCAGCCCTCAAGTATGCCTACGATACCCTTATCAAGGGCACCAGGAGAGCCAACGCCAGAGTATCTGTGGTGGTGATCACAGATGGCCGCTATGACAATCGCGATGACGAAAATCTTCTCACAGTCCTTTGTGGCGACGACAACGTGGTGGTGACCGGCATTGGGGTTGGTGACATGTTCCACAAGAGAGAGGAGGACGAGACTCTGAATTCGATAGTGTGCAACAAGAAGGAACGTGTCATTCCGATGAAGCGTTACAGTGACTTGGTGGCTGATGAGTTTATAGAAAGGATGGAGAAGGTGCTCTGTCCTGGTAAGCCTGTTCCAGTGCACACAGCAGGATGACAAACTGCTCCTTGTGATCTTTTTTTATAACCCAAGTCTATTTGCCTTTACTTCCAGATCCGGTGATTGTGTGCCCCGAACTTCCCTGTAGGACTGGTAGGTGTTATTCTCAGCTGGATTATTTGTTCAGTGTCATACCGCTGTGCAGCTCAGAGTGTGATTTGTTTTCTTTCACTACAGAACCGGATGTAGCTCCTTGCGTCCATCGGCCGGTGGATTTGGTATTTCTACTAGACGGCTCAGAGCGTCTCGGGCCGAGGAACTTCCAGCATGTCCGCGAGTTTTTGACGAAGGTGGCATTCAGACTGGGACTGGCCGAGAGCAGCGACGATCACATGCGAGCCCGTCTGGCACTGATGGAGTTCGGTAAGGAGAACGAGAACCACGTGGCCTTCACTCTCACACATGACCAAGCTGTCATCACAGATGGAGTCGCTCGCTTGCCGTATATGGATTCTTCTTCAAGCGTTGGGCCTGCCATCATCTACACCATCAACAACATCTTGGGCAAAGGAAATGATCGCCAGACGAGACGCAACGCAGAGTTTTCGTTTGTTTTCATCACAGACGGCTACACTGACACCAGGAACCTGGAGGAGGCAATCAGTGCCATGCGCAACGCACAGGTCGTCTCCACAGTGTTAGCCACGGGAAGTGACGTTGACGAAACTGTCCTTAAGAAGCTGGCCATGGGTGACAGGGACGCCATCTTTAAAGGAAAAGACTTCTCTGAGTTCACCAAGTCCAGGATGTTTGACCGTTTCATCCAGTGGGTATGTTGAAGACACCACACGGATGTGAACCGGTGCTACTGCTGTTAATCAAGCATTTTAATCAAGACATTCTGGTTTATTATAGTCATTTTCACATGTAAAGAATCAGGTCCAAAGACTGTCCGGTGCTGCCCTTTCACACATGTATCACACAACAGGAGGTTGTCCCTGTCAGTCGAGTTTTCATCTACTGGAAGAGGCTAGGCTAGAGGAGGCGCCTGATAGAATGATGAATACTGGTTTTGCATTGATTTCAATACTACTTGTATTTGGACAAATCCACAATATGAATGATATTGGAGAGCAATAAACAAGCAAGGAGAAAAGATGAGGCAGGATAACAAAAAAAAGGAAGGCACGACAAGGGAGGAAAGGGGAGGAAAACACATCGGTGAATGAAAAAGTGAAACACAGGTGTGGGTGAAGGGTGGAAAGAGGAAAAAGACAGGGAGCAGAAAGTCCAAAGACACATGGGGATATAATCTACATAAGAAAAAAGGAAATGACTGACCCAAACCATGACAAAAAAAAAAAAAGATGACGCAGCCACACTACACGTCATCATCATCGTCATCGTCATCATGCCTCGTCTCGCACTGAAAGTCCTCCATACAGAGACCTGCTTTATTCACACTTGGCGTCAACTGGTGCTGGCAGCGTAAAGTAATCTACTGTTCAGCCAACAGATTCTGACTGTGGCGTTCACACATACAGCACCTCCAGGTAATGTCAGGACAACTTCAGGGTAGCAGTACATGTGTGAAAGGGCCTGATAGTTCTAGTATGCATTGTAAAATTTGCAAATGTCATCACAGCGTTGTGCTTTACTTGTCAGAAAAAACTGTTTTCATCTTCCATATTTTGTTAAATAAAAACGTAGTATGTGTTGCTCATTCTCTGTCAGTCACTTAGCTTTACTGTTTGAGATAATAAACACGCACTTTGTTGGACTCTGCAGTGTTGTCTTCTGTAAGATAATGAAGGGTTTTTAATGCACTCAGTGTATTGAACATCACTGAAAATGATGAATCAAAACAAGAGATTCATAAAACAATTTAACTTGAATTTTAACATTTAAGGCATTAAGACAAATCACAACATAAAGTTCTTGCAACGGTTTTTTGTTGGAGATGCACCGATGGCAATGTTCTTGGCGGATAACTTTTTTTTTTTTTTAAAGGGGCTTTCAATTTTTTAATTAACAGCATAGACAAACTTTTTTGAAACCTTTTTAGTGGAAAATCCATTGACTGTTGAATACCTAATGCAAATAACACGTTCAAGCTCTTTTAATGCCATGAAATATGTACGTTGATTCTGGCTCCCTCTTAAAAGCATTTACAGTGTTTACTGGTATATCCAGGACTCTTATTGTGAAAACTAAAGATGGCAGGAGTCTGTAATTGATATGTGAGGAATAAAACTCAAGCGTTTGCTGCTCTGATTCAGCCAACAGTTCGTCATACTCAAAGTAAATATGCAATCTGTAACCCTCGACTACAATGTTTTACTCTCCCAAAAGAACACAGATACACATCCTGTCATCAACGTGACTGATGTCACTGGAGAGGAGGGAGGCGTTAGAAAGTGTGACTGTTATTGACGGCAGAATGCAGTAAAGACTCACACTGACTTGATGACGAAACAAGAGCATAAACTTTGGCTAAATAACATAACATTAAATTTGACCCGCACAGCATCGTACATATCTGACAATGACCAGCCTTTCACCGTCCGCTGGCCGATCGATCAGTACATCTCTGGTTTTTGTGAAATGTACAAAAAAGCATAATTATTTTTTACAGTCCTGGTGTAAACATCAGTAATATCATCAACCTGTGCAGTATACATGCAGCTCAGAGTACCAGTGGGAGGCAGAACAATGGACAGTTGAATTGGTTTGGTCTGGCCGGACTGAATCATTGCATTCTTCTCATAACTCTGCATGTCCACAGAAGACGCTCCCATTAACTCCCCTCTTACATCATGTCCAGCTGCACAGCAAGAGAGAAAAAAAAAAAGATGTAAGAGAGTTTATAAGGTCTCGACAGGCCGAGCACATCATCAAACAGACACACACACACACAGTGAGAGACAGCCTACAGATATACAGGAAATGGATTAAGCAAGAGTTTGAGGCAACTTAGATAAATATTTAAAACCTGAAATCACAGAAACACATACCAAGTCATCAACATCTCCAGTATCTTCAACTGGTGATGCAGCCTCTTCTACTTTCTTCTCCTCAGAAACCAGAAACTGAGGACAAAACAGACTTCGGTCAGACTCAAGATCACAGTCGCTCTTTCTACCAGCAGCACCCACGGCTTAAAATACAGGAGATTTCATTAAATCACCTCATTAGCTTCATTTTTGGACACGGTGCTTCCTTCAACCTCGTCCTTGCTGATAAGTGTTATGGCATCTGTCAATCAAACAGCAGAAATTAAGTCCACAAATACTGTTCGACCTCTTGAGTATCAATCAGTTTCCGTTTGTGTACTTAACAAATATTTGCAGTCAGTTATACTGAAATGTAATCTCATCTCGAGGGGGGAGTGATTTGAGAGAAATCTCGCAGCCCTGAGGATTGAGGCTTAACACACCCTGAACGAGCAGGTCCCAGAAAACCTCCATCCGCCTGTTTGGGATGCTTCTTTTCAGGGACTGGAGGTAGCTGTTGTACAGAGCAGCATTCCCCAGCTGAAAAATGAGAGATAAGACACATTTATGAGTCTCCTAAAAAAGCTCACATCTACATACAGACGCAGAAGCACACGCACTCACACTCGCACTGAAATTGGCTTCGGTTCAAGTCTCGAGAAATGAAACAGACTCATTGTAATCTCCTTCAGTGGACTCATAATCTCCACGGTAAAGTCGAATCTATGCTTTCTGATACCAGGAGATTATTTCACACAGAAACTCCCACATCATCATGAATTTCCCCATATACAAGATAGTGAATGTTTACTAACCTTCACGGACTGCTCTCTAAAGGCCTGTATACAGGTGATGCTTTTCATGTAGTAGTGTGTGTTCTTGTTGCTTAGCAACTGCTCTATCCTATGAGTCAGTTGCTGACAGACTGGAAAGGACACAGGGGTCACCGCAACCAAACAAAGGGATAAACACAATTACCAGGGCTGAACATGATTTACGACAGTTTATAATGCAACTGGGCAAAATGTTTCAAGGAAAGAAAAATCGTCCTCACCGTCTCCGAATGAAAGACTCTTCAGCTTGATCAAAGTACGGAAGTCTCGGGCTGGATCCACACTTCCCACCTGTTTAAGTGTTTCAAAAAAGAAGTGAAATGTAAATTTTTAAATACACGCGTTCGAACTAGCGGTTCAAGTGGCTTTCTCTCTTGGATTATTTTGCAGTCCAGTTTTCCAGATTCTCACCGATGTAACAGAGCCTTCAGCAATGTCAGCCAGGTTATAATCCTCCTCTTCTTCGTCTCCTTTAGCCTTCTTGGCATCTGGCTCCTCAGCACTGTGATCAGCAGAGAGATTCAGTTAAACTACTGAAAACAGTTTATTCTGATCATGCTAGAATGGGGCATCAAAATCAAATATTACAATATCTTTGACTGGACAGTATAAGAAAAAGTATCGAGTCTGTTAGGTCCATAAAATTACATGGCGCCTTAAAAGCCATGAAAAAACAAATCGGATGCTATATCAATATAACTGTATCTAAAATCTAGGACGATATACAGACTCACATGATAACAATAGAAAACCACACTTACAAACATGACTGTAGATTAAAAAAGAAAAGAAAAATAACATTCTGATTGCTGTTACACAATCTTTGGCATGAATGTTTTTAGACAACACAACTTACTTTCGCTAAACCATCAACCAGCACACTGAATCAAACTTACTCCTTGCCAAAAATCTGAGCACTCGTCTTCAGCTTCTTTTTCTTCTCCACTTCTGTGAGAGGAAAGTTCCTCCTCACCTCCTCTAGTGGAGCCTGGCAACGTTCAGTAATCACATCAGGGCGCTCAAGAGTGGCCTTCAGCCACGGCTCCATGGGTGGCAGAGGGGTGCCGGGGTTTACTGCCCGATGATGCAGACACTGAAAGGAAGGTTGGGTTGTGAGTTTAAGCTCTTGTCAGACACATGACAGCTGAAGAGCTGAAAATAACACAGCTGTCTCCTTTCAAAACTTCATCTGCCACAACTCAGAGGAAGTCAGAGGAGGGCTGGAACGCTAAACCGGACTGCAGTACCTGGAAGAGCCTCTGGAAGCCAGGGTTGGGAATGTGGTGGACCTTGAACAGGTCCGTTTTTTTTCCATCATCATCCTCCTCTACCAACATCATGGAGTCAATGAGAGAGTCCACAGCTGACAGCTGGGTGTCTAGAGGAATCACAGACCACACAAAATAATTTTTTCTTCTTAAAAGGACACATAGTGTTAGTGAGCCAATTGAAAGTGCTGACAATATTACCTACCACTGGAGGTTCAGTGCCAACCAGTCTCCTTTGCAAAAACTAGGTACAGGCAGAATGAGGAGGATTTTTTGACAGCGGTTTGTAAACAGAGCATTCAAATTTGTTTCCTCCTCTCAGCTGTGTGCTGATCAGCCAATTCTTAGATTCTCTAGAGTTTTGGGAGAAAATGGCTGTGTGAGCAAAGATTGTGGAATTAAATTCAATTGTTTGTTTTAATTAATGGGCAGAGGTGGGATGTAAATGTATTGTTTCTGTAGTTAAGTAGATTGTCCCGGTATCTGTACTTTACTTGAGTATTTTTTGGAGAACAGACAAAGATGGAGACTCAGAAGTGGAGAAAACGCATGTTAGTTTCTTGCATCTGCAGCCCTCTGGATGGATTTTCTTATATTAATTTTTTTTTTGCTGTGCTCAGGATGCTTTACTAACCCACAATGTCAGTATTTGACATCCTTGGAATGAGACTCAACAAATCACTAGCTTTCTGGTGCATTTACGAACAGTTTGGACAAATCCTACTGATTCAACCTTTAAGTTTAATAGTCTTTAAATCATATTAAAATAAGAATGTGGGTACTTTTATCACCTCTGATCATTTAAAATATGTGTTTCACAAGTAGCAAGTAGTCACATACTGAGAAAAACAACTCATGTATACTAATCAAACATTTTGATGCATCAACTTGCACAATTTATAAGCATTCTATAATTACATCAAAGTCGACTGAACCTGAATCAAATTGAATCATGAGGTGCCTTGAGATTCCCACCTCCGCTGCAGACAGTTAAACATTAATGAATGTGAGCGCTTGCGAGTTTCGAGTCTGTTTTTTATCTAAAAATGAAAAAGAATAAGTTTGAGAAGCAGAGACAGTACCTGATGGAGTGAACTTTTTGTTGTCAAGAGAAGGGAACGAAAACTGTCTGAGGTCTTCCATGAAGGGCAGCTGGACGTACATCAGACACTAGTTGGGATGAGAGACACACCATTAGCTCTGTGTTAAGTGAACATAAGGTAGATTTTGATGTTTTTGATTTTACCTCATGATCCTGTTTGATGCACGGGAAAGCTGCTCCTACTTGAGGGTTGCTGCGCCGGTCATAGGCGTAACGTACAATGGCCACCATTTGTAGTTCATCTAGTGCTCGGATGACAGCGGACAGCGCGACTCCTGCGTGCTGCTCAGACAGAATGATAGAGACCGAAACAGTTCAGTATCGACATGAGGTCACGAGCAATGAAGCAGGTCTCTCCTTCCTCACCTCATCATCCTTTGGAGCAAACATCTTGATGACCTGACTCCCCATGAACTGATGGCGAGGGACCTGCAGGCAGAACGTAAAAAAGAGACACAAGGTTAATAAAGGTTATACATTTTAGAAGCCATGTTCATGACACTGGCATGAAAAGTACAATACCGAGTTCTGTTTGGTGAAGCCCAGAACAGCAAAGCACTTCCCATCATGCTTGTACTTCATCTGGTCTTGATCGACTTTGGAAAATGGAACAATATCACTTCCATATCGAAAACCTGTGACCATAAAGACATTTATTTTATTTATCAAAAAGTAGTAAGTACAACAACAATAAAACAATCTGAATTCAAGAACATTTTATGACCTTGGATGGTATCGTCCACCTGCACCTCTGTCTCATTGTCATCATCCAGACAGTAGACGGTCTCCCTCTTCACATCGTCTTTCTGGTTAGTTTGAGCGTCAACTGTTGCCCATGTTTTCTTTAGTTTCTCTTCCAACACCTGGAATACACAATGAGAAGTATGTGTGGAAGAGAAAACCTTTGGCTTCACTGCATGTGACTATTATTGATGGATTGTCAACTGTGTACAGAAGTTAAAATCCTTCTCAAAATATACATCACTAACACTTTAAATGTAAGTTTTAAGATACAAACTGCTATGGAGATATAAGAATCAAACAGTGATTTTTAGTATTTTTTTAAGTAAACAAATAAAACAAACATCTGACCAAAATACACATAACACTATCTGCAGTAATCATTTTTTGCCACAGGGGGTCACTACTTCACCAGATTAAAGATCAAGAAAACAAGCAGACTTTACAGAAGCAACAGCAGAGTGACATGTTAACACATGGAACTCCGACATGACACAACTTGACACAACATCTGTAACTCTGGTATATAAAAAAAAACCCAAAAAAAACATACCTTTCTACCCCAAGACAACCTCAGGCGTCCACAGTGTCACCCAATTCACAAACTAAATAAAATAAAAACTAAATCTGCTAAACCAGAAATGTATTAAACCAAATACACAAGAAAATAAAACACTATCAAAATTTAATCTAAGTAAGACAAATATGCGTCCGGAACATCTTCTGAAGGGTTTTGCAGGTGTGGAAACTCAAATGCTTCTAGTATTTGATAGTCTAACAACGCCAATGCCGTCAGGGCTGAAGAACAAATATTAAAATCGAAAATTGAAACAAATCACGACTTCAGAAATGAGTCAAATCAAAACATGGATTTGGAGAATTTTCACAACACTAATATTTATCCAGTGCACTTTTAAGTGAACTTACTGCTTTGTATCCAACAATACGGATGGTCACACAGCTGCCGATGGTCAACTGACAGGGCCAGGGCATGGGTCTCCTCTCGATGCGCTTGAACATACGCAGCTGCTCGATTGCATTCCTACAGCATGAATGAAGCACATGGAGAGCCAAGTCATTCGACATCATCCAATAGCACTTTGAAAGACAGAAAGAAAGAAAGAAAGAAAGAAAGAAAGAAAGAAGAAAAAAAAAGAATCCAGTGAATCACAGAGAAAAACAGACATAAAGAAGAATGAAGTGAGACAGAAGAAATAACCAGCGTTTAACCTAAAGGTGTAAATCTGATCCAGGCCATCCTCCTCGTCAAGGCTCAGCATGACATGTTTCACCATGTCCAGGCCATCCTTCTGCTCCCTGGACAGACCTTTGCCCATGCCTCGGTGACTGGGGCCTCCGCTGTCCGCATCTCCTCCACCCTCTTCGTTTTCCTCCACAGGGAAAGGCAAACTAAAAATACATACAGTGAAATCAACCGAAATGTGATTCCATTACGCCTTATTCAATCATATTCAAATTGCCATTATGTGATGTGTTTTGTTTTCATTTTGTTTGAGTGTTTATATGAAGTGTATGATTTGCATGGTAATAGAAAAAATACATTAAACATATTTGTCAAAAACACGGATGAGGAAAGGAGGCTTCATAGGTATTATTACTGCAATGACAGCACACAGAGTAAACTTTACAAGAAACCAACTTATCAGAATTTCTGCTTTAGTCAGAGCAACTTCTAACAACAACACTAAGTGTGTGTGAGTGATTGTGTTTGTATATATCCTAAAATTAAAAAAAACGTGTGTAGCATCCCCTTTTAAAACCTATAAATTAGCCTTTTTTAGGTAAACTCTCATTTTTTCCTCCGTCACGATTAACATTCTATTATTATCAAATGACTGCAATTTCTAACGATAAGTACTGACTCACAACTGCAAAACTATTATCATTATAATCCAGCTTCACAGGTCAATATATATATATACAGATGTGATCTGTTTGCCTTGAGTGTGTACGGAAACAGCATGAATGTATTTTATCGTTCGAAGAGTTCAGAACCCTCCTGCAAAGTAGCTGTTAGTGAAGCTGACAGGGCCAAAAGCAGCACAGCTAGATGGAGTGTTATTAGTGCTGAACGACACTGATGTGATTTTTACTGATTATAATTTGTTTTTTAATCCCACTTGGTGGATGTGTTGAGCCTTACAAAAACTGCAGGGTGATGTCGGCTTGTTTCAGGTTCTCAATAATGACGTCCAGCTGGTCTGCGTTGGCCTGAGTGTTGAGGTCTGTCAGGAGGACAATGTTGAGACGATTGCACTTCTTCCCTCTGAATAAAACAAACACAGTGTCACGCCATGGGAATACAAACAATCCCACCAGCAAAATTAACCACCATGACAACGTTTTAATGGGAATTCTATATAAAATACAAGCTCTTTGTACTTTGTTTCTGTTTGGAGGAGATCCATGGAGACAACAAGAGCATCCATCCCTGTAGAAGAGGAGTTAAGGAGCGAACTGATTCTCACACATCATCTGCACACAAACAGGATCTAAACCATGAGTCGTTACCTTGGTTGACTAAGATTGTCTGCTTAACTGTACATTAAAAGCACAACTTGAAATAACTATACAGAAATGTCTATTTTGGCTTATCTAGAAAATGAAATACGTGAGAAAACTAGGTACTTCATCATTTTGATGCAAACAAATAACAATAAAAATCCAATAAAACATACACAACAAGCATATAGACATCATTAGATGTACCTGTACACCGATCTTTTAAAAAGTATCAATCGTTAAGGATACAATCAGCCTGCTGACTCTGTGGATGAATCTGATTCTCTATTTCCTCCAGAAGCTCAAAGTCAGGCACCATGAGGTGACGATGCACGGTGATGTTCTGGTACTGGTCGTCCTGGTCCAGCTGGTTCTTGGTAGAGTCTGTGCCAAACAGAACCACAGCCAGTTCATCCTTAGTCTCTGCAAAAACCTGTCAAAATACAAAAGGCATCCTCAGTGTAGATCCTCCAGGTAGATTAAGTCTGATTACTGTGTTTGTGAAAGTGTAGTAGAAGCATACCTGGCGCTGAACAAACTTCTGGATTACTTTTTTGGCAAGTTCAAAGGGAGGCTCTTCACCCGGGGCGGAGTTGGACATGGAGAATCCAACGTCCATGCACAGAACCAACGCTGACTAAGGTAAAAAAAACAAAAAAAAACAAAACAATACAGTACAGTACAGGTTTCAAGTCAAGGAGACAACAATAAAACAAAAGAGACGGCTTTTTGTTTTTTCGAAGGTATTAAATCATGTGTTCGTAAGTTTTATATTCATTCATTGTGGGCGGGACGGCTCAACATGTCCCGACATTTCGCTAGCACTTCACGTCTGAACGTCAACGAAAGACAACAATTTGTTTCTAACGTTTGGATTTTGTCCCTAACGACCATTTAAAACATGATAAAGTATCTGCCGAAGTCGCACCCTTGTGTAATGAATTTCTATAGAGAATGTAATGAAAGCAACTTACTTTAGCTCCTGCCATCTTCCTTTTTCCCTCTTCCAATGACTGCGTGTCACTCTGTTATGGCTCCGGAGAGAAACCGGAAGTGAGAAATGTTCCGCACCGGTTTTAGCGAGCTTCAACGATCAATTACTGTTGGTCGCTCACCATAGATTCCGATTAGATTACTTGTTTCAGAAAACGAAGTGAACTTGAATCAAGCCTCGGTTATGCCATTCGTGCTGTTGTTGATCTTGAGGCGCAGAGTAAGAGCAATGAAATCCTATAATCATATGTAGGTCAAACACCCTCCAGCGTTTCCTGTGGCCGCGTGCACTGTGACTGAAATTATGGCTCAGCTTGTGCTGTATTGAGGTCAAATAAAAATAATGATAAATGATTTATATTAAAATATATAAATACTGTAGATACACAATGAACAGAACTAATAAATAAATACATAAATAGATGTGTAAGAGTGAAAAATAAATAGATAAATAAAAATAGAATACATTAGAATGGAATTACTTTATTGATCCCAGACTGGGAAATTATTTTGTTACAGCAGCAGTGGGTCCACAAAAATAGAAAGAAAAAGAAAAAACACACTGTACGTAGCATAAATAGAAAGCAAGATATATACATTGTATATACACAGTGCAAATGTATACTATAAACAATAATAATCTATACAGTTATACAAGAAATAAACAATTCCTATGAATGTGCAATAGCAGAACCAAAATGTACATATGGGTGTGCAATAATAGAACCATGGGTAATATAAATAGATATAAAGACTTAAAATAACCTAGAATGTGCAGATGTCAACATGTTAAAAACGGAGTAAAAACAGTAGAGATCAGAGATCTTTCTGTCAGGCAGAGGTGAGAGGGTTATTGTATGAAGTGATGGCTTGTGGCAGGAAAGATTTCCTGTATCTGTTGTTACAACAGCGAAGCTGAAGCAGCCTTTTGGGGAAGGTGCTCATTGACTATAAAATACTAAAACCACATTTCCAGAAGTTGCACTATGTAGTTTTGTGGAAGAAATGTAAATGAGAGATGAAAAGATCTTCATTCGCTGATTATTTCTTTTATTTTAAAAAACAAACTAAATAAACAATTTTCCTTTGTTTTCATGAGTGAAAAGACTAAAAAAACTTACTTTAAAGGACCACACAATTTTATACTGTTTTACTCCCCACCTTTCCTTCTTTCTTTCTTTCCTCTGCGAACAGCTTGTTTATACAGTTATTTTACTGCATTAATATTTTAAATATTCAAAGTTTGAATTCCTTCTCCAAAACAACATGGTGTCCCTTTAAATTGTATTGACAAAATGAGACAGTAAAGCAAGCTAATAAATGTGTGTTGGCCCTGAGAGTGCTAATATTTACTGTACAGTAATCGGCATTGGAGCATATGGATTTCCTTCACTAAGCACCCCAATTTAACACCAGGGTGCCAATAATCAGATCCTAAAGCACCCAAACCCCAGATAGCCATCTGTATCTGTGTGCACCATGCAGGGATACTATATGCTGACTTGTTTTCCTAAGGGACACGTGACCTCTCTTCTTTTTCTTATTCTTTCTCTCGTCTCTTCTCCGCAGCGTAGATTTAAAAATTAGCACATAGTTGCGATGTGACGACATAACACTTTATTGAATTTGTGTAATTCTTTACTTTGCATTCTGTGGTTCCACAACATATAATATGACATACAGATCCAAACCATACCCAACGATCTTTACTTGTATGAAACTGAAGTTGATTTATTTTATGAACATCTGAATCACCAAATATTTAAACCATCAGCTCCACTCAAACCAACCCCATTGGCAACATATTAACTTCAAAGTGCCAGAGTATAAAACACCTAGCTACGACAATTTAGGGAAGTATACCAGACTTAAATATTAAAAATAAATTAAATCAACATTAAAAATATGACTCTATAGAAAAATGTAACAGGAACTTAATTTGTATGAACCACAACTGTGAAGACAACACGAGTAGTTTAAGATCACAAACTTCTGTGTTTGATGCCTTGAACATATAAAAACATGAGAGTGAAAGAACGTTAATTCACCAAAGAAATGAAAGCTTGTCCTGTCTATGGCTTCAAATCATGGCTGGATTAACCTGCTGGGCTGCCCTGTGGTAAAACGAGCAAAAACCATAAACAGATCTGTGAACTTCTGGTTGCACTGGGTAACATGCTCCTTCATTACCGTAAACACACACCCTGCGGTTTTTATTGAGTCAGTCCCACAAACACCTTCCTGCTGCTGAAAATACTCACTAGAGCACCAAATGCGTATTTATCCACAACAAAATAGTGTCGACAAATGCACCGTTTACTTCAGTTTGAGTAACATTTGCCTAAAACTAGAGTGACCAGCTCTTTGTATGGAGGACTAAAACTGCCCAAATTTAAAATGAATAAAGAAATAAATAACTGACTTGACGAATAAATGAATGGCTTCTGTATTAACTTACTTTTGTATTTGTTTTAACTACTTATTTACTTTCCCAATTGTTTTTTCCATTTTGTTCATTCAATAATTTATTTTACAAATGTATTTACATATTTATGAATTTATTTCTTTACATTTTTTTACCCATTGCATTTTCCATCTATTTATTTTCACAAACTTATTTATTTCCAAATTTTCTTTTTACATTGCTTTATGCATTTCTGCTTCATTAACAATTAGAAAACCAAATTAACAGAGAAATATCATTTTTTGGTCAAATTGATATATTAATTAATGTCTATATTTAGTACCTTTAATAGCATACTAATTGATAGTTTGAATTAATACTTTGTTTTCAATTTTGGCAGCTTCAGTCCTCCATGGTTGTAGAAAAGTAAAGCACATTTTTAAGTATATATAAACTAAAAACATATTTTATAAAGATTATGCATGCAATATTGTGCTCAGTCTTGTATATTTCCAATCAATGCCCACTTCTCCCCAGTTGGTAATCCAGCCTTGCTTCAAATACAACTTCACTGAGTGATTATGATGATAGACAGCTTTGCCTGTGAAGTGAGTAGTGTTTGTGATGTCAGTGCACAGCACAGTGATCACGTAAGATTTAATTACTGATATTTACAGATGAAGTGAAACTTGGTTTAACTTTCAGGCCTCAAACAATATGTGTATCAGTGTCCACAGCCAGTTTATCTTAACTTCACTGCAGGAGGCACCAAGGCCTATGCGTATCAAAAAGTCTCTGAGTAGGATTCAGTGATTTGAAAATAACTCTGAGAACCTACAAAACAACATGCTCATCATCATTTAGAGAGACCTGGACACAATAATGCTTTATAAACTTTGAAGTAGTTGCATTTTAACACAATTTGGGCAGTGTTTACAGAAAAGTATCGTGAAATAGCTTAAATATACTTTCCAGTCATACCACTTTGACTTCGGTCTACATCAACAAGAGCCTTGGACCTTCACACGGATGATGTCTGGGCATGTTCACTTGGTGCCTTGCTCTGCAGAGTGCCGGAAAGAGTGTCAGAGTCAAGCAGCTCAACTATGCTATAGGGGGAACAGTCCTCCAGTCCCAGCTTCCCACAGGCCCAGCCGCAGAAGCCTTTCTCCAGGTCTCTGACGGACATCCACCACTCGCTGAAGGCCCAGGACACCTGCACCACGGCCGAGTACAGAGCCAGAGACACTGCCATGGGCATGATGAGCATAGGGTAGAAGATGATCAGGAATGGGCATATTGTGATCTTGTGCCAGAACGTCCGCTCTTCATTGTACACCAGGAAGACGTTGTACCAGGTTAGAGTGCCATAGTAGAAGGAGGTGATGAAGGAGAGCAGGAAAACCAGGGGGGCGCAGGAGACGCTCCAGAGGACAACATGTGGCCCCTGACACACACCTAAGCTGCAGGCGCGTTTCGAGCCTTCTCCGCCCTCACACTCTGCATCAAGACGTTCCCTTGACTTAGCCAGATCCCTGAGTTCCTTCTCTGTCATGGTCAGGTGAATGTCAACCACCTGACCCTTCTTCTTTCCTCGGGTGATGGTGCCAGTGAGGGTCACGTAGCGGCTGTCTGGAGGAAGGCTCCAACCTCCTCCTGTTGAGAAACAATAAAATACAACAACAAAAAATATGGTTCCCTTAGTTACATAACCTCTTCCTTAGAAGCTTACAATAAGCACTTCAAATCATCATTTTTTTCATCTGTTAAACTTTAAATGGCAAGTACACCAATTTAACCCAGGTCTTGGGTAGTACTACTGCATATGTGGAAAACTTGTATAAACCCTTTTGTGACTCTTTGAGAAAAATTCAAATAGACAAATATATCAGACATGTACTCCATATGATGCTACAGAGAATCTTAAATGAGCAGTCATTTTAAAAAATGAATCATCATAGAGATAAGACATCAAACAAACTGAGAAACAAACAAACAAACAAACACATGATATCTAATTGAAAAGATCTGTGTTTTGATATCGTCTTTAAATTTGCAAAAGAAGCCTATGAAATGTTTAATTTTCGAAGAACATTAAGATATTTGTAAACTCAATTTTGATATTAGCCTTTAATCAATTTTACACACTATACTGTGTAATTTTCCATTCAAGCCGAAAAAGTTATCGCATGTGCAGAATTGCAAAATAACTGCGTTCAAGTTTCTGTCTCATCATTACAAAAGCTACATTTGTTGTCAACAGCTTAGAATTTAAGGAAATATACGTTTGTTGATATATTGTGTGAAATTGCAGTAGTAGTCCTGAAGACCTGCAAACACAACACGATGTGTTAAATGGGCGGATTTACCCTTTAATGGAGAAACGTGACAAATTCTTGCTTTCACTCAGTTTTAACGTATGTCACTATTTACATGATCCCATACTGAACACCTCAAACCTTTCTTCAGTATTATTCATATGTGTATGTATTCTTGACTGATTGCTGACTCTCTGCTCTTCAGTAATAACGACTCTGGCATGTGGCTTCAGGATTTTTAACAGAACCTGACACCTGTCTCACCTTCGCTTGTAGGTGTGCAGAGGAATTTAGCCCCCTCCTCCGTGCTCCTCTCTGCTCCCTCCTCGCCGCCTTGGTCCTCTCCAGGCGCCCTCTCCATATCAGAGCGGTAAACGATAATGGACTCAGGTCGGGGGTCTTTCTTCTTCCTCCTCTTCCTCCTTATGGAGGGTCCCACTTCTCCATCGTCTACGTGGTTCCCTGATATGTCTGATCTTAAGGAGATCATCTGGGGGCTTCCCTCTCCTTCAGTTTGAGGCTCCTCAACCTGTGCCATGCTGTCACCTGATCCAGTAAAGGCTTTGGACTCTTGGCTTGCTTTTTGATGGGTTATGTATGGAGACTAATAGTTAAGTCCTGAGCATCTAACATACAAACAAGAACAGAGAGAGACTGACATTAAAAATCAGGTTATTTACAGTCACAATAATCCTCCATGTCGAGTGATCCTGGCCTAGATTCTGCACAGTCCCTTTTCTGTGATGCTGACTCGTAAAACATCCACCTAATCTCACATTATATTTGATCTGACAGCATAACGCATCTGCACAGAATGAGACCAAATCTTTCTAGATGGATGATAAACAAAGCGTGATAGATCAGTTCAAAAAAGGGGGGCTGCCTCTTTCCTGCGGTGGATGCGCTGCGAGCTCAGTTTAGTATCAGCATTATCCATCCTTTACGGGCATCATGACAGGAAAAACTGCACAGTTCATTGACGAATAATGGTGATTTTTGCAAAGGGATGCATTATAAGATACGAGGGGGTGAGACCGACAATGCAACCCATTCTTCTCACAGCTGATCCCCTCCCATTTAAATCCCACCCATGTCCGCTCTTTTGTCTGCAGGCCGGCGAGCAACATTGTACTCTAACTGGGTCTGAAATTTAAAAAAAATCTTACCTTGAGCAGACAGGACGAGCACAAAGAAAAGCTGAAACCGTGTGAGGATAGATGACTGAATTTAGCTGGGCCCGCTCATCACACCGATGTGTTCTTGCCTATACAGATGCGCTACGCAAGATGATTTCCAGAATAGCACTAAGCCCGCCTCCCGAACCTCTGTCACACCAATCCTGAGCCACCCACGAGCCTCACTGCAGTCACGTGAGCGTGACAACATCCACCCATGTCTAATAATAAGCACATCTGTCACAGAGGTGGGAATGTATAACTAATATGTCCACAGCAAATCAAATATATACATCAGAACACAGTACAAGCAGAAATTTCCACTGCTGAATATCTTAGGCTGGGACTGTTTTAGAGCCTTGGATTGTTACATGCGACTATTTATATAGGCCATATATGGCAATGTATGGAATAACATTTCCAACAGAAAATAGAAAATACATAATAAATAACTAAATCTAAATGAACAAAGCTAGGTGAAAAAACATTTCCACAGTAAATCAAAATTAAGAGATAAGTCAAAGTTATCAAATAAAAAGTCAGTTGAGATGAAAAGTCAATAATTTAATAAAAAAGTCAAAATTATGAAATTAAACATTACTTTATATGTGATGAAAAGCCATAATTGCATAAAAAGTGAGAAAAAGTCAAACTTTGAAACTAGAGGTCAGGACTATGAGATCAAAAGTAAATACTAGAAATAAAAACTCATTGTGATATAAAAGTCATACTGATGAGATAAAAGTTAAAATTATGAGAGAGTATCATTTTAAATTAATTTTTAAGTTTTCATATTTTTTCTCTTTGACTGGCAGAAACAACTTCCAAACTATAGCCTGTGTACTCAGTTCAATTCAATGCATTAATGTAAGAAAATGTTGGAGCTTGAATATGTTAATGTGAAATGTTAAGCCCTGAAAAGCTTTCACATAAACTAAAATGCACAATAACTTGTACATTTTTCTTTCATTTACTTTTATACAATGTTAATATCACTGTTAACTACCTGTACATTTTGCTAAATGTACAATGCTAACTATGCTAACATCAGCTCCATGCCTCAAAACAACTGAATTGACTCTTTTAGCTCATGTTTATAAAATATTCCAGACTTTCAAATCTATATTCAGTGCATCCAAGTGATATTTAAAAGCTTAACCTTAACTCAGAGTGATAATATATAAGAATCGAGAAAAAAATATATAATAAAATAATAGTACTTGACCGCTGGAATGCACATCCTGTTAATGGAAGTTGGTAAATTAATTATGGTGCTGTTTTGGCGAGAAAAGAGATAACGAGTCTTGATGGAAATATTGCTGGCAATATAAATATTAAATAACAATTAAAAAACACAAAATCGATTATAACATGAATACCTTGTTCCTTCATCAAATACGGGTGGCTGGTCTTTTATGTTGAAAGGGTGCGTGTCTCCTAACGTCTGAACGGTTGAGCAGCAGCAGCCCGCGACGACACCAATAAGCTAAGCTAAAGCTAATGTCCTCTAAATCAGACTGGTGTAAAAATGAACGACCAGTACTCATTTGATAACATTGACAGCCTCCTCTTTCAAATTGGTGAGTGCAGTTATTAAGTTTATTGTGCTTTTTTAGTCCTATTTATTTATTGTTTATTGACCAATGTTTGGTTGGCTTCCAATGTTAAAATTAAGCTAATAGCATTAACGCTAGCAAGCTAGTTCTGGTGTTAACTAACTAGCCTATGCTAATTCAGGTGAGGAGATAACAAGTAGCTAACTATACTTACAATATAATATAATAGGATAGATAATAGTTATTGTCAAATTAGTGATGTAACTAATGATTATTTTCATTTTAGATTATTTAGTGGATATTTTCTTAAGAATGTTTAATAGATTAAGATGGTTGTTTGGTAGATGAAATGTCAGAAAAAAGTTTCTCAAAGCTCAAGATGCAGTCCTCAAATATCTTGTTTTGTTCACTACCAAAAGAGATCTAGCGGACTGTCATAGAGTAAAAAAAAAACCAATAAATATTAATATTTTAGAAGCCTAAGTCTTTTCCAGAATTTTTTCTTACAGAATTATTTACAGCACTATATTCTTTATCAAAATGGCCGGCAATTCATTTAATAGTTGATGACTAATTGATTAGTCAGTCAGCTCTATTTCAAATAGGTTTACTGTTGTTTTTTTTTATCATGTAGCTCTTCAAACTCGGGAGCTTTCCCAAAAGAAGAATGAAATTAACCAGCAAATTAAAGGTATGTCTCACAGTTATTCCTATTGATCTAACCAGAAGCAGTAGTTGTATAAAATTAGACAAATAGTTTACTATAGATTTTATGCAGTGAAATGGTGTCTATCAAGTGTTTTCAATTTTCATCAACAGTTTGCAGAACTGAAATTGCTGAGAGGAGGTCTTACATTGAAACAGTCCACAGAAATACCAAGAAACTTGAAGAGGAAATCAGGTTGAAGGAGAGCACAGTGATACATAATAAAACAAATGCTAAAAGGTATGATGACTAAGTAATACATGGGCAAAACCATGATGAATCAATGACGTAACGTAAGCAGTGCAGTGTGACATGTTTAATAGTTTACTGCTTGTCATCCACATAACGTCAGCATGAAGGCAACCAACAGCCTGCTTCTTCAGTATGAGCAGACACTGAAAGAAGAACTGGAGAGCCGAAAAGCCAGCTACAAACAGGACGTGTATGTTCAGTTAGCTGTGGTTAATTGTGTTTAATAAATTTTTGTCAGCAGTAATAATCAAAGCTGTATTATTCCCCATTTGTAACCCAACAAGGGAAGTCTACGAAGAGAGAATTGCAAGCTATTGGAAGATCTTCCAGTCACATAAAGAGTATTATTGCCAAAATCCTCTTGCCCAAAAGCTCCTCACGCTGCAGGCTGAAAAAGAGGAGGTTGAGTCAAGGATAAAGGCCTGTGATGATCAGATAACAGTGAAACAGAAGGAGCTGGAGCTTCTCACTGGTAATACAATGTTAATATCATCACAATTATTTAGGTATTTACAGTTTTTTATACTGTTAATTTAATTTCTGTTTGACCAGGGCCAGCAGTCAATTTTTCTTCCACTGAGAAACTACCAGACAGGTATCTTTCAGTGAATCTTTCAGATAACAAATACTGATGACATAGCCTTGACCAAAGCTTAGTTTTTCTCTGATTGAGTCCACATTTCTTCCTAGTGTTTCTGGCCAGCAGCCCATAACAGAACCAGAGAAACAATTAGATACTCCCACAGAGAACAGTGATTGTTCCGTTGACATCTCCTCTCTTCATCTCACCCAGACAAAGGTACTCTGATATGTTGATAAATAATAATGGTATTGTGAAGCTGAGGAAATTCTAGCAACTACAAATTGTTAAAGTTAAAGTTAAAGCAGATTCTGTTATAACCACTAACAATTTTAAATCTTTATAGATCTTGCAGAATGGTCACAGCACTTCTGTCGAGGAAAATGCAGAAGAAATTCATGAGGAAAACAAGGACCAGGATACTGTGGTCTGCAGCCCTTTACCAGAAAGAGCAAGCAACGGGCATTGGTCCAGTCAACAGTTGGATGGTAAGTAAAAAATGTGTATTTCAGTTAATGTCAGCATTTTACACACAGCATAGCATGTCTGCCATGTGTGGATGGTTACAGTATGTTACATACTCTTCAGATAAAAGATGGCAAGATGTGATGCACACTGAAGAGCAGGACCAGGAAACTAAACCAGAGGACCAGGTCTTGGTAATGTCTCTCTACTTTCCACCTTATTCTAAGCACGATGACACCTTGCGTGAATTATGGGCAAGACTTCTGGTGAGATCTATCACTTGAACTGAACCTGCATTTTCCATGGACCTCTTTCATGCTTCTTAAACTCTGAAAGTGCCTACTGTTAGTCAGTTATTATGATTCTTTGTTACTTACACTAGTTCTGCTGATCCTGGATGTACCAGTATCTTTTCCCCTGTAACCTCCCCATCAAATTGTGGATTGATTTTCTTTGTCATTTATGACTAAATGTTGAGCCTTTGGGTTTTGGACAGCTGGTCAGACAAAGGAAGCAATTTGAAGATGACTCTTTGAAACTGTGATGAGCATTATTCACATTTTTGTCTTACATTCTATGTAATTATCGAGTAATCTTGACAGTAATCTGCAGAATAATCGATAATAACTGTTAGTTTGAGCCATACTCAGCAACAGCGTCTCTTACTAGAAATAGTCTCAGGGTTCTGATGATAATCCACAGATTGAAGAAGTTTCTATTAAAAAAACATTTTCTACCAATGTAAAATGGCCAATGAAAGCGCTTCACAGGAAGGTCCCTGGAATATTTTGTGAGTAATTAAATGCAGATGAGTTTTGCATTAATTTATTTAACAGAAACATTATTAAATGAATCAAATGATATAAAATAACGACAGTTCCAAATGGTCTACACTCTAAATGTAATTTTCGAGGCTTCCACTCTTGGAAATGCCCTCACAGTTAATGTATTTTCTTTATAGGAAAAGCAGCCAATTGTATCAGACATGGATGAGGAAATGGAGCAGGAGGAAATGGAAGAAAGAGCAGCTATAGAGGAAGAGCAGGCACCAACCAAAGAGGACAGGATCAGTCTTGATGCTTTTCCTCAGTCATCGCCTCAAGAAACTAATTCTGAGTCTTCCACAGCAACAGTGAAAAATGTGCCTACAACCCCAACGTTCCCGTTTAAGTAAGGCTTTGTCTGAGATGTCTAAAGCTTTACATCACTGTCAGGACAGCTTTTCAGAACTTTTTTTTTTCATGTTGCCATTTCAGCTACAGCCCAGGCAGCCCCCCACATCGAGGGACCTCTGATACCAAATCTCCAGCTTTCCTGTTCTCCCTGAACTCAGATCCCTGCACCCCGGGCTTCTCTGGATTTGGATTTGACGTGGGCTCATCGCAGGATGAGGTGAGGAGAAAGCAAAAGGAGTAAGTGATTTGACAGAAATCATAGTTTCTTGGTTTTGAAATGACCTCCAAGTTTCTTTACAGGACTCAGCTTTTGCCTTCACTGGCTCTTTCTTCAATGAGAAGGTACTGCATTTGGACTGTAACTCTGGTATTTCATACAGTAGAACTAGAGTAAAAAACACCAAACTACTGTGTTCATCTCTTTTTCAGAAAACCACCGAGTCAAAGTCTTCAAGCTGTAAGTATCAAATTAAATCTCTCTAATTTTGTGATGTGTGTTACTTGCTCTGAACTACAGATACATGTGTGTTTTTGCAGGCCTTGAGTTCCTGTTTGGCCAACAAAAGCAGAGCGAAGACTTCCAGTTTGCTTTCACTTCCACGAGCCCTCAAGCAACCAACAAAGACAACAGCGGGGATGAGTTTCCCTTTTCGTTCAACTTTTGAGAGTTTAGACATACTTAAATACTTAATTGACATCTTCTTAAAACCAGTTTATTACCTACTCTCTTCACTAATGTTCAGACATAGCAGGTTAATGACACAGTTCATAGTTTAACAACATTGTAAGACCTATGAAACCTCAACAATTAAAAATCTAAGTGAAGTTTTCCCTGTAGGGTTTTGCTAACACACTTTCTATTTTTTGTTCCATTAAATGTTTGATATGTATTTATGTTTAGCTTAATTTTAAGCTTAGTTCAGTTGCTATTCACAAAACAATGAACATGTCTAACATTACCACAGTTGAATAACATTTTATTGCAGATACTGCATTAGTATCAAAATAATACACAACATACGTTCATAGTTCTTTACAAATTTCTCTATTGTAAGTGCAGTAGTGTGTTTATTACACAGTGTAATAATATTTTGATGTACTGTCCAGTTTTCATCAGAAGCAGTGTTTCAGTCCTACACATTATAAATAAAAGGAAATTAACATCTCACTGGTCCCATGAATCACACAGTCGCATTCAGCATCAGAACTGTATCTCAAACTAAACACTTAAATTTTAAGTACATTTTTATGGTCATGACTCGTGTACGATAATTTCCCCTAAAATACGATACTTTAACTATTCCAATCTAGCAACTCTGGTCACAACATGGATAAACACACTTCTTTTAACTAAGGTACATCATTTAATTATTTCTGGCTCAGTATTTTGTTTTAGGGACACCAGTATTTTTCTTGTATGTGATTGAGGAAGCAAACCATTTAAATCATATTATATACAATCTGTTTTATGTAATATATTCAGTAGTTTATTTGCAAAATTTTAGCATTAAGGCACACATGGTTACCATTTCATGGCAGTGAATTCCCTACACAAAGGCTCACTTGACACAAGGAAAAGCAAAATCTGATCTGCATTGATTTCCTAATTCAATAATTGAATTATCAAAGTATATTTTTACATTATTTACTGTAGCTACTATGACACTGATAACATATGAACACTATGATTACATATTGTGGTACGTAGATGACTGATGTTTACAAAAAGTTTTGGAATTGGCCCTGTATATAAAACAGTTTTATTTAGTTTGTGTCAAGTTTAAATCATTGGTGTTTTATGCTGATAAAATGACTGTTTATGTGAATGTATTTGGTTGATTTGGGGAGAGCAACAAAGCAGCTGTATTTGGTTAAGAATAATCTTATTCTTCAGCAAAGAGGTCTACCTCTGTAGGGATGCTTTCCATAATGTGGTCAGACGCTTAGAGTAACGATATTTTTTTAAAAAGGAGGCTTACTTTGCAGCCTGGGCTTCGGCTGAAGATTCCAAAAACATTTTGTACCTACCTGTCATTTAGACACTAAAATACACAAAAATAGTGCCTTGTTTTAAAAATACCACAATTCCCCTTTAAAAGTCTTCAGTCCTGTAAACACGGATGAATGCAGATTGAAACCCATTCTTGATGTACTGTTGGTAGGAACTAAGGATGGATAGATAAGGGTTACAACGTGCAGAGAATATTGTACTGTTGTAGGGAGCCTAAAACCCAGAGTCGATACTGATGGAGCGCTGAGTCACATGTTGAATCTCTCCTGGCACATATTCACAGAAGCTGGTTTGGTACTTGGCCAACATTCTAAGCAGTGGCCGAAAATTTAACCACCACTGGTCTTTGGGCATCCGGTGCCTGAAAAAGTGGGACATTATTTGCATATTATTAAAACAAATAAAATAATGAACACTTGCTATTTGGCAAAAAGTGAGTTACTTACTCAAAATCAGTCACAGCCTTCAGATCAGTGACAGGGCTGAATGAGATGACCTTCCTGTTGAGGCCAATCACACATGCTGTGTCTGGAGAGTTGGCGAACACGCGGTCTGGTGGGAGAAAGATGATGTAATAATAACATTGCTGTGGACTGACTTTGGCACTCTAAGCTATTTACTTATGTCAGCTATGACTTTATACAGTAACTGTACCTTGTCTGAAGTTTTCGGTCAATCTCTCTGAAATCCACTGGATCGCCCTAACACCCAACTTGGTGCCAAAATTTCTGTCGAAGGGAGAGGGTGCGCCTCCCTAGAACACAAACACACAAACTGAGTGTAAATATGTCAAAAGACTTATTTTCTTTCATTTGTAAGATGGTAAGCTGTGTTTTTCTGGAGTTGATGGATCTCGTAAAGTGGCTCTGTACCTGCTGAAGATGTCCCAACACATTGACTCTGCAGTCAAAGATCCCCTTCCCCTCTGCTGAATACAGTTTATGAATGAAATCTGTAGTGTAGCTTTCATGGCATTTTTCATTCCTGTTAGGACAGAGAAAACAATCAACTGAACAAGCACATGGATGTTCATACAGTGCGATGTGTTTCATATACACTATACTGTTTGTACTTTTGAATTTGTTTTGTTGAAGTTAAATAGATTTCTAGTTGTAAAAACAATGTTCCCCAGACTATAAAACCAACTGGATTTTGATTAACATATAGTGCAATCAGTGACATCATGCCTAAAACAGATACATGCACAGAACCTTTTTCAGTATCATCTTCTGCAGCCACCATCACATGACAATCTGTGTGGCTGAATGAATGTACCTCAACACAAGACCCCGCTGGATGTCCTTCTTCATCTTTTCAGTCAAGTGCTCCACATTGGTCTGTCGAAAGGCCAGATAATTAAACATTGAACAACATAACATTGAATATTATAGACCAAAAAAAGAAACAGCAGAGGTTTGATTAATGGTCTTACCTTCAGGTCGTGGATGTTGAAGGGGTCTTCAAAGATATAGGCTGCATCAGCACCCACGGCTATACCAGTGCAGGTCGCCAGATAGCCACAGAATCCACCCATCGTCTCCACCACGAATATTCGTCTCTTCGTCCCAGTGGCAGACTGCTTGATCTTGTCGCAACCCTGATGAGGGGAAAAAATCAAAATGGCTGTGTGAGAGGAGACAGTGGAAATCGAGGACAGGGTCCAATTTAATTTACTCCTAATAAACCCTCACCTATACTGCACTGTGAGTAGTTTCAGAGCCCAAAATACAGCCAAAAGACAGAGGAGAAAGGAGCAGCTTGAAAAGAGGCCAAGTTGCTCCTTTTTTTTGGACAAAGCACTGTTGCTGTGTTATTTATGTGCTTTTTAATTAAGAAGTAGGGTGAACCCCAGTTTTGACTAAATATCCACAGTTCAAAGTGTATCTGAGTTATACATCGTGTTAGATGGGATGTTTTCTGGCTTGCCTCAGTCTTATTTCATGATAATCCTAAACATCAAAGTGGCACCATTAATTTGCCATCTGCTCAGCATTACCTCCATGGCAGCATTGACAGCCGTGTCTGCTCCCAGGCTGAAGTCAGTTCCAGGGACGTTGTTGCTGATGGTAGCAGGGATTACACACATGGGGATGCAGAGCTCATCATAGCAGCTCCGAGCTTCAAACAGCTCCAGTACACCTCGGTACGCCTTTGAGGAAGATTGAAAAACCTCTTTGATGTAACATTGACACTATAAATTAATATACAAGTAATTCAGCCCTGGGTCTTTGATGGGCTGCAACTTGTTCTTTACCTCAAACCCTCCGACTACAAGCAGAGCTGAGATGTTGAACTTGCTGATGTTTTCCACAATTTTCTCCATGTGTTTGCTTGGAAGAGTTCTGAAATAGGATGTAAAAACATATATTATTACGCAGACTGTGAGAACAGTTCTATTATTTCTCCTGTGGCTCTGGAGGAAGTTTTGGCAAGTCAGAGAACTGTGACTGTGACATCACCCCGGTCTCAGCTTTGGCCTGGAGACGACATGTGTTTTTACCAGGAAATACACATTTATCTTTACTTTGAATATGTTCACGTGATAGTTATCAGTGTCCTGTTGCTCACCGTTTTGTCCCCAGCAGGGAGCCCCCTTGGCCCGTCCATCCTGCCACGCTGTGCCACTCCATCTCAGAAACCTACAGAAAAGAGGGGGTGTCAGCATTGGATCAGTTTCCTCAGTCTCATAAAGATTATTTATTGCTAAACATCGAACTGCAGCGTGGTAAAGACGTCGCGGTAGAAGCCCTCACCGCTCCTCTGGCCAGTCCTTGAAAGCCATCGTTGACTGCGTAGACCTTGTGCCCGTGTGCGAGCGCCAACCTCACAGCAGACCTCACCGCTGCGTTCATCCCTGCAGCTGGAGCTCCCACGTTCAGGATAGCCACAGAGAAATTGCTCTGATGGAGAAGACGAGTGAATCTGAGCTTTTCATTCATGATTCTATTTCACGTGTAACGGCTAATACTGTCTGTGTACGTGCACTTGTGTGTCCACCTTAATCTTGGCCGGCTTCTGAAAGGCAAGAAGCTTGTAGATGTTCCAGTTGTTCTCAAAACTCCTGCAAGAAAATCATCACTTTTAGCTTATTCTTGTTTAATATTTGCACTGAAAAAAAAAACAACAAAATTAAACTGTGAGCATGTTAAAAATGTATATAAATGGATGATACATGTATTAGGGACTTAATATGTATTATAATACACAGGAAAAAATACTCAGCTCTCACCCTCCACGCAGTTTGATCGCCTCATCAAACCTCTTCTCATTCATGGCCGTCTGCACCAACTTAGTCTGCAAATTATGGAACAAACAAAAAAACATGCAGCAACCTCTCATTATACTGCAAGTACTGTGTGTCCATTAAAATTAATTACAGAAGAGAGGAAAGCCACTCACCATCTCCACACACTCCATTAGAGGCAGACGAACAGCCTTATTGCCTGACAGGCCGATGGCACAGGCTGGGGTGTGAGGAGAAGCCTCCATCAGGGCTATCACCGCCTCCACACCCAACTTACTGCTCTGGAAACACAAGAGAGTCCGTACATGTGCATTTAAATACAGAGGCTACGAATATAGGAAAATATAACCTCCTACGCATTAGTCTTGTATTGTTATATAAACAAGGTCTGTCTAAATACAATCACAGTTTCGACCATGTTAAGTTTACTGAGGAGGTGTGTAACGTATTGAAGTAGCAGCGTTCAGTCACCTATCTCTTCATATGTACGTAGATTTTAGTCAAAATTGAGATTTGCAACATACAATTCTGTTCTCTAAATCAAAACTACAAAGTCAGATTTCACAGAATCATTTCTGAAGCACAAATACAGGCCCGCCGGCTACATGTGAAATGTGTCTCATAATCCAAGTTGATAAACATCTGCTGAGGTTGTCATAGTCAACATCAGGACTGGAGATGTGTGTGACAGTCAACAGTGATTTAAACATTGCTGCCCTCACTGGTCAGCACCAGGACAAGTCAGTTAAACATAATTAAAATTTAAATGACATGTTTACATAATTTTCAGTGAAATGTATGCATCCATTATTAATGTTAACACCGTTTACTAGTACGACGAAGGGGCTGTTCACATTCGTCCATCCCAAGTGATCCAATCACAAGCGGATGTTGTCTCGTTTTTAGAAACATTTTTTTAAGGGATTCAGGTGACTTTCTCCATGGACAACAAAGAGGTATCATATATTAGCTACTGTTCACTGTATTTGTAAATTAAGACAAGTGTACCATCGATACGTTACATTCTTTAATACATTCTGTGTATGTCATGTACAGTCGTAACAGTGCGTTCAAACGATTGTTGGGACACACAACGCACTTCACAACGCTAATTAACAGTGATTTAAGTATCATACTTTAAAAGCTTTTGACAGGCAAGCTCCACATTCTGCCAGGTTAGATCTTAAAGTAAAGGTTCAAACCGTCGCTGAAGTCGACCATTCATGTGTCACGTTGTCCAACTCACCAGTATTCTGTCAAACGCAGAGGGAGTTCCTCCTCGCTGAACATGGCCGAGTACTGTCACTCTGGTATCATAACCAAGCCTCTTGACCACCAGCTTCAAACAGACATGAAAACAAGTCAGTGTACTGTAGGTTTGTCATTTAGCAGGCATACTCATCGAAGAGACTGAGAGAACAGTAATATGTAAACATTGGAGAGGAAAATTCAAAAGACAGTGATCAATCATCCCAAGACTTTAAGTCTAAACTTGTGATGAAACTTACATCTTTTATGTAAGTTGAAGAGATGGGCTTGCCGTTTATGTCGATGGCTCCTTCTGCGACGATAATGATGTTGAGTCTTGACCCCTTTATGCGGCTCTGGAGGCAAACATAAAAATATATTTATCACTGAATCAGTAACAACAAATCCTGCTTCTGAGCTGTATTTAAGAGAGCTAGCTCAGCCTCCTCCATTCCTTAAAGCGACAAAATGTCACTTCCTGGACAAAGGTGGTTTGATGGTTTGGGTTTTTTGTTGATATATTCTTTTGGCAACTTTTACTTTCCACTCCCTGTCTTTGTGTTTTTCTTGCCTTTTTGTGGTGCCCTATTAGTAGTCTTTTCTCAGTTGTTTATTAAAGTTTGTGTCTTTCCTTCTCTCTTTGTCAGTTTG
Source organism: Diplodus puntazzo (assembly GCA_963678695.2). Classification (NCBI taxonomy): domain Eukaryota; kingdom Metazoa; phylum Chordata; class Actinopteri; order Spariformes; family Sparidae; genus Diplodus; species Diplodus puntazzo. The sequence continues at coordinate 20,856,398 of OZ023164.1, forward strand.
TCTGTTTTGTTCCGGGTGTCTCTGTGTTTGCTCCTCGTGTTTCCCTGACTGTGCTCCCTGAGTTTTCCTCTTGGTGTGATCTTTATTTAGGTTTTGTATTTCTCTTTAGTCTTTTGGATTTTCCCTAGCAGGTTTGGTCAGTGTTGTTAACTGGATTTAGATTGTTTGCATGCTATATCAGATTGAGTATTGAGTCTCATCCCCAGGTCTGATGGTTGTGGTTGATGTCCAACCTGAGCTGGTGACCCAAAGTGACAGTGATTGACGGCCTGTGGATAAGACTCAACTCACAATCAACCGTCTTCTTCCAGTAACTTACATTTTGTTGCATAAGTTCACATTTCGTCCTACTTCAGAAATGTGCCTGGAGCTATTATACAATCTAGACTGGTTTCCCTGTCTTACCGTTTCTAGACGGGCACACATCCGGTCCTCCCAGCCCTCCTGAGGAGGAGCCTCTGGAATAAAGACCCAGTCTGCCCCAGATGCCAGCGCTGACACCAAGGCCAGATACCTGAAGTAAGAGCATCACAGTAAGAGCACAATCGTTTGTCTTATTCAGCGGCAGTGTGTAACGGACAGCAAACTGGCTCAGAGTGGTACTCACCCACAGTGTCGACCCATGACTTCCAGAACAAAAGTGCGCTGGTGGCTGCAGGAGGGACACAACATTTATATTGAAAAAAGCTAAGAAACATTTCTGAGCAGTCAAAGGATTCTCTGACTGTTGCAACATGCTGAGACTCAAGGGAGCAAGTCTGGGCAGGATCGGAGAATATTTCCGTGATCTCAGCAGCCTTGAATGGGAGAGTTGGTTTAAAACAAAACATGGCTTCAATGATTGCATTCCATTTACTGTAAACCCTCATGCTATGCAGGTGTGGATAAGCATGAGGAGCGGTCTGATATAGACATAGTATAGTTGGGCTTCAACTAATGATAATTTTCACTACAACCCATCATCATAAAACATTTTACTATAGATTTGTGAAATATGTCATTGACCATTGATCTCAGGGTGGCGTCTTTAAACAGCATGTTTCCAAATGTGTCCAAACCCCAGAGACAGTTTACTTTTATATATTATTACAAAGAAAAGCAGAAAATCTTGTTTTTCTCTTCTGATTAAAATGTATTTCACTAAGCCACATAGTGCACCTTTAAAGTACCAGTGTGGTCTTGTTGTAGCTTCATATTCTCGAAAGTATTAAGTCAGAAATACTGAACAAATGTCTCAGTGCGCTCACAAGAGTCGCTCAGATGAAACACCAGCCGCCGCTGTTCAATCACAGTGTCTGACCTTTGTGCAGTGGTCATGATAGCATCAATTATCTCCATGATGCGGTGCAGCGCGGAGTCGGCTCCGATGGTCATGTCAGTGCCGCAGAAGTCGTTGTCGATTGAGCCCACGAGCCCCACGATGTTCAGGTGGTCGTGCTGCTTAGCCAGAGTGTCTGTGATCCGTCCTGAAAGGCATATTGCACACATTGTTGTAGACGTTTTACTTGAAGCTCATTATTGTGTTCACTTCAGCTATAAAATAATGATAGTAAAAACACAGCTATGAAGTGTTTTACAGAACCAAATAAAAACACAATGCGAATACAACAAGCTTTGTCCTATAAAAACTAAATGTAGAAAAAACAAAGGGAGTAAAACAGAGTGTCCATCCATCCATCCATCCATCCATTTTCGACCGCTTATCCGGGGCCGGGTCGCGGGGGTAGCTGCCTGAGCAGGGACACCCAGAGTTCCCTCTCCCCGGACACTGCCTCCAGCTCTTCCGGGAGGATCCCAAGGCGTTCCCAGGCCAGCTGGGCGACATAGTCACACCAGCGTGTCCTGGGTCTTCCTCGGGGTCTCCTCCCGGCGGGACATGCCAGGAACACCTCCCGAGGGAGGCGTCCCGGGGGCATCCGAAACAGATGCCCGAGCCACCTCAGCTGGCTCCTCTCGATGTGGAGGAGCAGCGGCTCTACTCTGAGCTCCTCCCGGGTGACAGAGCTCTTCACCCTATCTCTAAGGGAGCGCCCTGCCACCCTGCGGAGGAAACTCATTTCGGCCGCTTGTATCCGGGATCTTATTCTTTCGGTCATGACCCAAAGTTCATGACCATAGGTGAGGGTCGGAACGTAGATTGACTGGTAAATCGAGAGCTTCGCCTTTCGGCTCAGCTCTCTCTTCACCACGACAGACCGATACAACGACCGCATTACTGCGGCCGCTGCACCGATCCGCCTGTCAATCTCACGCTCCATCCTTCCCTCACTCGTGAATAAGACCCCAAGATACTTAAACTCCTCCACTTGAGGCAGGAACTCTCCTCCCACCTGGAGGGAGCAAGCCACCTTTTTCCGGTCGAGAACCATGGCCTCGGATTTGGAGGTGCTGATTCTCATCCCAGCCGCTTCACACTCGGCTGCAAACCGCCCCAGGACATGCTGGAGGTCCTGGCTCGAAGGAGCCAACAAGACCACATCATCCGCGAAAAGCAGAGATGAGATCCTGTGGCTCCCGAACCAGATCCCCTCCGGCCCGAGGCTGCGCCTAGAAATTCCGTCCATAAAAATAATGAACAGAACCGGTGACAAAGGGCAGCCCTGCCGGAGTCCAACATGCACCGGGAACAGGTCTGACTTACTGCCGGCGATGCGAACCAAGCTCCTGCTCCGGTCGTACAGGGACCGTACAGCCCTTAACAGAGGGCCTCCGACCCCGTACTCCCGGAGCACCCCCCACAGAATGCCACGAGGGACACGGTCGAATGCCTTCTCCAAGTCCACAAAACACATGTGGACTGGTTGGGCAAACTCCCATGAACCCTCGAGCACCCTGCGGAGGGTGAATAGCTGGTCCAGTGTTCCACGGCCAGGACGAAAACCGCATTGTTCCTCCTGAATCCGAGGTTCGACTATCGGCCGAATTCTCCTCTCCAGTACCCTGGAATAGACTTTCCCAGGGAGGCTGAGGAGTGTGATCCCCCGATAGTTGGAGCACACCCTCCGGTCCCCCTTTTTGAATAGGGGGACCACCACCCCGGTCTGCCAGTCCAGAGGCACTGTCCCCGACTGCCACGCGATGCTGCAGAGACGTGTCAACCAAGACAGCCCCACAACATCCAGAGACTTGAGGTACTCAGGGCGAATCTCATCCACCCCCGGTGCTTTGCCACTGAGGAGCTTCCCAACTACCTCAGTGACTTCGGCTTGGGTGATGAATGAATCCACCTCTGAGACCCCAGTCTCTGCTTCCTCTATGGAAGGCGTGACAGCGGGATTGAGGAGATCCTCGAAGTATTCCTTCCACCGTCCGACAATGTCCCCAGTCAAGGTCAACAGCTCCCCACCTCCACTGTAAACAGTGTTGGTGGAGGACTGCTTCCCCCTCCTGAGGCGCCGGATGGTTTGCCAGAATTTCTTCGAGGCCGACCGATAGTCCTCCTCCATGGCCTCCCCGAACTTTTCCCAGACCCGAGTTTTTGCTTCTGCGACTGCCCGTGCTGCAGCTCGCTTGGCCTGCCGGTACCCGTCAGCTGCCTCAGGAGACCCCCGGGCCAACCAGGCCCGGTAGGACTCCTTCTTCAGCTTGACAGCATCCCTTACTTCCGGAGTCCACCACCGGGTTCGGGGATTGCCGCCACGACAGGCACCGGAGACCTTACGGCCACAGCTCCGGACAGCCGCATCAACAATGGAAGTGGAGAACATGGTCCATTCGGACTCAATGTCCCCAGCCTCCCTCGGGATCTGGTTAAAGCTCTCCCGGAGGTGGGAGTTGAAGACCTCCCTGACAGAGGGTTCCGCCAGACTTTCCCAGCAGACCCTCACAATACGTTTGGGTCTGCCAGGTCTGTCCAGCTTCTTCCCCTGCCAGCGGATCCAACTCACCACCAGGTGGTGATCAGTTGACAGCTCAGCCCCTCTCTTCACCCGAGTGTCCAAGACATACGGCCGGAGGTCAGATGACACGACCACAAAGTCGATCATTGACCTCCGGCCTAGGGTGTCCTGGTGCCACGTGCACATATGGACACCCTTATGCTTGAACAAGGTGTTTGTTATGGACAAACTGTGACTAGCACAGAAGTCCAATAACAAAACACCACTCGGGTTCAGATCAGGGAGGCCGTTCCTCCCAATCACACCCCTCCAGGTAACACTGTCGCTGCCCACGTGAGCGTTGAAGTCCCCCAGTAAAACAACGGAGTCCCCGGTTGGAGCACTCTCCAGTACCCCTCCCAGGGACTCCAAGAAGGCCGGGTACTCTGCACTGCTGTTCGGCCCATAAGCCGAGACAACAGTGAGAGACCTATCCCCGACCCGAAGGCGCAGGGAAGCGACCCTCTCGTTCACTGGGGTAAACTCCAACACATGGCGGCTGAGCTGGGGAGCTATAAGCAAGCCCACACCAGCTCGTCGCCTCTCACCGCGGGCAACTCCAGAGTAGAAGAGAGTCCAGCCTCTCTCGAGGAGTTGGGTTCCAGAGCCCAGACTGTGCGTGGAGGTGAGCCCGACTATTTCTAGCCGGTACCGCTCAACCTCCCGCACCAGCTCAGGCTCCTTCCCCCCCAGCGAGGTGACATTCCATGTCCCCATGGCTAGAGTCACCGTCCGGGGATTGGGTCGCCGGGGGCCCCGCCCACGACTGCCACCCAAATCCCTCTGCACCGGCCCCTCACCGGAGGGCGGGCCCACGTCGCTCCTTCGGGCTGAGCCCGGCCGGGTCCCGTGGGCAAAGACCCGGCCACCAGGCGCTCGCCTGCGAGCCCCAACCCCAGGCCTGGCTCCAGGGTGGGGCCCCGGTAACGCCAATCCGGGCGACGTGCACGTCCTCGTTGTTCTTTCTGTCATTAGGGGCGGGTGAACCGATCTTAGTCTGACCCGTCACCTAGAACCTGTTTGCCTTGGGAGACCCTACCAGGGGCATTAAGCCCCGGACAACATAGCTCCTAGGATCATTCGGGTACTCAAACCCCTCCACCACGATAAGGTGCCGGTTCAAGGAGGTTCAAGGAGGAAAACAGAGTGTCATAAAGCAAATAAAATCACAGGACATATAGTGTAAAGTAAGTGAGTATTCAGCGCTAATCTCTTCAGGGCTCTGACAGATCATGAAGGTTAACGTTTTTCTAAGGCACTGTGACAAGCTGACGATGGTGTCTGGGAACACTTTACCTTTCTGTACGAGCTCCTCCAGCAGGCTGCTCCACTCACTGCGGAAGAGGTTGGCTCCGGTGAGGCTGCCGTCTCCCCCGCACACGCACAGGTTGGTGATGCCTTTCTTCACCAGGTTGAAGGCAGCGGCAAGCCTGCCCTCACGAGTCATGAAGGCCTTGCATCGGGCGCTACCAATCACAGTCCCGCCCTGCAGTCACAGTGACATAAAACCAAATCAAGGCAAATAGAAAGATGCGAGTGAGCTACTTGAGCTACAGTCCACCTCCTATATAGCCGTGGTTCACAACTTCTAGGCCATGACTTCAAAAAGGGGTCACAAGATGGATCTAAGGGGTCGTGAGATAACTATCAGAGTAAAAAAATAAAAAAACAATATTTTGCCACATAGCGTTAGGTTTATTTCTTAGACTTTTCTCTAAAAGTTATTTTAACTAAACAGCCTGATAAGGAAAACTCATTTTTTTAAAACTGATTAAAAAGAGTAACACATGCCTTTTTTCACATTTGCTGCATCAGGTCAAGACTTCTAACGCAAGAACAACGGTGGAATTGCTTATAATTTCTTTCGAATAGTGGAACTTGCTCCTTCTAAGATTCAAAGTACATGCAGCAAGGCACCTTACCCTATTATAACCAGTATTAGACAGGCAGGGAGACAAGAGATGAGAGGAGATGGATGAAATTATAAAACTCCAATTGAAACCACGGAAAGGAAAGAGAAAAAGGAGATTTAAGAGCAGAAATGAATAAAGGCACAATAGGCATGTATCATAAAAGAGATTTTGACATGTAGTGGGTAAAGCACGCGTGTAAATAATTAAAACAATTTTTAAGCAATTGTGCTTTTTGCATAACTTCTTACTGGGCCACATGAATAGAACCCAATGTCTTTAATGTTATTGTACACTCAGGTGTAAACCCACCATGATATCATTGAGGGCTCAAGACTTACTTTTTACACTGGCTGTGCTGTTGCTTCTAAAAATTAACTCTTTACCACTGCTGCCAACAGTGACTTATGAGAATATTGTAACCTACCTGTTGGATGATGTTGGTCACACTGTGCCAGTGTGCCAGTTTGATATTGTCTCCCCCCTCCACCAGGCCCTGGTATCCCTGAGAAGTAATTTCCAAACTGAATGTTAATGACAACAACAGTGTGGGCGAGACAATGAAGAATAAAGAACTCAATGTGTACATTTAATAAGGTCATATTAATACAATCAGCTTGTTTACCTCATATATAAGATAGACTTTGGCCCCCACATAGATGCCCATTCTGGTCACAGCTCGGACAGCAGCGTTCATCCCTGGGTCGGGGGGTAAATATTAGATTCACCTCTGCTCCTCATGTCATTACACACAAGCTGTTGCATCATCAACCCTGCATGAGGAAATCAAACACTGTGGAGGATATGACTTCACTATCTCTTAAAAGAGAGAGGTGCCACCCGCTCTCTGGAGACATATTAACGACAAGCAATTACACGAACAGACCCTGACATGTAACGTGTCGTTTTTGCACATTGAGCAGGGCATGCTGGAGATTGAGTGTCGCTCGAGCTATCTGACAATATAAAAACAACACACTTAAAATATAAAGAAAAGAAACAAGTTATACATTAAAACTTATATAACAGTTATCTGTGTGGTAAATGTACAGGTACCGAGATCGGTACTGAATTATACCTGCCCCTGACAAGAACTCATGTTAACTGTGTAAACAGGGTCTGTTTGAGTTAAAAGTGGTGGATGGAGTACTAAGATTTCGTACTTGTGCTACATTAGCAACACCACATTCTAGAAATAATACGAGTAGGGCTGCACAATTCATTTTTATACAGAAGAATAAAATATGTGACAAATATTCCAATGAAGTACTGATGTGCAAAAGAGATACTCTGCTTCACAAATCTTGTTTTCCAGATGTAAGAAAACTTGCTTGTTTGCTACAGACACAACAAATGGCATATTATCTTTATTTTAATAGTTTTTTTCAGCGAAATTTAAAATGCAAAACCGTCATTATTCTTTGTTTCAATTCATGGCCCAGGTTACTCGCAGTGATCATCAGGCCGTCATTACTGCCCTTGGTGTGCGTAACCTTTCTGTGCTATGCAAAAATGAACATTCCCACTACTACTGTCAATATAATCACATTATGATTTTTATGAACATCGTGCTCTGCAGATGCAAATAAGAGTGATGCACAAAAAATGTACAACACCATTGATATAGTACCAGATTACACAACAAAGTAAAAGCACTAGTTATGTTAGAGGGCTCATTTCAGAGTAATCCGTCAGTAAAAGTCAAAGGTCGTATGCAGTGTACAATATCATAAGATTATAATGATCAATGCCTTTATGTGTGTATCAATTTAATGCTGCAGACATTTGGGTGGAGTTCATTTTAATGACTTTAAGCACCTCTAGGGAGCCTATGACCCCCCGACACCCTTTAATCAATGTCTAAACCTATAATCTCTAATAATGCATCATATTTATTCGTTTATTATATTCTACATTCATAATCTGAATCTACAGAGTAACTAAAGTAATCTAGTAAATGTGGTGGAGTAAAAAGTGCAGCATTTGCCTCCAAAATAAAGTGTAAAATTAGCAGGAAATTGTTATATTTCACTTAAACACAAGTACCCCCAAATTATACTTGAATTTGGTGCTTGCGTGAGTGTATTTAGTTACTTTCCACCCTTGAGTTACAACATATCTGCTGTACTAAACTATGCAGCACATACACGACCATTGACCCCCGCTGTCATTTGGACAACGTCACCATTTTACTGCACAGACCTATATGTAATTGACTAACAGCAGCGTGGCTGACTTTTAAGTCACCTTGTGCATCTCCACCGCTGGTCAACACTGCCATGGCCCGACCAGCTCCCGTCATCTTCAGCTTCTCCAAGTCCATCGAAGACATCTTGGCCCGCTCAGTTTAAAACAGTGAAAGGGGGCGAGAATGAAGAAATGTCGGTTCCCTAGCTAAATAAATGCTTGGTTGTGTAAATCCGCGTTTGTCCAGATGTCGCTTCCTTGTTTTCAGCAGGTAAAAAACTCTGTTAACGTAACGTTTCAACAGCCGAGACACTTCTGACAGTTTGACTCCGCCCTCGTCCAGAGGAGGAGGGCAGCGAGCGTTGACTTTATAATCCCGCGCCGTCCGGCGGAGCGGAGCACGTTCTACGGCATTATCCCCGCCTGCTCGCCGCGCCCTGACGTTTAAACATCAGGAGACCATAGCAACAACACGTACAGCACGAGTTAATGATTTCAACAGGTTTTATTGGCTAATTTTCACATTTGTGGAAGCACACTGCAGCCGGTTAATGACAAAGTAGCGAAAACTTAGCCATGATTTAAAAAAAACGTATCCAATGTTACCTACAATTTTTAGATAAAAAACTAGATAAAAACTATTACTTAAAAAGTTAAAATAAAAACGATGAGATAAAAACACATGAAGAAAAAGTCATAATCATGATATCAAAAGTCACAATTGTGACTTTAAAAAAGTCACAATTATGAGACAAATGCTTATTTTATTATTATGACGTTTTGTAACTTAGAATTGTGATTTTTTTTTTTTACTTTCAAAAGAATCAGTTGGGCTGTAGAGCTAGAACTTAGGACATTTAAGATAAAGGTATACACAGTACATTTACAGTAGGTGCATAATATAGAATAAGATATTGGGTGAAAATATAATTTTAATAAAAGTTAAAGTCCCCCATGTATTTGAGTAAAGGTTGTATTAAGTTTCTGATATTAAATGTACCTAACTATCAAATGTGCAAGTAAAAGTAAATTAAACATGAATATACAGTCTATAGCTTACTGTATACAATGAATCAACCAATTATTCTTCCATCCAACATCCAACAACTTTCTGATTAACAGATTAGATGGCTGAATACATAATTTTTTTTAAAAAAAAACCACAATGTGTTGGCTCTGCTGCAACATGCAATCTGCAAAGTTACTAGTAACTAAATTTAATCAAATACATGTAGTAGAGTAAAAAGTACAATATTTGCCAAGAATTACTTTAAAACTATTTTGATTTTCAAACTTTCATTTTTATACAGAAATGATACATTTTCATTTCATATCAGGGTTGTAGCCTCCAGTCAAAAAGTATTTTTTCTGGGGATTTGGTATATTTTAACGATCTACGGAGGAGTTAACACAAATAATAAGACATCATGCGTGGTGTTTAAGTCAGGAATTCTATAGAATCAGTGTCTTCAAATGTGACTGGTGTTAACTGAAGGGAGCTAGTGTTCTCCTATCTGTGGCCATAGATTTAAAAAAATAACGTTATGTCAAGGAATAAAAAATGACTGAAAATACAACGGAACAGTCTAACAGAAAAATCTACTGTATGACAGAATATGACAGAAGAGACAGACCACCACGTGTTGGGTACAGTACATCAGCATTTATTCCATGCAGTTGTTTGCTCTGATTTTATTCTCCCAGATACCCTTTGCACTGTACACTGGATAATACAGGAAACTGACAGGATTGGTTGATCGTAATGCCATTCAACAGGAAAGGTAGTTTGGAAATGAAAGTAACAAAGAAAACAGATGTTTGATACATGGGATGAGGCAACATGATGTCCACAGTTAGAGACAATTTCACAGAAATTCAAATGTAAGTAAATGGTATGTTGATTAAAAATGAGAGGGAGGGATCTCTGCCTTTAGGCTTAGCGTTTCATTTACCCTGCTGTGACAGTCCACTGACTGAGTGACTCCTTATAGCTTTTGACAAGATAACAAAGATCAGAAACACCTGATGTTACTAAATACTGATGTTAAATCTGCTAAATCATGATCTAAATTATGAATGGTCCCCTGCAGGGTCACAAAGATAAAAATGACATCAGATTCCCTTGATATGACAATGCCTTTGTTCTCCCATACAAATACTGTCCTCTTCCTGTACCAATTCATTGTGCTTCCTTTAAATAATACTTTTCAGGAGAAATCATAGGTCATGACATTTCTAAAGCTGCCTGAAATTAAAAAGAACTCAACACCTTTTCATTCATAATAAATTAATTCAATAATCATGTAGGCCAGCTACAAAGAAAAAAAAAGAAAAGAAAAAAAACAAGAATCAAAATTAAATTAAAACTTTACAACAATCATACTTCACAGGATATATGCCAGAAAGACAATGTTAATATTAACAGCTTGATCGGATTACCCAGTCATTACAATACACTAGGTTATTTCACACATACGTAAACAGAGTGAAGAAGGTTGAAGGAGGCTCGAGGAAAAGGCAGCAGCTGCTTTCGGTCATTTATCCATCAGTACAGTTTTAGATTTACCTTGTGCTACTCAGATCTTACGACTCACACCCTCCTGCAGTCTGCAATACTGATGTTATACACATTTCTGCTTAATTTCATCATCGACAGGAGCTCGAAGCTGTCGGAGCTGTGCGATACGTTAAAGGGAGAAGACAAAAAAAAAAAGATTACATTACATTTTACAGATGTTTTATGTACAGGTGTAACTAACACTGAGATGAGGTTGTTTGAAAACCAAGAGCAGTGTGGATGCTCTGTGGCCTTGTCTCTGGCTTATATTTCCTAACTTTTGAAACTCAGCCGTCTGCATACACTTGAGCTGACATCTTGACATCATTATCGTTAAATTCAACCCTGGCTGGCGAAGTAAGTAGTAAGGAGGATAACAGGGATAAAAATAAAGCTCTCACAGGTGCAGTATCCCTTTTCATCGACGACAAGACAAAATAGTGGAACTATTGCTGGGGTTCTTAGGAAACAGCATATAATTTGAAGGCATGGAACCAGAACGTTACATAACACAGGGAGAAGAAAAGTCATTGTAACTGTCGCCATCTGGCGGCTGTGATTATATTGCTCCTGCTGTCAATCGGCAACATAAAAACCTGAGCATCAATATCTGGAAAAGGCTAGATCACGAAATTAATGGGACAATTTAAAAATAAGCTGTTTGACACTTGCTGCTCTCCTCTAGCCACCAGTCACTGTAGTGTGTCTAGCCAGCTAGACGCCGCGGATCCTGAGCCAGCAACATCATTCTCACCTGAGCTCCGACTTACTGTATATTATTGCTGTTTTAATCACTACAGCACAAATAAAAAACAAAAAAACGACGAGCATTTTTGGGACTTATTACCCTGCTAGAAAATGGTACATGGGAGACGCTGCACCTAGTGAGTAGAAGAAATGAGATACTGCACCTGGATTGCAATCTAAAACGCTCTACATGTCTACAACATTAACAACAATGGGTTGAACATCAAGGCTAGCATGGTCCATAATATGTGCCACTCGAAGAAGACTCCTACATACGACAATTGGTCCAGTCCAGTTTCTCGCAGTCCTCGAAACAATCCTGAGATGAGACTTGAAACTGTGATGTCTAATGGAGAGGTGAGGGCTTCACACACGCACGCACGCACGCACGCACGCACACACACACACACACACACACACACACACACACACACACTGATAACTCCCTCAACGACTCTGGTCATGACATCTGATTGATGATGACGATGACGTTGGCGTGTCTCGAGGAAGGATGAGCTCGGTCACAGAGGAAGAGTCGCCTTTTTTAATTTATTTTTTTTTAATCTCTTCATCTCTGCTGCTCTGCTAGCTTGTCCCCTTCATGCAGTCTTCTGGCAGCTTTTTTTGCGTTTAGCAAGCTGCACATGCATGCTGGGACAGTTCAGCGGGGATCCTTGATGACGAGACACATGTGGTGTTTTTCTCTCTTTTTTTTTTAGGGAGGCAGGGAGTCCGGTTGCGAGGCAAGGTTGTTCATGCTGGTGTTCACAGGTTGTTGGTTTTTTTTTTATGAGCTCCCCATTCCCCACTCAGCATGGTGGGGACGAGATGGAAGGAGGGGAGGTGAGGGGAACTGTCCGCACTGTAAACTCATATGAAAGCGGGTCGGTCTCACTCGAGGAGGAGGGAGTCCTTGTTGGTTGGGGATTTTGGTCTGAAACAGTAAGATGCTGAGAGCAATCCCACAATAGCAGTGATGCAACTCCACACTGCTAGTTGTCAGCGTCTGATACGTCAGCACCCCAACACATCCTCCTTCTCATCATCATCTCAGTCTCTCCCCAACACACAGTTAGCCCATGCTCAGTTTCAAAATGTCAGGTTTTTATTCTCTGTTCCGATCAGAGACCATACAGAAGTCCTGAATTTTCCTTCAAAACTCAGAAAAAAATAAATTATGAATGTTACACTATCTACTGTACATTATCATTCAAAAGGGAATCCCTGCCATGGGTTGCCTGGATGCTGTGCTAGAGATGAGGGTCTTATGAAGGGAGAGGGTAGGGGGCTGGAGGGGGTTCTGGGAGAGATTGCATGGGGGCTTTTGCTATAGGGAGCTTTTGTTTACACTGTCGTCCTCTTATTGCTGTGTTTTCTGCATTGCAGAGTGGGACACGACGGCCTCCAGGCAAAAAAAAAAACAAAACAAAACGGAAGCGAGCCCTGGGGCGGGTTTCACCATGAGGAAGGAGCACCAACTTTGTTGTTTCTGATGGTGGCATCGGAGCACTCTGCTTCTGACGTATCACAGTCCGAGTCGCCGAACTGGAGCGGGTTCTGAGAGAGAGATGAGAGAGACGGACACAGGAACATCAGCACAGAGGGCAGCTACTTTAAAACATCAGTTCTGTACTGTAATCATGGACTGCTTTGCTTGTAAAGTTAATCTACATAATATCTTTATATTAAAACATATACTTAGGGTAAAACTATTCTTTTCGTGTATTAAATATCAAAAAGAGTATGAAGCGACAGTGCATTTAACCTCTGACCTTTTGAATCTGTCCTATAGTTGTTGATATATTTCAGTCTGGACCGATGTTGCCATTCCTGGAGGCATGCCGCTAAATATACTGACCTAACACAACGGGACCACACTCATCCACGGTACTGACCTCGTAGCTGTGTTCGTCTGAGCATAGTTTCCCCAGCGAGATCTGGGTCTTCACTCTGCGGACGGCGCACTCCTTGTCAGAGAGGCCGTCAGACTGGGTGGAGATGTCGATGGGGATGTCCGGTGTGTGCGACAGCAGCTCGTCCAGGTGCTCCTCCTGACTGGCACTCATCCTCTCCAGGGGTCCACTGTGGGAGTGGTCGCTGGTGTTTCCCTCCTCTCCGTCAGACACCGACAGGTTCTCTGAGCTGAAGGTGGAGTAGGATTGGAAGCTGCTCATACAGCGGTGAGGTCTGTGAAGGAGCAGAGGAACAACTATTAACGTGTACCTATACGGATCTTTTCAGCCCTATAATGCTCTGTAGTTTTCTTTTGTTGCACCACATGATGTAACAGTGTTACAACACAGTGACGGTCAAGGTATCAAACCGTATTTTACCTCTGTCTCCTTGGAAACTCCACTTCACTATCAACCTCCCCCTCCTCCTCCTCAGATGACTCGTCGCCCTATGAGAGAAGCAGTTACAGCTGTTAATCACCCATCTTTCACCTAACAAAAACACAGTACAGACTGATTCAAGGCCTCCAGCTGTGCTCACCTTCCTGAGAGGTCTGAGAGTGCGGGGCAGTGCAGAGGGCAGGGCGTGACTGTGTTGGCATGCCTCTTGTTCCTGTGGCTCCGCCTTCTTTTTAGCTTCTCCATCTAATGCCAGATCTTTGCCTGGAACCACCAAAGAAGTCGGGGCGCTTTCCTGGGTGTTAAGCAGTGAGTAGTGGGACAGCTCTGGGTGATTGGATGCAGGCGGGGTCTCCTGACAGTGTAGGCAGCCAGGGAACGGGTGAGCCTGGCAGCAGGGACACAAAGAACCAGCACCAGCACCTGGGACAGGATTGGAGGTGGTGGATGAAGTCCGCTGTCGTGTGTCTGCATCCACAGCAGTGGATATGAGGTCAGGGCTGGAGCCAGACACGCGGCGCTGCAGGTGGTCCGTCTGAGGGCTACGGAGGGCGGCGGCGGGGCCGAAGTAGCGCAGGTTGTTGGCACAGTTGACGACGGCCTCCTCACGGCCCTTCAAGGGGAGGAATGGCCCCTCGGTGGGTGGAAGGTGGTGGTGGTGGTGATGATGGTGAAACTGCTGCTCCTGAAGTGACTGGGTGTCTTCTAACGGCCCAGCGACAGGCTTCAGCAGCCCAGGGAACTCACTGTGGCTTCCTTTGCTGTTGGCGCGGCGGTGACGAGGCTTGCTTCTATACCGGGCTTTGCCAGGAGGCGTGGACACCTTCGGGCTGGCTGATAGTGGTGACGGGGAGGGGAGAGGGTCCATGCTGGGGATGCCATCAGAACGAAGCAAGTCAGGCCTGTAAGAAATGCAATCAGCGACATTGACGAAATGTATCTTCACCTAGAAGAATAGTCACTTCTTCAATATAGCTGAATGTACATCCCATCTATGCTAATGGATGTGTAGCAACTGGAACTTTGTGTATGAGCAGAGTTTCATACCTTTTAGTGGGGGGCATCCCAGGTTTGTGGGAAATGCTTCCTTTCTTCTTAATGAGCTTCTCCACAGCGTTGGATCTGACGATGGGTCTGACTAGATGACGCTTGTAGGTGCCGGGATATTTCTTCTCCACTGCCTGCTCTCTCCTGCAGGGATGTCTGGATTAGTTTAGAGTTATAGAACAGCATTCACATTCAGTTCTACAGGACGTTATCTTTACTGTAAACACTAAAATGTCATGATTTTACAAGAAAGAATTTAAAAGGGGCACTATGTAGTTTTGAAGAAGAAATTCAAACTCAGAATTTGAATATTTACAATATTAATGAGGTAGAAATACAAACATTAGAAATATCAGAAAATCTGAAATATTTATTTTTCCCATAACTGAATAAACAAGCTGTTCTCAGAGGAAAATAAGATCCTCAGAACACTGTATGAAGCTAGAAAGGTGGCAGGGTCCGCCACATATAAACAAAGTAAAACAGTATGAAATTGTGTTGTCCTTTCAGATTCGTTTGTTTATTCCATTAATTCAGTCATAAAAATAAAGACAGTTTAATTATTTAGTTGGTTCAAGCATAAAAAGAAATAAATGTAAAAAACAGCCGATGAAGATCTTTCTCTTCTGATTAAAGTTTCTTCCCCAAAACAACATACAGTGTAGTGCACCTTTTAGGAAATTTTAAAAAACTATTAGCGTGTCAGTTTCTGTGAAACAAAAGACAACAAACACAGCAATTATTCAAAAGAGGAGAGAAAGCCTCACAGGTTGAAAGAAATAAGTCAAGGAACTGGCAACAAATGAAGGGAGGAAAAAAACTGGCACTGTTTTTAATTGAGTCATTTCACAGCAAAGACAAATAAATGCCGAAGAAGCTCTGGCGGATATGTGACTCATAAAATGCCCTATTGTGCAGTGACTTTTTCCTTCTTCTGTTGTTCTCGCGAGCTGAATATGCTCTCAGCTGTCTTGCCAGGTCATTGAAATAATTAAAAAAGTTCCATTTCTTTAAAATAATTTTGACAAGGAGGATCAGATCAGACATACACTGACAACCAGTAAGGCCTGATAATGGAAGGAAGGAGCAGTGATAATACGTACTTCATTAGCTCCTTCTCTCGGACCTCCAGCTGCAGCATGATGGCACTGAGCTCCATGTAGAGGTTGTTGGCCCGCTCCAGTTTCCTCTCATAGTGCTCCCGGATGTCCAGAGCATGCCTGAATGTGTACAGGAAATGCAGACAAATGTTTACATCATTCACACTAAGTTATAATTACATACACAAGTAATTCAATTCCTAACATGCAAAAGCCTTTCTGATGCATTTCAATGGAAAAATACGTCATTACAGTAATAGAGATGCTACAGAATTTGTCTACTTGTTACTGACAGACAGATATAATCCATTCCATTAACAGGAAACGTATTTATGAAATTAGGTTGTGTTTTCCTCTCTTACCTGAGTTCATCCCGCCTGCGTCGGATCAGCTCTTCGTCCAGCCTGTGGATGCAAGTGCCTTCACTTTTGATCTTCTCAAAATGTTTCTTCACTTCCTCCCTCCACTCTGACTGTAACATGGATGGACAGAGAAAAATATTGCTGACAACCCACTCAAAGACAGAAACATCATCAGATGATTTAAACCCTGCGCGGTGTCAAAATGAAACAATATCATCTTGAAATACTGTCTTTGGGCTTGAGCTCTACACTCATTGTAAGCACATATCAAACTTATTTTAAGAAAAGAAGCATCTAGAACCTTGTGACTTAAATAAAGAGAATGTTATTGTGTTATAATGCTAACCTGAGACTTGAAGTAGGTCTCCTGAGGAGCTCCGAGGACATCAGCAGAAGCAATGTCGAGGTGTAGGAGGATCTGACGAAATGAAGGCCTATTCCTGGGTTTGCCTTGCCTTGAACCAGCAAAAAATAATGAAGAGGGAAGAAAATTAAATTGGCAAAAATGCCGCTGTATTTAGTTGCAGTTAGGTGTAATCCTGTGTGGTGCATCAATAGCATTTATCTTGAAGAACAGACCTTTGTCACTCCAATATTTTTATTGGTGGACAATGATGCTACCAAACGGAATACGTGATCCATACTCACCATGTTTGTTTCATGAGAATTTTGAAGCCATCCGGGCAGGTGGAGGGGACAGGAAGGTGAAGGCTGTTGCTGCCAACGCCCCAAATGATGGCGGAGGAGTCCACGTCTTTGTAGGGAATCTCTCCAGTCAGCAGCTCCCATAACACAACTCCAAATGACCTGCAACACGACAGTTAAGAGAGTAAGGACTCACCACAGCAACATCAGATGATTTTTATCTATATTTTCTTTTTTCGAACATTTTTAATTTGCGTCAGTACTCACCAGATGTCCACTTTTTCAGACACAGGCTCATTTCTTATCACTTCCGGTGCCATCCAGGCCACAGTACCGGCAAATGACATCTTTGTACTTTTGTCACTGAGCTCTTTGGACGTTCCAAAGTCAGAGATTTTCACAGTGTCATTGTGGGTGACCAAAACACTAAAACAGAAGACACAGAGGACTTGTTGGCAAGGTCAAAAGGACAGACAATATCTCCTACTTTACAGAAGTCTTACAATGATCTATATCTACTGTATAGAAATTCTAAAGTTATTGTAAAAAAACATTTACTTTCATATTGGACCTGAGCGCTTTCAGACTGATTAATCTAGGTCGGATGCCCTCAGTTAGTTAACACCAAGTTTTTCCTGTTACATTCGACTGGTTTTAAAGTGGTGTGAGTTCATTTTGCAGCATTTCAATCTAAGCCTTAAAGACTCAGCTGTTACAGAAGCACATTTCTGCATCTGAATCACCCCATTAGCCGAATGAGGCTGACCTTTCCAGCACATTCAGCCCGCGATCGTTCTGCTGACTAATACAGTGTTTGGCACTGCTGCGGCATGAAGATATTGATTAGAGGAACAGGGCTACAGTGTGCAAAGGATGAGACAGGACGAGCAGGAGGAGACAGGACACTGTGTCTTACTCTTACGATGATGGGACGGCTAGTTTTTATGAATTCTGAGAATGGCCTTTGAGTTAATGTCAGAGCTGAAAGGACGAATTGTTGTAGCTGCTGTGGGCTAAGAAATCTTGAAAAAGGCTTTTTGAGCTGTTTCCTGAAATTTACAGATCAGCTGCTGCATGACAGAACAAAAACATACTATATTTTCCTGGAAACCAGAACGGAATATCAATCTGTCTGTATTTTGTTATTGTAATTCAACACAATTGTAAATCAGGCTCATAGATTGCTCATAAAGCAGAAACTCACTTGGGAGACTTGAGATCTCTGTGGATGATCTTGTGCAGGTGTAGGTAGTTCATGCCGCTGGCAATGCCTGAGGCCCAGTCCACCAGCATCCTGGGGGTCACTTTCCTCCCTGCCCTCAACACCTCATACAGCTGGCCCTGGGCGCAGTACTCCATGATGATGCAGTAACAAGGTGCCTGAGTGCACACACCCCTAAGATGGTGAAAACACATCAGAAACACATTTAGAGATCAACACCAAACAAGAAGAAAACATCAGGTAACATGCAAGTGGTTGTAGACTTACTTGAAGCTGATGATGTTTGGATGCTTGAGTTTCCGCAGGTGTTTAATGTCGGTCTCCTTCTGCTCGCGCACCTTCTTGATGGCCACCTCTTCAGAGCGGAACTTGCCCAAGAAGACGGCTCCTTGTGCACCGCTGCCCAGCCACTGCAGCTCGGAAATCTCCTCAAATGGAACCTCCCACATGTCTGGAAACAAGAGAAGGATATTTTGTTCTTAGTACAATGTTCTTCCACAAGTTTGGGTCTCTGGAGAGAATTGTCTAGGTGGAATTTGATTAGATGTATTGGAACCTGACAAGCTAAAATGTCATTTATTCATGCACGACAAATATCGAAAGATAAAGATATTATTAGCTGCCAGCAGGAATGCTGTAGGGGGAAAACGTTAACAGGTCGAACCTCTCAGAAAGACTGAATGGATGGATATTGTTTCTGCTGTTTAAGGGATGGAGAGAATATCTATTGAGATGTATATCCATCAGTGTAACACCTGTGTCAATACATAGGTGACCAACTTTTTCAGTCACTTTGTCTGTAAACCTCACAGTGACAACACGACTCCAGGAAGTGAAAACAAAAAGTGAAAATATCAAACAACATCTTTAAAATGTCAAACCTAAATGTCATGTAGTTTAAGTTTCCTTGAAGCATCCTTCATGAAAGTTACAGATGTATGGCCCAGCACAAAAAAAACCCAACAAAACAGAAAATATGGTGAACACTGAATATCATATTTCATATTTTTAAGCCACACTGAGCAAAAATAAACCTAAAGTCCTATAAATGACTTAGAAACAGTTCAAACAGTGAGTCATATGCTCTTCCATCCTCGTTATGTGGTTTGGAAGCATAGCAGAGAAGCTACAGTATGCTGCTGAGATCTCCAGCCCACCACATTTAGACATTAGCTGACCAACCACAAAACCCAGCCCAGTTCTGTCTGACCTCGCCTCGCATCCTGTAGCCTGTGTCCAGCGTGTGCAGGCAGCCCTGCAGCAAGGTGAGTCTACCTTTACCATGACCTTAATTCAAACTGATAGCTGTATAGCTTCACACAACACACAGTAGGATGACGCTAAATATGGCTGTTCAGTTATGGTTAGCACAAACAGGGAGGGAATCTGAAGTTTTTTTTCTGAGGGCTTGAAGGGGTGTCTGAGCAAAACTCAAAGCATTTAGTTTCCTTAATTAAAGCCTTGCAGAAATAAGAAAAACAAACAGAACTAACCTTGCTGTTGTAGCTTGTATTCTGTGGAGTAGGTCTTCCCTATGATATTCCAGACAGGCCGCAGACATCCAAACAGCCCCTCTAAGAAGCCGCCTGACCCAGGCCCGGCTCGGTGGAAGTGCAGCTTGATGTCATCAGGGTGGTGATGGTGGTGGTGGCCCTGTCTCCCCTCTCCACCCTGGTGCATGGGACATTCCCCTTCTACCATCTGCTCCTCCATCCCACTGCCACATCCGCCATGCTCGCACGAGGCCGGCGATCCTGCTTCCTCGTGGTCATGCTCCTGCAGCTGGAGCACGCTGTTGTCAAAGTGCCCACCCTCGCTCCGAGTCGAGTCCACGCTCAAGGCTGTGTTCGGGGGACTTATACCCCCCAGCATCGAGTCCTCGTCCTGGCCCGGCGTCTGCAGTGTCTGCAGGGGAACGGGCAGGTGCGTCGGAGGGGCCAGGTCTGTGATAATCTGAGGAGGTAAATTGGAGGGAGGGGCCTGAGGGGCCTGAGGTTGGGAGTTGGGCGAGTTTGATTTCTTCATGGCCTCCCCGACCACAGTGAGTTTGAGCTCCTCCTTCAATTTACCCACCAGCAGACTGGGGCAGGAAGTCCACGAGAGCACCTCGGGGGAACTGCCCATGGTGTCGTGCATGTGCATGGGCTACCCAGTGATGAGGAGTCGGGCGCGTCCTAACACACTGGTTTGAGTGAATGCTGAAAATCACCTGCAGATAAAGAACAAGAAACAGAAACAGGTAAGATAACATTTTAAAAGTAAGTGGCAAATCAAATGCAGATAAAAAACAAACGAACGCCTGGATGACTTTGATGCAGCATAAACATCAGTATAACTGATGCCATGGGGCTCTATTACTTCAACAAAGAGAAGCGCAATCCTCTCATTTCCGCTCATAGATCTGGCATTGAAAGAGCTTACATTAATGATGATTATTTTTAACTATGGAGTGAAAACACTGCAGGGCGAGGGAGGTAGAAAAAATATCAGGATTTAAAAAATAGCATGAGAGAGAGAGTTGCCAAATGAAAGACATTGCGAAGTAGATCCTAATAATGGAATTCTGGGAAATTTCAGGGAAACAGTTGGACTTAACCAACCATCACACAAACACAGACATGCATACACACACACACACACACACACACACACACACACACACACACACACACACACACACACACACACACACACACACACACACACACAGCGGGTATGTTCTCTGTGAGGCAGTAACAGTATAGCGCGGATTAAAAGTCGTGCTATGTATTAGTGCTGCTGAGAGTGAAACATCTGGCACACACAGTCTGTTCTCGCTGCTTAACCAGCCAGCTAGCCATAGCCGCCACAGGCCGGCAACCAGCCGCACAGCAAATGTACTATTTTCCTTCAGTCGCTGAAACACCAGGAGAAAATCTGTATCGTCTCAATCTGCCTACTACTTTGTTATACAAGAGACGTTGCTGAACCAGCTCAAGAAAGGGATGAACCGTTCCTCAACGCCTAAACGCAGAGCGTTGAGAACATGTTGTCCTGTGGGCTGCATGATATGGGGGAAAAAAAGTTATATAGCGATTATTTTGATTGATATTGCAATTAGAGCAGGTTAAGTTTAATTTTCACTGAAGAAAAAGAACAAACAATTAGAATCAAGATGATGTGACTGGCACTTTACCCTCACCTGTAGATCAGTGGAGACAGTGTGAACAAACATACAAAACAGGAACCTAGCCCTAAAAACACTGCCTCACTACCAAAGTTGTTTAAAAGGTGCACTATGTAGTTTTGGGGAAGAAATCAGAAGACAAAGATCTTTTTATGACTAAACAAACTAAAAAATCAAACTCTTCATTTTCATGGCTCAACAAGTCAGGTTCAATCGTGTTCAATCTTGTTAATCTCTTGTTATTATATTTCTGAGTTTGTATTATTACCTCATTAACATTGTGAATATCCAAATTCTGAGTTGAATTTCTTCTCCAAAACTACATAGTGCCCCTTTAAATCCTCTACACAGTATGTGACATTGCTCTTTTATACTATTTTGCATGATTATGTTGTCTCTCATCAAATCAGTATCAGTATCAATGTCCTTTTCATCACTACCAATCAAAGTCAGAAGTGATAAAATCATACACGTGGGGGCCGTACTTGGTTGCAGCTGTAACTTACACTGTGTTTTCTGGCAAACAGATGGCCATTTATCCAGCCGGTCTGTGCTTGTTTACCAATCCAGGCCAAAAAACAGCTCTACAAAACAGTGAATCAATTGCGTTTTCAAATGACACTTGATTTCACTCCCCATGAGGACATGGCCTTAGAAATCCAATCAAGTTTGAGGGGGCAGTAGAAAAACAGAGAGTGAGATAGAGATAGTGCAAGGCTGTACAGTCGGGACCAGAAGATCAAAGTCCAGGAGGGAGGAGACTGAGAGGCAGAGCAGTGAGCTGGATCTGTGTTACGTGGACGTTTTCTGAGGGCGACAGGGCAGACAGGAAGTCCGATCGAAACGCACTTCGGTTATGTTGCCCTCTGCGGGGGAACGTGGGCATGAATGCACAGCTCTTCCTCTCAGTGTAGGTCAAACTAAAATAAAGAGATCCCTCTAATACGGATCATTTTGCTGAAATTATGCAAATGTGTGTGTTTTAGTTACGAATTTGTTGCCTTTTTGGATACTTGATAATAGAATAAAGAAGGGAAAATATGTGGAAAGAGAAACTGGATATTAAATGTTCCCGACAGGACTCAGAGTGATGCTCACAGTTGCTCCACACAGATGCTGCTTACACATTTGTGCGAATGCATGTACTGTATCTGTGTGGGGTAACCTGAGCGCTGTGAGAGTGTAGCGGCTGCCAGGAGCTCATCTATAATGCAGGCCTATCTCTAAGCAGGTTGCTGAGAGTGCAGGGGAAGGAGAGAATGCTCTCTCAGATATCCAATAAATCCGTCCCCTCCAAAGCCGAGACAATCGAGCCGTTCGAGTAGAGGCCCGTACTGTAATTCCACCCCATGGACGATTCTCAGAGCTGGGCTTGTGACGTGGGCCGCGGTGGGTGGATGTGGTCGGCTGGGCAGGAGAAACGCGCACATTAAGACACAAGGCCAGCACGCACAGTCACCCCTATGCAACCTTACTAAAACTGCACAATTATCTCGCCTGAATAATGACTACAGAGCTCAGTCTGAGAGAAAATCTGACGCCTTTCAACTTCTTATAATTTTCATCCATTTGTACTCTGTCTGCCCAATCTCTTTCATCTTTCCTGAATCAGACCCGAGACTACGCATCTATAACTGACACCAAGGATAGGAAAAGGACCACTCACTCCTTCCCATTAATCTCTAATGGAAGATCTCTATGGGCATAGAATCCCATGAATAATGTCTGCGCCTCATCAAGAAGGGTTTCGTTTACGGTCATTTATTTACAGGAACTTTCCGAAAGTGACCGTGGTGACTGGGCAGAAGGACGCGCCGACATACGTCCCTCTGATGTTAAAAAAAAAAGTTTGCATGAATCACCTCAGAGAAAGAAACAATGCTGATGTTGAACTGAATCGCTAAAAACAAGAAAGAGGGAAAGAGAGAGAGAGAGAGCTAGAGAAATTATCAGGGGCTGATCCTTTAATCCCTCTACAGGCCTCTAGAAACAAGCTTGTACAAACAGACCGTATTCAGCCCTCCCCCTCCATATCTCCTCTACACACTTCTTTTCATTTATCGCCTCTCTAAAAGCGACCTTATGACAGTGGTCAATAGCACAATGCACCATGGGAACTTTAGTATATGAACAAACTGTACTTACTGATAGAGAGAGACCTCACTGGTACAGTTATTGTATCATACTTTATTAGAATGTGTGTGTGTGTGTGTGTGTGTGTGTGTGTGTGTGTGTGTGTGTGTGTGTGTGTCTACATGGCAGCTGGTGATGCAGGGGGGATCAGGTTCAGAGAACACACACTCACACACACATGCCTGGGGCGTGTCTGGCAGGATCCAATAATCCCACTACTCCCAGCAATCCACTGGGGAAGGCAGCTATTCCGCGCCACTCAGCAAAAGCTACTCCAGTTTTTTTAGATTGGGTTTCAAGGTACTGAAGCCTTACAAAAGCAACTGGACCTCTCACCACATATTAACAGACCTTTAACATACACAGGAGGTGCTCATCACATTCACACTCATGCAGCAGCATCAGTAGCAGAGTCATCTGTGTCTCCATCATTCGTCTCCTCATTAAGGGGAGCCCTGCTGGGCCCCATAGGGGGAACCTCCCTTTAGGTGACAGCTGCGCCACCAACAAAGAACCAATTTAGCCCCTATCCCACCTCGTCATTCACACGTTACCATGTCAACACAGCATCCATCCTGACCTTCTGCTACCAGTCACACTCGCTCTCATCCAACACTTCGGAGAGGCCAAAAAGCCCGGAGGTTGCTTTTATATCCACTGAGCCTGTCACATATTGGCCTTTTTTTTTAAGAACATGCTATAGCTCTTTACCTCAAAAGAAGAAGGGTGCTGGTCTCAGCCTCAGGAGCAATAAAACATAGTCAAAATAAATACTGGCAGTCCAATTATCGGATCTGATATTTGGGCACTTGTAAGATAAACATAATCTGTGTTTTTTTCTGTCTGATTGCTGCTAAAATAAACTTATACATGTGCTGCTTTTGGCTCTGATGCCTCTGCCTCTCTCTGTATTTAGTCAGAGACTCTGAAATAGCAGTATTGGTGTTATTCCTACAACATCACAATTAATGACGCTCCACAACCATTATCTCAACTTACGAAACAGCGACAAAAAACACATCTAGAGCCAGCTGACAAGGCTGAGTGGGTTAAATATAGGACTTCCACTCAGGAGACATGGATTCGTATTCCATTTGAGATACATTATTGTGCTGTTCAGTTATTATTATCCCCTTTTTTTGCCATTTTCTTGTACTGTTTTGTGTAGGGAACAAAAATACTAAATGAACTTAAGGAAAGTATGGTTTGGGCTAAAAATAGACCCTTTCACAATGTTTAAAATGTGTTACAATGGATAACTTCCTCCTTAAGCCTTATAGTTGCACAGCTATAACAATACAAAAACATGATTGGTCAGTTGCGATGATGGTCCTGGAACAAGATTAATTACGATGGTGTTAGAACAATAACAAAACTGCCATTTCAGATCATGCCAGACCAATTATAAGCTCCGATATTCAGCATTGGTCCAAATTATGGGAATCTCACTACTTTGGCTTTGATGCAGCTGCCTCACTCCATCTGTAGTCTTTCAACTCAGTACTCTAACTCGGTGTTTGGGCCCACAACGTTGTCTGATTGGTTACATGTCATGAGTAATAGCCTATCAACCCCAAACAATCTGAATCTGCAAAGTAACTAGTGATTAAATTTATCAAAAAAATATATAGTGGAGAGGAAGTATAAAGAAGTAATACATGAAAATACTCAAAATACTACATTTTTAATATGAGATTTTCATTTTTACTGAAATTGTATATCAGTGCCAAATATCAGCTATCGTTCTCCTTGATTACCAATAACAGATATCAGTATCGGCCCTGGGAAAAAAAAAAAAAACTTCTTTCAACTTCATCATTCGACAGTTAAGGCACACAGAGATGTATGTCTGCAGCACAGGGTCAGATCAGATACTGTCCAGATCCGACATCCTAGAGAGCTCACTGCTAGTAGGAAAAGATAAATACCTCCTCCAGACTGTTTCTATCCCTCCTGACCTCCTCTCTTGGAACAAACGGAGCACAAAATGGATGGCCAGAGCAGGACTTGTCTTCCCTGAGCATCAATAAAAACAAAATGAACTGGACAATTACAGGAGTCTGTTATCAGACGGTCTCTATCGTCTGCACTACACATGTGACCGTCTGTTATTCTGGGTCACAGTTGAACAGCTGAACTCTGCTATCTGCACTTGTTTCCCCGAGTCAGTGCAGACTATGGACTTTCACAGCCAGTGTTTATCATGTGAGTAAACAATGTTATGAAACAGAAATCTGGGAACACACTGCTTATAGACCTCTTTCTGGTCATTGAATCTGGCAAATTATAAACACATGCAGCAATGTCAAAAACAGAGACCTCGGAAATATGATTCTGCCAGCAGAGTCCTGATTTGATTGTCGGGATGTGGGCCGATGTCTAAATCAGCTTTCCCTCGCTACCGTGGCCGTGAGTGCTGCCAGGGGGGATTGGACGGCCTGCTGTAGGTGGGTGAAAGTAATAATCTGCTGGTGCGCGGCGCAGTGAGCGGTGGAGGGGGGGGAATAAACAAATTCTGGCACAGCGTTCAGGCATCTGCCGTCACATGGCTGACATTTTCTCTATAATCTGCCTTTCTTCATATTCTGATTCCCTCTGGTGACTCACCTGGGCTGATTTGACAACCTGGCTGGCTGGAGGGGAAAGCGGGCCACAGGACAATAATCCCTGCCTGCCTTAGCTGCCTGCCTGCTGCCCGGGGTTTGACTGGTGTTGCTGGGCAAATGGAACAAGGTCAAAGCTGCAAGCCACGGGGAAAGTGCCAGGTGGGATCATCTGGAATGTGTGTGGTTTGTTGTGAAGGCAGGAGGAGGAGGTGGAGGAAGAGGAGGGCGGTCAGGTGGATGAATGAAACAGGCAGAGAGTGTGTGAAAACAGCTACGCTTTGGCTCCTTCTTCTGAAGTCTAAAACATCAACATCTGATTCATACTTTATAAAGCTCAGCTGACCGACAAGTTCTGGAGGCTAAAATTGAATCTCAGAGTTGACATGGCTGCGAATAATTAGCACTCCAAACACACAGACACACAGACACACACACACACTCAGAACTCCTGCCTCAAATAGCCTCAGCCGGTACCAGCCAGAATCAGAGAAAATAAATAACTGAAGAAAAGAGTGTGCGCCATCGACACGTCACACACTCTCCCCTCCAGCTTCGTTCTCCCAGCCTCTCGGCGAGGCTGCAGCCAACACTGCAACCAGGACACACCGCATCCTAAAATCTGCAACTATCACACACACTCTACCCTGAAACAACTCCGACAGCGGCCTTTTCAGTCGAGTAGACTCTTTGTCCTGGCGATGCTTAACGACAAAGCTTCACAGAGCTCTGTTTATGAATGCAAACCAGATATGTCCAGATAGATGATGAATGCAAACAGACAGAGAGGGATGGCGAGGGCCAAGGAGACAGTGGACGGAAAGAATAGTTCAGAGAAAAGTAGAGGAAGAAAAGCAGATTAGGGAGATGGAGGGTTATGAGTGAGCGAGATGGAAGCAGAAAACTGAGAAAATAGAGAGACAAAAAGGAGAAGCTGTCTGTCTGCTTCACCACTTGCGGCATGATACTGTACCGACCACGCTCCGATGGGAAAGACTCCCAGAGCGACAACAAAGGACACAAGAGGAGCCGGCTCCATGTGAACTGGGCCTGTCTGCCCTGCACGGCCAGGAGACAGCACACACACACATACGCAAACACACTCAACACTGCACACCAGAGCAGCTGCTGCCACAACAATCCCCCTTGTGCTCTTTTAATAGGGACGGCCTGCCTGGCCCGCCAACAACAAGGGCCGAGGAGAGAGACAGACACACAAAAAGTGACACAACACACAAATGGGCATGTTGCAGGAGACTGGCCGCGACTGACACCGTTTTTAACGGCTGCAATATGAAAATACACAAGGCTATGGAGAACAAAAATAAATGGGGCATGTAAGTTTAACAAGAGGAAATGGGTGTTGGGCTTCTTTCGTCTGCATGAAGCCAAGAAATCAATGCACATTAGTGCTTCTGTCAGCTCCTGGGTTCATGCTATCCCCGCAACGTCAGCTTTGTTTTTTTATTAAATCCTCTGGAGCAGCTGAAGTGAGACAATCTGGAAGAAAATATGGCAAACTCCTTGTGGATATGAATATGCAGCCATTATTTCAAACGCTCAATGGAGAATGCATGGATGGATGGCGCTCTCCACTCCTCCTCCTCCTCCTCCTCCTCCTCCTCCTGCTCTCCTCTAAAGCCCGGCTGCCGGCTACTCATCCAGTGCAGTTACATAAACATGCTTAGTAGCAGAGGACAGAGGTGGGCACACAGAAACACTCACAAAGCTTTCCTGGTGCCAATCCGAGGGAATAAAGAGATGTATAATGATGCAAAGTGGGGGAGCAATGTCAAGTGATCGTGGACAAAGAGGCCAGAAACACTTGTGCACATTGTGAATTAACTGTGCACCAAAACACGTGTGTCCCAGAAAAGTCTGTCATCTCAGACCAACCAGCGTCATAATGCTTCAGAGTATCGTTCGAATGCTACATCAGGAGGAGGAGGGGCGGGTTTACCTTTACCTACGTCTCAACCTGTCCTTCAGAGGGCACGGAGATGTACTGCATCAAAAAGCAGCAGCAGCATCATCACAGCTGAGCCTAAAATAGCTCCTGCACGCACCAACGCACGACCGCTCAACACACTTCTGCAGCACTGCCGCTGAGCAAACACTGACAGCTGATCCACACACAAACAGCACTTTGTCCTTGCAGACGTACACACAATCAAAGAAAACAAAAAAAAATACAAGCAGGAGAAGTACCTCCACATCACAACAGCTTCAGCTCAGAAGACACAGATTCAGCAGATTACTCACAGCAGACAGAGCTCAGATTCATGGTCCTCTCTTCAGCTCAGAGGCAGGGATGGATAAAAAAAAAAAAAAAAAAGAAAAGCCGGGGAAGAAAGGCTGAACTGGCGGTCAGGACTAGAGAAAAACAACAATTAATGCGCGGAGAGAGCAAGACGGAGACATTCCTCTAACTCTCGCAGCACCTGGGCCGTGAGTGGGTGGCCGGCGGCAGCGTCACCGGGTCGCTGAAGACCTGCTCACGTCACACTTTTCATGAATGGAGCTGTCTGACGCAGAGAGGACGCGGCTCAAAGAGCAGAGGAGGAGGAGGAGGGGGGAGAAGGGGGGGGATGCAGGAGAGGTGGAGCTTTCTGCACAGACTCAAGAGAGGAGGAGCGACGAGAGATGAAGAGGACAGAGGAGGAGGAGGAGGGATGTATTTCAAAGCAGAGCCAGCTGGGAACAGCAGGTTAGGCTGCGGTGGCGTCTCTGTAAGTAGGACAGACCGTTTCTGCACAAGAGAAAATCCCTTTGTGCCGAATCAGTAATCAGTTCTCTCCACACCAGTTTTATCAACATCCCACATTAGGCCACACACTGAATCCTGTGTTTCAGGCAGGGACGACCCATCTCTGATAATGTGTGCGTACATTGTCAGAAAATAACATGAAAAAGACACATTTCCTGTCCTGACATCTCAAAGATATTCAGTTTACCATCACCTATCATCAGAATAGGCTACAAATCCTCAACCAGGAACCAGAGGATTTAAGAAATTCGGGGCTTTAAAAATGATGATCGACTGTCAAAAACAGAGGAAGACAGAACGACTCCCAAGCTTAATCAAATATTCAAAAAGTCGTTTTTAGCTCATTGGTTTGACAACATTGTTAAGGGCAACATTGTTGTCAAACCAAGTGAAACTCTTTCTACAATTTTGACTGAGAATTACAGGTACCGCAATGACTAATGTTGATATCTTCAGACTACTGGCTTTATTAATGGCTGACTAATGCTTAATAGATCAGTTACATAAGATATTCATTGGAAGTAACCCTAAATCTTCTTTGGGGAATTTGTCTTTCATACAAGTTATCATTGTAAATTATTATTCTATCCTAAACTTGACTGGCACTCAGTAGAGTGCATACCTCTGCAAAGGCCCGACAGTCCCCTTTAATTTAATCAAGCCTAATCCAATATCATATAAAACACATTTAAATCTGCTAGATGTTGATCCACATCAAATTGTCCTCATCGATATCAGCCGAATTACAAGTAATGAGACACTAGACACTAGACACTGACACTACACGTCATGACTCTTTTGCTTGCTGAACAGTATCAAAAATGACACACTACTGCGTACATGATGTAAATTAGTATCTTCATTGCAGGGACGTTGCATGATCTCTGTGTAAAAAGGGCTACAAATCCACAGCACAAACACAACCTGCTCCTGCAGTCAAATTAAGTTTGACGATGTGATTGTCAGCATCTAAATTATTTTAATTAACCTGCATAGCTCGGCTTTCTCCACTGCAAGCTGATCAGTCACAGTCAGCATATGTGTTCTCCATGTTTAAACTTGACATTATGTACTAATATCATCTGGATTTGACCATTTTCTCAAATGTCTAATGTCGCAGAGCACTCACATCTAAAATCAAACCACCGTACAAGAGTCCAGACTCACGGGAATGATAAAGTTCAAGCTCCAGGGCTGAAGGGCTACAACAGTCAGAGGAAAATCCAAATGTCAGAGTCAGAATATCACAATAGACAGTCTTCACTCTCTCCCGAAAGGTCATTTAACGTCTCACAGTTTCTCACACTCCCCATGAATGTGCTCAGCTGCAGCCATTCCAAATGCATTTATGTGCAGGCCTGTGAATGTATGTGTGTACTCACCTGTCAGGTGGGTTCTGAGCATCTCACAGGATTTGTGATCTGAGTCCAGTTTGGGGTACGGCTCTGTCTCGCTTCTCAACTGCATACAAACACACACAGAGAGAGCAGGGTTAAAGGTTCATATCTTAAACCCTTACAGGCCAAAAACTGGCATGAATGAAGACGATGTGTTGAGTGTATCATGCACAACAAAAGGTACAGCCATCCGCAACATTTTCAGAAATTGACTGAATGGCTGAGTCAACAGATAATCAAAAAGCCGGTGGGCCTACCTCAGATGGAGGGAGGTGTGTCTGTCTGTCTGCAGTGTTGCATGTTTGTGAGCGCTAATGGCAGAGATTGCCCAACTGCGACCAGAGGGGGTATATATCCAAATAGACTTATTGAGAGGGAGTTCCAGCGGGTGAAAGGAAAGACTCGGGTAACATATGCTCCACCCCATACTCTCCATACAGGCCTAAACCTCTGGGGAAGAACGATGATGGGAGGAGGAGGAGGATGGGGAGAGGAGCAGGAATGTAATGATGCATAGAGTGTGGGGGGTTGGGATATTGGAGCAGCATTGTCCAATCTCCGTCCTCAAGCCACACCCCAGCAGGGGGACACTGCCAGAGGAGGAGGTCCGGTATCCCAGGGCGAGGCTGAGGGGGCGACACTTCCAAAGACAGCCTATAAATGGCGTGAAATGACAGTCAAATGAGTCACGGTGCAGATGGCCAAGGATGCTGGCTCCAATGGGGACTGACATTAGGGAACAGTGAGTATGTTAGTGGATTTCTCCAAACTACACCTTTGTGATGCAAAGTCTAAAATAAACACAATGTCAAGCATTCCTCTGGCCCCGATGAGCAAGAGTGGCTGGAAACTGAAATTCTTATTCCTGCCATGTTGGGAAGACACACACAAAAACACAGCAGGGGGACTTCCAAAAAATACAGCTCTAGTTAAATATTGGCAGAGAGAGGGAGAGAGAGAGAGAGCGAGAGAGCGAGAGAGAGAGAGAGAGAGAGAGAGAGAGAGAGAGACATTAGATATCCATAGAAGCATGGAATTCAAATACCTGAGCTGTTTGCTTAGCGAGAACATCTAGCTGTGCTCTATAGACGAAATTCCAAAGGTCAGCAGATCACAAGCCTGTGAGCTCATGTGGGAACAAGCAACAACCACATTGTATCACAGAAACAAGCGAGAAACACACCCCGACCAAGTATCTTAATTAGACACGAAACACTCTTAAGTGCTGGTTTACTGTACTGAAGCACTTCGCTGACACTACTTTTGTTTTTTGGCTTTTCTCTTTCTATGTTTATGTTAAGTTTTATGTATTGACTGCGACTGTGGTTGCACAATAAATGTAAAAATGACTTAAAAGCTTCTCTATGGTCTAAGACCCAAATGAGATAGAAAGGCCTCTGACTACACAAACCTCCCTCTACAAGTCACACAATCATGACATGGTTATGTACCTCAAAGCCTCTCTGTTCTAATAATAGCAGTGATATAACATTACAAATTCATCAGGCTGTTGTGGACTTTCATATGCAGTATTGTAATTGTTGGTTTCAAATTTACGTACTTAGTCTGAAGCTTAAGAGGCTTTCCAATGTTTCAAATGCACAGTTAATATTTTAAAAGGCTGGTGGTGCTTTCAACAAATATTGATTGCATTAACTTTAAACTAATCAAAGCAGTGCTGATTTGTGAGGACGTTCTATCTATCTATGCACCCATGCACCCATGCACCCATCTATCTATCTATCTATCTATCTATCTATCTATCTATCTATCTATCTATCTATCTATCTATCTATCTATCTATCTATCTATCTATCTATCTATCTAACAAGTGATGCATGAATAGTATGAGCCAACATGAAGCAATACATTTTCAGTGCAACATCAAAAAATCCACAGAAGTTATCTCGATCCATGGCTTTGCTTTCCTCCACCCTTCAGCTTTGTAACAAATATTTGAATTCATTTAACTTTAATTCAAATTTTCAAATAACTGTGAAGAGCAACAAGCAGGGCAGCTGAAATCGGAGCTTATTTTGTTTTCAAGCAGAACCGCTTTTTTTCTGCATATATAATGTTCGTCCCGGAGCCTTCACTTGACAAGGAGATACTACTTTCTTTGGACCACACGAAAAAAAATAAAATAATAAAAATAAAGCTCATAAGACTCAGATTACAAAACTGTGACTTTGTGATCATGAAAAACAAAACCACTCATGGCCTTGCAGGCTCTCATACCAATCTGACAGTTATCATTTGGTCTGTGAAAAAATGCCCAAATCTTTCATCTACAATAATATAAAACAGAGAAAATAAGAACGATTTAAGATGCTGAAACTTTGATATAGTTGGTTGAAAAACCAAAAAAAGATTTATCGATTTATTTATACAAAAAAGTTGCTGAATCATCTTCTGTCATTAATCGACTACTTTCAGAAGATCTAAGTTGATTTCAATGTCTAAAATAATTACTTACTTCCACTACTTGCCCATGAAACATGACCTGGACATTCCGAATCCATACAAATATTGTTTATATCTACTTATTCTGGGCCTCTCGATAGGCTGTGTGATCCAAACTATAGCTACAACCAGATATTGATGACCTTACTTAGTTTCGACGTTCTGGATAGTTTAGTTTTTAGTTCTATAAAAAATAAAACAATGACACTGACATTTCCAAACCAAAGCGATAAAAGGAGCCTGACCTCACTCTCTCAATTATCTTCATTCCAGCGGTGGCCAAAAGCCTCTTGTTCCGTCTCCATCAGCGGCACACGGACATGATGTACAGTCAGTCAGTGCTCCATGTGCCCCAGTCGCGCCTCCAAGTGCAACAGAGCTGTAAACCACACTGGCTCAGCTCTGTTATACACACTCATTACTATTTCACCAGCAGCGGAACAACAGCACTGACAGCTCCTGTGTCCCTTGCATTAATAAGAGAAAAAGCACCATCGAAGCTTACAGTGGTTTACCTTTACAATCTGCCATCGCATGCCGCTGCCAGGTACAGACACGCTGGCACACACACACACACACACACACACACACACACACACACACACACACACACACACACACACACACACACACACACACAGATATATCTACGATTATAGACAAATCAATGGACGTCTGCTCAGTTTGATTGTTGACACTATGTCCCATGACATTATGATAAAGTCCAAGTAGATGAAGGAATCTTGCAGGGTCACCACAAACGTTTCTCCAATACAAGTGACATCACCTAAGTGGACAGGTGCAAATCAGCCAGTTTATCAAGGGACAGTCAGTTTCTGCTTTTGATGTATTAAAAAATGGTCTTATGTTTAGCTAAAATGTTTCATTCTTTAATTCCTACTTTTTCCTGACAAATCTAACTAATATTCTGTAAAATAATTGTACATGTTGGGGGTCTTTATGCTCATTCGAAGAAAAGATGAGAACATTTGCCGAAACACTTGTGATATTGTCAAAAGTGCATTGTATTATTGACTTTAAACATGGCTGTTTTTTTACAAGCAGTTTCTGAAAAGTAAATATTTTGGCGATATTGTTATTTATTATGAGCTACAAAGCACAGCGTTTCCTTAGCACCGGCACAGTCTTTGTACGACTGTCTGTGTTAAGATAACATCTGCCATTGCAGAATTTTGTGCCATTTTAGTTAAAAAAACAGGGTTATATAGATAACAGTGTTAACTGCGAGGTACAGAGAAAATGCTGTTTCAGTATTGATCTAGCAAACATCTAAAACCTAACCTTAAAGAATTATCAAATCTTGAAAAATCTGAATGTGCAAAAATAACTACAGTCTTGAAAAACAAATAAAAGGCATTGTAATTCTGACCTCAAAGGTGGACTAAAAGTACAAAGTCTTAAAAATTGCAATTCTCAATTAAAGTGACAGTATTTAAGTAAATGTACTTCAATATGGCATGTCTACCTTTTGTGCCTGCGGTGTGTGTGTGCGACCTCTAAGACAATCAATGTGATAAACTGGGAAATACTGTGCAAAGCAATTAAACTGTCAATAAAAGGCTTTCTCAGCCACTGATTGGTTCAAGGTCTATCATTGGCACAGCAACAGTCTTTCTTGATCTGCAGAGACGGGTCAGATACTTCTAGAAGGGAGATTAAAGCAAAATGCAACTTAGGCTTTTTTTGTGAATGTACCCGAGTCAAACCTCCGCATAACTTCATGTGACGAAGAGGCTTTTTGCTAAATCGCCTCGATGTTAAGTCACATTCGGAAATCGATACTTCTCAGCTGGCAGGAAGGCAGCTAGCGGAACAAGCAACTGCTAAGGTGAGTTGTTCAAAAACTTTCTTTTTAGTAAACTCTGTGTACACAAACAATGTTTTCAATGCTTGTGGTCATGTGTAGAGACCCTGGTGATACTACGAGCAAAGTTTCATGTTGTGTCAAGCCTTCTTAGTGTTTTAAAAATAGAGATTTTGATGCTACTGTAAAAGTGCCCGTTGCATTCCCATTAAAAATGAGTTTGACCCGAAAACGGAAATAAGGTAAATCTTAAAAGTGCCTCTTTCATCGTAATTATGCTTTTACATGAAGGTTTGACTTGGGTACCTTCACAAAAAAAGCCTAGGTTGCATTTTGGCGAGAGTTTCGCTTTAAGAGTAATCTGAACCAAATCAAGATTCTTTTATCAGTATGTTCAGCTGTACCATACTGTCTTCAGAATAACTAAGTAGTACTTTGTCCTGTAATGCTGAAATGCAGCAGCCTGTAGCAAATGAACTGCGTATCATTTCAAAATAGAAATACTTCATTTCAAAATGGCAGCTAAAAACAAACAAACAGACACAAATCCACTGTAGATTGCAAGGAGAGTTATATCAAGTCATTGGTAGCTTAAGTTAGCTGGTGAGCAGCTAGCCTTGGTCACAGCTAACCTATCTAACTTCTCCCCCTAGCCATTTCCTGTAATTGACATATTAATTTTAAGATTAATCTTAGAAATTGAGTCCGTTAACATAAGTAAAAAAGGCAAACAGCAATCATACAACTACATTAAGAACGAATATCTAAAGTAGTACGGCTAAAAGACAGCTCAGTGTTAGCTTGGTAGAGTAACAGTAACATTAACTGCCATGAAGAGTCCTGCTGAAATGCAGCTAATGTAGCATTAGCTTAAAAGGGTAATATTACAGTAATGCTACCTGCCATCTCAGCTTCTGACTCTAGCGGAATTAAAATACATCTGAGCGGTTAAGATGCTTTTAAATTACACATTCACATTAAATAAAATGTAATATAATTTATGGCTTTATTGATTTTAAAGTAATTATTAACAAATGGTACAGAGAAAGCTTCTCAGTACAGTTTTCCCTTTCACACTAACCCTTACCCTGAAGACTGTCTAAAGATATTGTAGTGTCGTGTAAGTATAATATAATGCTTAAGTTAAAAAGAAGTTATCAACCTAAAAAGACATTCATAACTTTAAATCCTTTTTTTGAAGTTGCTGCTCTCTTTAGTCAATATAAATTATCTTTATTTACTTTTTCTCTGGGACTGGTGTCCCCTGCTTGCAAACCTTGAAATTATTCAGTTTATTTTAGTGAAAACACTGAAAATATCCTTGTGATTAGATAGTGTAGCTGGTTGTTGTTAGCCCATTTTTAACACCAAATGCTTTTTGGTACCAACTGCAATCCTTTAAATCTCGCAGCCCCGGGGCCAAATGTTGAATACAACTGAGTAAGTGGACGGGGAAGTCTGATGAGTTGGGAAAATACCGAAAGTAATGAGAACAGACTGGTCCTGAGTATGTTGACTTCATGTATGAGGACAAACCTGTTTGTCCATGGTGGATGATAGAAACAGGCTGGCCTGACTGGTTGTTGGATTTATAAAGGCATTCATGGATGAGAGAGTCCTGCACACAACAAGCACTGATTCTGAGAGACAGATAATGCTTGTGAGATTACCGTGCTGAGCCCACCAACAACCCACAGCCTGACCAATCCGCACTGAGAGGAAATTACATAACAATGACTGTTCAACGCTCCCGGAGGATTTTGCCTGCACCACAACAATCATTCTATCCTGGTTGACTCTTTACCATGAGTTCAGAGTAGGCTGCAGCAGCAGACAGAAAGCCTACTGTGCCCCCCGTCCTCCAAACTGTATGCACCTGTTAATCCCGTGTGCAGAGCTATAATGCAGAACACAGCAGCTAGTCTTAGATAACATAAAATGTTATGAAGGCCTTCCATCCTTCTAATTATTTCACTGGAGAGAATTACAGAAGTGGGAGGAAATGAACACATTCTGGGATGTCACTTCACCTCCTCCTTCCACATCCCTGGACAGAGGATGTAAGGAAGAGCGTGGGGCTGCTGCAGTGGTGGTCTGCCCGAGACTACAACTGCGGGTGTTGGTGCCGTTAGACGAATATGTGAGGTTACAGAGGAGACTGCAGGGTAAAGTACACACTGTACATAAAGGATGCACTGGGTACAGTAGCATGTTTGTAGGAAAAACAGTGTAATTTTATATTATTGCACAACAAGTCAGACCGATGGAAGTCAAAGATTCTGATATCGATATATTGGCCAATATACACACATTTTTGACAATGATCAAACACTTAGATATGAGATATGTAACAGAGGAGGGATAAATTACAGTTAAACAATAAACTGTATTGTATAAAATGACAGCAGTGCAATGACAACATAAACTTCATTGGGAATTATTATAAATACACACAGTTTGCCTGTTATTCAAGCATGTAGCTGCTCTAGTCTAATACTTACCTTGGTCAAATGGGGAACGCTGCAAATCACACCTTGTGACTGATTTTATGACAACAACCCTGATTGCTTTAGACGAGCATGACTCATGGAAACATGAGAAAGCATTATACAACGATATGTGACTAACACTGCATCCCTTTCTACTCATATATTATTGTACAGATGCACACACCAGAGGTCAGAGATGTTGCAAATGCATTCCAGCAACCACACACACACACACACACACACACACACACACACACATGCAGCCTGTATGACTTGTGCATGTGCTCCTCCACTCGTGTGTGTTAATATGCTCCCCATGAGGCGCTGCAGGCTGTGGTAATTATAGAAGCTCGGCTCGCAGACACATCACAAGAGAGAAGTACATTTAAAGCCATGCGCAGTTGGGTGAATACAGTACATGCATACAAAGCACACTCCCGCTACTAAAATATTGTAGAAGGTCGCATAAAAAAATAATCTTGTGTTAATGTTAAGTGGCTCTCCTGAAAAGGCTTTTCATCAGGTTTGGCCACATTTATTTTCAGACTGCTCTACAGGATGTAAAGCCCAGGCACACATAGTGTTCAACAATGCTGGGTTAATCCAAACCCCTAACAGTCTCTACTGTAATACCCCTACCCAAATATAAAAAGACGGGGGGGGGGGGGGGGGGGGGGCGGCTTAACCCACATCTCAACTGAATCCCAGACCTAAAACAGGCTGACCAGCAGAGTGTCTGCAAATGTGTCCAATAAAACCATTGGCAAACACCACCTCCAGGAGACCCAACAGAGCAAGAGGGGCCCCGGAAGATGGAAGACGCTTACTTTCTTCATCAAGCTGAGTTGTCCTTATTGGCATTTAGTGGTCTGATATAGATGTGAGGCGAGCCAGACAGGCTCTCGGTGTGACAAGCTGGCGCTGCGTGTGGCGCACAGTAAGCTAAGGATGGCGGTGAGGTGGAGGCAGGGCCTGTGGAGCTCAGACAGTGTCATTACAGAAATGTCAGTCAGAAGGGAGGAAGGAAGGGAGGAGAGGGCCTGAGGGAGGAGAGGGAGGAAAGGGGCCAAGACATTAATGTTCACATGCCTCCTTTAGCCCAGCGTTTGTTGTTTGGATTTTTCCACTCAAGTGCCCTTCAATAGCTGAGCTGCACGCGATGGGAACCTCCAGCACATTAACCTACGTGATGTCTATTTTCAATGGCTGTTTGGTATTTATCTTTGTAAACCGCACACAACTGAAACACACACATACAAACCTTAGAGGGATGATGGCTTTGACCCACTTTTTTTGAGAACAGCAGCTTATTTTATTATCAATGTGTTGTAGTTTGATTTGCTGTGTTGGTTTTTATAAATCGATGAATCATTTAGTCTAAAAAACCTTCACAAATTTGTGAAAAATGTCCGTTATAACTTCTGGAACTATCTATCTCAACTAAATAGAACACAGCGATCATTCATGTTATAAATACCACCTCAAGCTTCAAACACAAAAAAAGCTATCAACATGTTTGTTCTGTAGCGTCTATATTGTTTCCACATTACAACTTAAAAGCTCATAAACACACCGAAGTTGGAAGAACGACTTCCCAATACAGGAAATGGAACCATCTGAGGAGTATGTGATGTATAAAAACCTTTTCATGGTGCTTTTTTTCACGTTACAGATGTCACAACACCGAACAGCTGTAATGGATCTTCGTCAAAGACAGCACACCGCACATATAAACTTTACATGTTTGAGCTTATGAAACATGGCGATAAGCTTATTCATTAAGCCTGATGGGACACGACGCTGACTGGAGCCACCGCTACATAAATGAGACCGAAAACAAACAAGCTGAGTCTCCAGGGTCAGGATTAGAGAGATCAGACCAGCTGCAAGGCTATGCTGCTGCCGCTGTTGCTACACATGTCAATTACATAAATGCAGCTTCCTGTCTGTATGCCAGCATCAGTACCCCGCCCCCCCCCCCTCGCTTCCCATGTTTCCCCTGACACTCTGCTCGACGTGGCACACGATATTTAACTCAGATGTGCAGGTAGTCATGACACCTCGACAAACAACGGGGTGACCCATTTCTTCTTGAGGAGGGGATTTGACTGTTCAACCACTTAAAGGATAAGGCGAGTGACACCGCATATTGTTCTTGTTGTCAACAAATCCCATTAAAAAAACAAAAGTATTTTCAGGTCTTTCAACACACTTCCCTATCCTGTCTGTGACACTAAATCTTTGGGTCAAAAATATGTTAATATTTTACTCCAGCATGAGCGAGAATGTCCGTAAAGTCACTGGGAAAGAAGAGACATGTTTATCTGCTGATGAAGGTCAAGTGATATGATGTCGAGCTCAAGAGCCCAAGTGGACTTTGTGATGAGACCCTGTTGTCGACTACTGTTTCCAAGGTCAAGAATTAACTTTCAATTGAAACAAAAATATACAGTTTCATTTCTATAAAAAAAGGCTATGTGATTTTCCAAATCAGCTGCCGTCTGTAGTTTTGATGAAACTAAAGTGGGAGCAATGGGGCATTTGCTGGGGACTATTCACAGTGGTGGATTAATACTAATATAATAAACACATTGTTTTTGGTTAAGAAAAGAAACATGTCATCCATTGTGACAGTGTGACTCATTCAGTCATTCATCTTATAGTTTTTGGACAACAATGGAGAATCCCTGCATCTGTCCCTTTTTTAATGGATCCACACAAAACGTCTAGGGGTTTATTCTGGGCTGTGACCCATCCTCCATCCAAGTTTCAGGAAATCCGTTCAGAAGTTTTTGTGTAATCCTGCTGACAATCCAACTAACAAACATATAAACACGTACGGATGAAAACAGAACAGAATAGAATGCGGCAAATATCTACATCCAAGAAGCTGGACCTTTTTTTTGCTTGATTTTGGGATTTCAAAAGTATTAATACTACAAAATGAAAACGATACGATACAATATCTGTGTTCAAAAGTATCAAACTGACTAATTGTCTGCCTCTACACAGAGTACTGCCAGCCTCATTCTTTAAGTGACACTCATCTCATATTTGCTGATACTATAACGTAGGGGTGGAAAATCCAGCACCTCACGCCTCTTTGTAATGTTTCTGGAAATTAAACGGCTGTTGTAGTTTCATGTCACCCGTTCACTGATGTAAATTGTTGAAATGCAAAACATTCTGCTCATTCTTTGTTGGCGGCAGATCTCAGGTTCAATGTCAGAGCACTCCTTGTATAAAAAAGACCACATAAAACAGGTCCACATGTGTAGCTGCTCACATTTGCTGTAAGCCTGGTGTTCGGTGTCTTTGTGCCATAGTTAAGAGGAACACCTGAGAGGTGTAGGCTTCAACACGCTGTTAGTGGGGGACCACATTTGGCTGATTGGTGCAGAGCATGACCTGTAACTGCACCGCACGCACCGCAGCAGTTACAAGAGGAGCGGAGCCATTAGTGACACATGTGGACACTTACTGGAAATGTCCCGCTCAGCACAATGAGGCTGGAACACAATGCTGCTGCCATGACAGCGCACAGCATCCGCCGCTCACACGTGCAACGCTCTCCACGGCTGACTGACTGACTGTCAGAGTACGTGGGACAGAAGTGAAAAGCAGCCGAACCATAAGGCTGTTATGACATGGAGTCTTCATGAAAGACGGATGAACGATTGTCTCTGATTTGTGTCAGATGGCCGCTGAGAGCTCACAGAGAGCATGCAGGCTGATGTGCTATCAGTCCCACACCTGGCAGAGGGCACTGATCACCTCGCCTCTCTGAACATCAACACACAATCACCAGCAGTTAGGTACACCTCGCTAAAAGTAGTGCAGTGTAATACAACAGTCTTGCAATAAATCCGACTTGCATAAAACTTTTAATTCTCAGTTTTTTGTTGGAAGTGTTTTGGGAGAGGTGTTGGTGAAATGTTTTGGTTGTTCATTAGAAGACTTCAGTTTGTCACACGAGGTTTGGACTACAGTGTCATGAATCTGGTGACTTGAGACTCGACTAAGCAAAATCCAAGAATACTTTAAAGTCAATATGAGCAATTCAGCAATGATCTTTGAATTATACGAAATATTCAGACAGTGGAACAATTGTATCATTTATCCTTAATAAATAAATTAAACCACACAACCAAAATAATACTGAAAAATAAAACAACAGGCCATATCAAGGTACATATATTAATAAGACGTGTACGTATAAGATAAGATATGTACGGTAAGTCAATAGCCATCTTGATAAATATCGTTACAGACCTACAATGCTGACATTAACACCGGTATGAGATTTTCATGGTACAATAACCCCATCACCAAATATCAGGATGCTACGTCGTTATAAATCGTGGTAGTTACATCAGACTTTAAAGGAATGAAATCCCTTACCTTTTATTTTGGTTGAACAAATGCATTACTTTAATCTTACTATACATCATGACTTGAATTCTATCAAACCTGACATAAACTTGAATTACTTATTAATAACACCAGTGAGAGAGTAATTCAATACCATACATCAGGGGTTCCCAACCACCAGGCCGTGGACCGGTACTGGGTCTTGGGTCGTTTAGTGCCAGGTTGTGAAAATGTAGGCTGATGTAGCCTAATTGCCATTTGTATACTGTATTGCGATTTGTTATTGTTTTCCTGGATATGGCAACTTTTCATTACATATCACATGGCAAATCATTTTCATTTCACATTAAAATGTCCAGGAGCAACATAACCCGTCCGTCCCCCTCAGCCGCCAGAAAAGTTACAGCTCCTTTCTGGTCTGTGTGTACAACCAAATGCACGTGGTATCATTACTGTCAGTTATTATATCAGGTATACTTTGAAACCAGTATCCCGCCACAACCCCACCAATGACTTGGTTTTTTTAATGACTTCATTACCTCTGTAAGCCGGGAAAGATTAAACTGATGTGTTTGATGTGTTACATGTGAAAATAATGCAAATAACTCTAACAGTGTAACAGGAGTAACATCAGTAACAAGGCACACCTGATCATTTTGATTTTAAATGCAGGTAATCACTACAAATCGTTCTAGTATTATAGTCTAATCTATTACTATATTC
Source organism: Diplodus puntazzo (assembly GCA_963678695.2). NCBI lineage: Eukaryota > Metazoa > Chordata > Actinopteri > Spariformes > Sparidae > Diplodus > Diplodus puntazzo. The sequence goes on from OZ023164.1 coordinate 20,898,341, forward strand.
ATAAATATGTAATGGCATTGCATTTATTTCAGGGTGCGTACAAACTTCTTTAAGACTTGGATCAGACTCAGCACTTTATATAGCAAGACTTGACACCACAAAACAATGACTGTGTCCAAATTCTTGCTCATGATGCTGCAGAGTTTTGATGCATTATGCTTACAAGTGTCTTATATCTAGTCTCCTTTGATCGGGATATATGTGGAGTGGACAAAATATTAGAAACATCAGCATGACAAACTCATAAATCACCACACATTTTAAGACTTAACTGTTCAAAAACAAAAAGTGAACATTGTGTCACTTTAATGAAATTGTGCTGCAGGGTTGCAGTATCAGACTGCGTTCCTTTAAACCAGGTGTAACTAAGAAAACGGTTCAATAACATAATAACACCCTCATTAAGACCACATACGCATAAATCAGAGCCAAACTATGCCAGCCAGGAGCATTTTCTCACAGTTTTGTTTGAGCCACGTAGTCAGAAATACTGCACAAAACTACAATCTAACTCAAAAACAAACATTTCTTCACCACCCACTATAATTTAGCCTCCTTTTCCTGCAACAGCAGGGCAGAGCAGCCTATAATTTCCTTCCTTCTCCTGGTTTAAACTAGATCCAAACACTTCAGTATTCACCAAGACTGTACACAGGTTACATAATGAAGGCGAATAATAGCTTCAACCTTTTTTTAATACTTGTATGCGCAGGGTCCACTTTATATCAGCTGTCCGACCCACAGTGATTACAGTGATTTAAACTAATCACACAGTGTTATTCTGTGGACTCTGGGGTACACTAGGTGTCGAGCTGAGGCTGTAAATTCATTCATAAACAGCCCGAACCGTCGCGTCACGGTCCATCGTCGTCGTGTTAATGCTCCCAGACCCGGAGCTCAACTGACAGCTAGCCGAGTCAGCACATCCCAACTCATCCCGCGGTCAAAACACCCCGTTTGTCATCAAACTGAAGCAACATGGAGGCTTTTTATGTCACCTCAAAGCCTCGTCAGTCGACACAAGTCATATAAAATGGAGAATATTACCGTTAAGGTCCGTTGGGTCCCTCAGAGATGTCCAACTGCTGCCTCTCTCTCCCCCTCTCTCTTCTCTCGGTCCTTGTATTTATCATCCAATCCGACGGCGGAGTCTTGTGAGCGTCCTACGTCACTTCCGGACACTCGGTACACCTGTAAGCAGCTCGGCGTACACGGGCCTCAAAGATCGTCTGCTGGACAGATGGATCCAGCAGCTGACCAAAACGGCCGTTTTGAAGAAGCGTAAACCAAAAGCCATGCTTGAGTAAAAGCAAAGATGTTCGATTTATAAATAGTTATATGGTTAAAGTGAAACTCACCGATACGAATGATACGTGAGTAAAAGTCCTAACGTATCTGATATTAAATGTACACCAAGATTAAAGGTACGAAAAAAAGTAAATTATACATTTATGTGCATGTATGTGTATCTAAGTGTACTATATTACATTACATTATACATAATTATATTTATCACATAAATAAGTTGCATGATTTTCACTGTTAATCAAGTGTGCAGTGTGAAGCAGTGGTGGAAGTAGTACTCGTGTCTTCTACTTAAGTAAAAGTAGAAATGTCACAGCGTGGAAATACTTAGCTACAAGTACATGGCATGCAACATGTTGCTTATAAAGGTCAAAGTATCCTTCAATTCCCAAAAGAGAGGGTACTTATGATACAACATGGCTCATGTTGGAATAATATTAATTATGCAATAATGTGTGTTTATGTTGCAGCTGGTAAAGGCGAGGCTAACTTTCTTGTCTTTTTGTTTGTGTGTACGTATACGTATACACACACACACACACACACACACACACATTGATAATCTGCATGGTCACTGGAAACTAAAGTTAACAATACATGTTACATACGTAGCAGTGTGCAATGTACAACATTTGCTTCTGAAATGTAGTGACGTAGAAGAATAAGGTAAAAAAAATGAAAATGCTTAATAAATATTAATAATAATAAACAAACTACTTAGTACACATTTCATTTTACACATCTATAAAAAAAAAAATTTAAAAAAACAAATCCACTTAAAAACCAACATAACTGACTGATAATAATGTGACAGCAATGGATGTAAACAAAACACTTTTACAGTATAAAGGTTTGTCCAACAATAACAGAACAGAATGTCTAGTAAGCTGTGCTTTGTGGAGCCGTTTGTGGTCTCTGATCGGGGTGGGAGCTCTTCGTTTTTCTCCTCTCTCTGACGCTGTGGTTAAAAATAGCTCCCGTTTCTTTTCAATGACGCTGCGCCGCCGGGACTCACAGGACAAATAATAACAACTACAACAATGACAGCAATAATAACAACAATAATAATAACAGACACTTACAGTTATAGAGTATACAGATTTTAATCTTAAGGAACTTTAATTTAACTTCTTAAGGCCACGCGTGTTCATACCGCTCCGTTTATTTTCAGATTAAGACCATGACTGTTATTATAGAGAAGGAGTAACTGATTGATCTGAATGAGGAAAAACATAAGCGGTATGAGGAGGGAGGGAAACCGATACTGCGCTGTCTGGCCACCACCGCCTGAGCCAATGAGCGCCCTCAGAGGCTGCTCCGAAACTGCTGGGAGGCTGCATGGTTGGCAGGTGGACAAAAACACCGAGGAGAATTAAAACAGACAAAACACACACACACACACACACACACACACACACACACACACACACACACACACACGTGAGTTCACTGTGAGAGAGCTTTTCTATGAAACGCCACAAGCAGTCAAGACAATTCAGTTTGGGTCGATCTTTTTTTAATAATGATTAAGGCCAAGTCATTGATGATGTCAAAGATCACATGTGAAATAAATACAGGGAAATCCATCCTTTAAAAGTATTTGAGGGACGGAAGAAGTACTTTAAATAAAAGTAGCAGTGGTCAACTATAACGTAAAGAACACTCCATTTCAAGTAAAAAAAATCCTGCATTTAAAATTATACTCAAGTAAAAGTATTTGCAGCAAACTGTATGAAAAATAAAAGTCATTATTTGCAGTATATTCCCTTTTTTAGAAGTATATATAATATAAACTGTAAGCCCAGTCTTATAATTGCATTATTATTGATGCATCACCTTGTATCAGCTTTGTCAACTACTTTTTCTAGTGTTTGGCATCTGTAACTGCATTATTTTATATTCAGTAAGACGGAGATTTACATGTGTATATAAAAATGAATACTGACTGAAGTAGTATAACATGGGAATACTCTTTAGAAGTAAAATTACCTCAAAGTGCCACCATATTTGGAGTATCAGTGGTCAGTGAACACATCGCACAGTGTGTGGGCTAAACATTCAGTCCCTAAAGAAATAATCCACCGCAGCATAACATTTAGGCTTTAAAGTGGCTTTTTTCACAAGTGCTTTCAGTGCAACATAATCAGTCAGCCCTTAACAAAAAGGCAGCAGAAAACCTGCCAACAGAGAGGCACATTTACAGCTGGAGCGGTGTGTGAACAATCAGAACTTCCTGTTGTGTAGCTCGGCAATCTGCCGCAGAGACTCTCTTTGGTTTGAGCTGAGTCGGGCTCTGCCGCTCACCTCCTGCCACAGAAGGGAGCCATAGGCGCTCACCGCCTGAGAGGGAGATGTTAATAATCAATAAGTGATTCAATATTTACTGCAAGAGGAATACAAAATAGAATAGACAGTAATAATGTTCTCACCATGTTGCTGATATCGACCATCAGTGGGCTCGTTCTGTCCAGGTGAATGTTTAGGACGGTGGTTTCCACCCAGGCGTTATCCGTGTTCCTGCAGTCGTCCACATAACCCTCGAACACCTGAAACAGTGACGGCAACTGTGAGTAAAAACCAACGAGGGTCAAAGTTCAAACTATCCTAAATGTCAGAGTCAAGAAGAGGGGAACAATCATGAGAACACTTTTCATTATATTACAGGGAAAACACTTTATTCACTGATGAACATGTGTTTATGGGAAAATAACTTTATCTACACTATATAACGTAGAGACAAGTTCACAGACTCATTTACGTCCGCACACCATAAAAATGTTTTGGAAACACATTTTAAAACTTTACAGGTAGACATAAATTTAAACATACAAAATGTAAATAAACTATTCTCAAGTTATATCTTACAAAAACAATATTCTTTCTAACCCAGAACTGTCATATAATAATACTGTGAGTGATTATTACTACAGATTTGCACATTTCTGAGGTGCTGGTGTGATTGTTCATGTTTTCTGGGTTCCACATACATTACCAAATTGACAAAATAAGAAGTCAGACATAAAGCTGAGTTTGTGCTGAAAAAGAAAGTGAAAATACCCAAATGTATCTGGAGGAATGAAGTGTTACCCTTATGATATATGATGACTGATGTCTGAGGTTTCTAGAGGAGGTCTTCTTGCCTCAGTCCACCATATTTATCTCAATAAGAGTTGTCAAAATAATACAAATACCTGTTATACGCAATGCTTTGTTCTTGTTCCTCTACTGACATATTGTTGACGTGACTAAATACAAAAACCAGGAGAAACCCAACTCGTGGACCAAACCTACCTTTACTCCGTCTGATACTTTTTCATTTAGCTTTTCATACAGCGTCTTTCCCATGGTCCTCTTAAGAGTCACTGGCAGGACGTCAGTAGTTTGGACGGGTCCCTGGAGGGTTTCACAATCACAAGAGAACCTTATATTTAATTTGAACAATTCAAAATGTTCATTTAAAAAAACCTGAAGTGACTGAGCAGTCGGACTCACGGCAGGTAAAGCCAACAGTCCCTGGGTCTCTCCCAAAACCGCCAGGTACTCCAAAACAGATCGCTCACTGTCTCGCCAGCTGTGAACCAATTTTCAAAGTATTAGATCATGCCATGCTATCTATCCATGCTGGTTTTTAAAAGCACTGAGAGGACATGAGACGACCCACCGTGTAAGCACAAGGTCTACTTGCAGATTTGGACCGAGGCGGCTCAGTGTGCCTCGTCCTCTGATGCCCGTCCTCCCTTGTGGGTTTCTGATGACAGATGAGACACACATCAGACATACAGACATCTTACAAACATCTCTTGTTACTGAAAGCGATATTGATGCCTTGTGTATCTAATATCTTACCTGTAATTATCTAAGGCCGCTAATTCTGATCTGCAATGAGAAAGAATAAATCAAATGAAAGAGATACAGATACATTACATCATTAGATTTGAAAAAATCTTTTGTTGTCTTGACAAAAACACCCACAATGACTGCAAATATATTCACACACAAGCCTTACATGAACCAAACATTACGTGTGGTCTTCTCTTGGTAAAAACATACCCATCTACATGGTCTTCACTGTCTTCAGAGGCGAAATAAATTGGCATGTACGAGCTGAAGCCAACCTGGAAAAAAAAAAAAAGATGAGATGAAAACCTGGAAAATCTGGACTCATTAGACCCAAACAGCATGCTGTGACGCTCCGAGGACCAGCAGCTGGTGATTCAGTGTGTGTGAAGTACCTCCCATGGCACCTTCTCGTCAGGCACCGGGAAGCGCGTGACTTTGCTGTCTGGGTAATGAAACTGTCGGGCGTTCACGTGGAACCCGTCTTCTTTCTCTGATGTACTGACATACGTGTCAGGGGACTCGTCTGTTGTTGTTAGCGCTGAGTAGAAGCGAAGGCAAACAAGGGGGAGAAGTGACGTGTGAAATATTTGCAAAATGATGACAAAAATATGTGAACGAATGAAGAAAGATGGATGCTGACTCAGTGACGGTGCTTCTTTTGCTGCAAAACCCTGAGATTTCAGACTGTCCATAATCCACTGCAGGGCTCTGGCTGACTGGACGACCTGAGTGAGACAAAATAAAAGTGGGTCAAATACTGATGACGACTAAGATGACAGATTTTTACATCGGGGACGTCTGGAAATAAAGTTCAGCAAACACATGTTGGTGCGTCAAGACGTGCGTCATCTATTCTCTGCATTGCGCCACGCTCTATGATGTATGATGTGAGATGTTACAGACAGAGGTGCGATAACCAAAAAAAAAAAAATCAGGTCACAACCTGCTCCTCTAGTCGAGCCAGTCTTTTCAACATGGCATCAGAGCTCTTCTCCTCTTCCCTCTCCAGCAGATCGCCTATGGTGGTAACCCTCAGGAAACAAACAAGCAGAGCGTGAGGGTCTGAATTTACTTGAAAGTCACTCATAGAATAATTAAGGGTGCAGTATGTTAGAAATAGCCACTTGGGGGCAGCATATCACAAGAGACACTACCAACTGCTGCCATTTTAGCTCTCATTAGCCAGTTAGCTCATTTAGCCGTGCAGTGCTTCTATCAGCAGACTTTACAATACAAAGATGTCTCGACCTTAAGTCAAAATTCCTATTTCTTCAAACTGTTGATAATATTAGTTCATTTGTTCATGTATTAAACTAAAATTCGTACACATTGCACCATACATGTTATATACTATATACTCAGAGCATTTCAGCCTCATCAAATCTTAAAAAATAAAGTCAGACTGTATTGTTGCTAAAAGGAAAAAATGTTAAAAAGTTTGTGAATTGTGTCTGTCCGTTAAATACAAAATTACAGATTCCAGTCAATTAGCTTAGCTTAGCACAAACACTAGATGCAGGGGGAAACAGCTAGACTGGCTGTGTCCAAAGGTAACAAAATATCTGGGCACACCCCAGTCCTTTAGGTTTGCATCCATGTTTCTGTCACCAGCATAATTTCCACAATACTGATAATACTAGTAGACCAGAGGGGAAGAAATGAGACGTCCTTTTAAGAGTCACATGAAGGGACGTCCATCAGCAGAAATAAGAGCTCTGAGATGAACTACAAGATGGTGGACCGAAACGACTTTCAGTTAAAGAGAGAAGCGCAAAATATCACATAAGAGAACTGGGATGTCACCTCTGTTTTAGTCTTCGTGTTAGGCTATTTTAAGCTTCTCCTTGCTCTCGCTTCGTATTTAACGGACAAGACATGTGAGTGGCATCCATCCTCTCATTTAACTCTTAACACAAAGGTAATTAAAAACATATTGCCCAAAACATTTTGAGGGATTTTGGGTACATGGGGATCCAAAATAGTGAATATGCAGGTAATAAAACCAAAACAATGAGATAAAAGATGCTAAAAAGCTCCAAAGAGTTGCATGGAACTGCAGAGTTGATAAAAATGAATGTCAGGGGTCACAAGATGATTGATGGGAAACAGGAAATCAACATTTTAAACATTTCTGGCTTTTCTGTCATGGATATTTTGTTATCAAAAACTGGATAGTTTCATCCCTACTCCTGTCTTAATTGTTTTTCAAGTGTGATGATGAGTCCCATAAACAATAGACAGCAGGACTCAGGAGGATGTATTGGGTTTCCCTCCTGTGGGGTTTTACTTCTGGGCCGTGTCCAGGATGCGTCGCTCCATGCTCTGGCTCTGCTCCTGCTGAGTGGACTGCAGGTATCTGTCCTTCATCAAGGCCTCCCACGACAACAGCTCCTCTTCCTCACTCTCAAGAAGCTCGTTCTCTGAAAAAACAGGGGCACATGCTATTTCAATACCTGACTTAGGCATCACTGTACATGTGCACGTGGACACAACGATTTTGAATACTTACTGAACTCTTTGCAGACGACGGGGGGCCTGCACAGCACCACGTTCCTGATAAAGATGTAAAGATGGCTGAGGATGATGAAAGGAGGAGGCGCAGCGGGGCGGCTGTGGTACTCCTTAATCAGCTCGTATCTTTGAAACTTCCAGATTCTGTCTGTGTTATCCTGAACTTCCTGGAACGTAAAGCTGTGCAGGAGGAACAAAGAGAGACAAAGAGAGCTCAGAGAACTGAGATCAGGACTCTCTTCCGACACAAAGGTGTGGAGGAGAAAAACTCACTTGAAGATGGCTATGAGCAGGTTGAGCAGCAGTATGTTGGCAAAGAGCAGGTAAACACAGAGCATGATGATGGTGAGCCACTCAGGGAAGGCTGGGGTTTGGCTTTCGTTCAGCACGGGACACTTTGGCTTCAGAGGATCGGTGCCGTTCATGCTGCAGGCGTTCAGGTCAAATCCGGAATCTGTGGTGGGCAAAGAAGGTTTCCACAGAGATAAATGTACACAAAAATGATTATTAAGACATTTTTTTCAACTGCACAAAATGACATAAAACGTTTTTCATCTTCACTCACATTCAATATTTTGGGGGAAATCCCCAAATATGATGAGGTATGGCTCATAAACTGCCCCGCGGAGGATCCAGTCCAGCCGATTGTCGTTGTGGATGAGGATGCCTTGTTTGGCCACACCGTACGCCACCACCCAGATACTCAGCAGGAACATGAAGAAGAACATATCCATCATCTGGAAGGAAAAAATGTGGATGCGTCTGTATGTCACGACTTTAATAGGGCCACATTTTTTTATTTAAAAACTCTAGAAAACTGGATTTACTAGTCTAAGCATCACATCAACAAACTCTTGATGATATATTTTGGACTTTCAGTGTCCAAGAGGTTGCTCTCTTGTTCCAGCTTTAGCGTCTACAAAAGCAATAGTAAGCTCTCTAAAGGGTCATGAATGTAATAAATGTAACAAGCAGACCAGCTGCAGCAGTTTGTTCAAAAACACCTTTTATCTAACACCAGATGGAGACCCAGTGAGGCAGAGGCCTCTTTCTGTGTTAGATAAAAGGTGTTTTGAAGCGAAGCATTTGGTGATCCGCTGTTGCTCCCACATTACATCAGGGCGGCATTCGCTATATTTGGATGTAGCCCTCTCACCATCCTCTTCACAATGATGATTTTGGGTCCCAGGGTTTTGCTGATAGTGAAGATGGCCATGAGACGGAGGCAGAAGACCACAAAGTCGATGCAGAGGAGGACTTTACCCGCATAGAAGAGCACAGTCGTCAGCCTGAAATGGGAAAACTTGGAGATTCATGAATAATACAGGGAGTACCTCAACAGTATTGTCAGGGAGGAGGGGAAACTTACCTAAATGCGAGGCCAATGATAAAGAGGATGATGGACAGAACGTCTAAAATATTCCACAGGTCGTTGATGTACATCTTAGATTTCTTACGAAACCCGAAGCCATCAGGATCATGAAACAGCTGAGGTGATAAAGACAAATTAAAATTGGCAATTTGGGAAGAGAATATCTTGAATAAGGAATAGTCTGGATGTTGAGGCTCCTATTTGCTTCTTTCTGAATATTGTGTACTGATGGTGTAACATATCTGCATTGTAAACAACTGTAAAGAGCCACTTAACTACCCGGTGTGTTCCTTTATCTTGATTCTTTTTGTGTTTTTTAGGGTGAAGTCTCAACTCTTTAGCTTCTCTCTTGCATCCTAATTACTTTTTTCTTTTTAACCTTTTCAAGGCTTTATTTCTTAGGACAGCTCAACATTGACAGGAAGCAGGACAGGAGACAAGAGCAGTGACATGCAGCAAAGGGCCACAGGTCTGATTGGACCCCTGTATTTACTATCAACAAAGCAGGTATTCAGTCCACAGATGAAAGCACTTCAGCTGTTTCAGACGTCAGTATATCTTCATCTATTCTTCAGTATTTACAGCAACATCTATGTCCCAGATGCACCCTCTCACCTGTCTGACCTCCTCGCACACCAGAGAGAGCAGCCAGATATAAAGCAGCAGCTCCCAAGGAGATGGAAGGTCCTGGAAGTCGATCATCAGCACCACCGCAAACAGGAAGAGGAAGGCGAAGTAAGACACAATGTTCCAGTAAAACTTGACCTGCGGAGAGCTGTACAAGCTCACCAGTTTGGACCAGCTCCTCAGAGGCTTCAGGCGCCTCAGGCTGGGGAGGTCACTGTGGACAGAAAGGTCGCTGTTGTCAGAGAGGACTTTATTTTCCACGTCTAACTACTTATTTTTTTGAAGTGACATTGTGGGACTCTGATTTCTTGCTTTCCGACAACTGACCTGCAAATGACGTCCGAACTGAAAATTTAAAAAAATGACAAAAATTGTTTGAACATTAAGGTGTCTGTGAATTCTCACACAGTCTCTAAAGGTTCTACACATGTCAGTGTATAAAGACACAACTGTCTACTTACAGGCTACGAGAGTTTGTTCGCAGTGTGCTTCCAGTCACTTTCTCCACCGTCTTGATCTCCTCGTTCTTCGCAGTTTCTCTCTGGATGACTTCATCACGTCTAGGGAGAATCATAATTCATAAAAAAAAAAAAAGACTCTCAAAAAGATGAAACATTATTGTAAACTCGAGTCAAGTAGGAAAATGACAAAGGTTGTGAATTTTTTATGATTAGAAGGCAAAACAATGATAGAGGTCTTGCTGCCACCAGGTGGTGTCTACAAATAAATGGGTGCGTTTTTGAGAGTACAGATGCAAAAACTAAACCTAAAAACATTTCTTTAAAAATGTATCTTATTCTAGTTAGTTTTGTGAGTGCACATTACCCTTTTAGTTAGTTTGTGTCGTTTTTAAGTCTTGTTTTTATTTTTATTTCAGTTAACTGAATGTTTTTTTCACACCCAGTTTATGTTGTTGGTTTAATTTCACTTAATTACAATAACATTGGTCAGACCAAGTCACAATATCCTTATTTAGTTAAATTGTGTGACAGATGAGTTGAATCAACGTGGTCATAATTATGCACAAGTGTGTCTCATCTGGCATTAATCGCGTTGACGTATTGTCTTTGTTGCACTAAGAAAAATTACTTTTTTGTGTGTCTTTATAAAGCAAAATATATTATCCTATTATATACCGGTATATACTTTTTGGGAACTCTGTGTATGAAGTCTGTCTGACCTCCTTTAAAGCAGCCAAATTACTACAAGTCAGCAACATATTAGTTTGATTAAGCTCTGATGCTACACCTGTCATTGTGACCCGTCCCTCATATCATTCATAGCTCTATGCAAGTGCCAGTCTTGCTGTGATTCGTTATGAGACTACTAAAGACAGTGACATCTTGTGCTCATCTGACAGGCTGATAAAACTCACCTGAAAACCAGAAAGCTGGTGTAGATGAGTGGGAAGAAAACCATGCAGACCATCACTCTCCACACAGGGTTGTCCACTGAGAGCTCACCGCACCAGATCTGAGTCAGAAGAGCCTTAAAGATGGACATGTTATCAGACCTCGTCGTCCTTAAATCTCATATACTCATATCTGTGTGTCAAAATGAAGACTCATTCAAAAAGTCTCATTCCTCGAGTTAGATTCACTGATCAGTTTTTCTACTAATGCAGAACAGTTTGTTTGTGCGGTCAATGTCCACACAGACTTACCACTAACCTCTCAACGTGTTAAAAGAAATCCCCCTGAAGATAAATCTGAAGGTTTCTCTATACCTGAACTCCTGACTGAGCTACAAAGCTTTTATCATCGGCCTCCAGCGCCAGCCTCAGGCACGTCGTCCTCCCCCAAAACGGTGACGCGTGAACCAACAACTTCCGAGCCCGGTCTTCGTCACTGTTGTGGCACTGACTGAAGACACCTGGGACACACACACACACACACACACACACACACAAACACACACAGTAAAGTCAAATGCTTACCTTGTAAAATCCCTTTATTTTACATCTATAAACCCACACATCACATCTGTGGTGTTATACCGATGGCGTGTTTCTCGTAGTGATTGGCGAGCTCCTTCATTTCCTCGGCCTCGTCTGCATCACTTCCTTCATCAGCCAGCTTCTTCAGGATCTTACTGGCGGCCAGGGCGGCAGACATGCAGTCTCTGCACTGTGAACGTAAAGATACACAAAGATGGCCGGTCACGTAGACGTACAACACAAAAACAAGTGTTTTCAAACTTTCTTGGTTAGGGGTGTTTTGATCACCTGCTCCCAGGCAATTTCAGCCAGCTCCTTATTGTTCTGCACGATGGCCCAAAGGAAAAGGTCTCTGCCCGGGTCCCTCGGTGCTTCAGCAACGGCCTCCCTGAGTGCAGCCTGGGATCCTGCCTGACTTTTGGAGTGCTAGAGGAAAAGTGAAGGATTTCAGAAATATCTAATCCAACACCAAATCCTCTCAAGACTCGCAGCCCTCCCCCAAAACTAGTGACAAGACACCGATTTGGATCTTTGGGGAAGCTGGTAAATATTCTTCCTGTAAATTTTAGCTCCCTTAAGTGAAGATTTTAATGCCCTCGCAGCAGTTTTGGCAGGAAAATTCTGAATCCAATACCCCTTTTTGGTCACAGGGTAATAAAACCCCCAGCTCCCAGAATAAAAACTAAATTACATGACATCATGATTTAAAAAAGCTGCAACCAACAGATGTTTGAATTTTTTCCTTTCAAAATGGTTGGAATGTTCAATCAATTATCAATAGTTGCCAGTTTAGGTGTTGTATCGTGCTGAAAGAGACTCACTGATGAAGATGAATCCTCCATAGACATGTTGAACTGGTTTATTGTGGTGGAGGGAGGGTAGAGGGGCTGGGTGAAACTGCCCAGCAGGTGGCGCACCTCGCCAGACACATGCGTCATGGCGATCAATTCACCCGAGTGATTTCGAGACCTGATGCCGATCACCCGCCTCCTGAAGCGGCTTGAATTTTGGACCCGCTTGGCCAGCTTGCCGAGAAAGAAGCAGCCGGGCATCTGTTTGTAGAGCTCGCACAGAGTCTCCTCGTCCTGCAGGAAATCCCTCAGATTCACTCCGTTCTCCAGCAGCAGACGCACAAACTGAGGTTTGTTGCCAACCAGGGCTGAGAACATGGCCCAGTGGAGGTCACTGGACTGGGTGGGAACAAGCCAGCAGAACAGGACACAGTGAGAAAGATGATGGCTTGTGTTTCAGCAAAGTGACTGCTGACTCATTTATGTCAGGTGCTCTTGTGTTTGGACATCGCTGACCTACCCTTTCTTATCTTCTGCTCCTTGTGTCAATAAAGTTTTGTGATGCAGTGTTTTATGTTTTGAGGCCCACGGTGGTTTACTAGTATTGTAGAAATTCACACCATTCAAACATTTTGCTGTGATCTCACAGGACTTTGAGGAAAAACATTACGATCACTCACCTTCCAGTGGCTCTCCTCAGTGAAGATCTCATTCTCAGCTATGTCCACTCGATTCCAGGCTATAGCCAGCTCCAGCTGCCTCTTCCAGGAGTCTATTCCCAGTGACTCGCTGGTCCTCGAGGCTGAGTGGAGAATTTAGAGCGACACAATTTATGTGACTCTTTACCAATTCTGTTTAGGTTGAGTCAAAAGATTTATTGACTGCTGGAGAGATGACTCTGTTACGAGACAGTCTTTCAACACAACAGATCAACCACTCTCCTCAAACAAGGTGTTTTTTACTGTAAAATGACACAACAAAATAAATTAAATAGTTTCATAATAATCAATAATACTTTTTCCGCCAAATTGCAGAGAACATAAAATCTCTCCTGTAGTGGAATTAACATGTTATTATGCATGTACTTACCATACACTGCTTTTCATAATGTCCACATTCACTGAGCAAAATAAAAAAACACTACTGCTAGCTACACTCAATGACTAATCAGTCTTTAAATCTACTTTTCATTTTCTTATAATCAAATTCATTGTTTCAGCACCATTACATACCTTGGGATCAGAGGTTGTGATAGTGACGTGCACCATAAAATGTTATCTGAACAACTACGCTGCATGATCAAGCAGCAAATAGCAAGACTTTACTCCACTCTGAACGCTGTGGCTGTAGAGGCAGTGGCTGTCCTCAATGATGGAGCCTGGAAATGCATTTTCATCTTTCCATTACTGGAACTTAGCGATGGAAACTATGGGCAAAGCAGTTTAGCTATAATGATGAATCATCATGATCAAAACCATGAGTCCAGTGCGGCGGACTCGCTTGTCGTTTGAAGCACTTTGGCTCAGTTTACTTTAATAAGAAAATGCATTAAGCTTGCTCTAAATGGGTTTCATCCATCTCTCGCGTGAGGAAGAATATTTAAGTGTGGCTATCAATGTCTCTCTGTAAAGAAAACAATCGTTCCCGTTACAATATCTGCAAGAATATCACTGCTGTCTTTTTGATCTACGTACATTTGATACCAAAGTCCAGTCATTTAGTTTACTGAGAGGCAATGTATTTTTTGCCAAAGAGCTGGTTTGGCACAAAGCCTCTATATCTTCATACATACTCCGTCTTGTTCACCTCCAGTTAATCCAGTCAGGTACCGAATCCTTACCTTTGAGCAGTGCATGGAGGATAGCTACATCCACATCCCCTTGATCGTCATCGCTTATTCTGAAGACTGTCAGCAACTGAGACATCCTGATGATGTCCTGAATCTGCCACAGAAAGCAGACAAAACATCCATTACAGTGTTTCACAGAACAAAAATACAAAAATCAGAAACATGTAAAAGATGAAACTAAAATAGAAAAAAAACATAATAACAACAATCAAAGACAGACGTTTAACTACAGAGTGCCTCACGAAATCACCCATAATAAAAGATATAAATATATCAATATGCAAGTGACACACGCATATTGCAATAATTTGTTCAACATAGTTATTTTGGAAAGTATAGAGCAGGGGTGTCAAAACTTTCTTCCCTTCGAGGGCCAAAACTGAAACTAAGTGGTGGCCCATGCAAGCACTCATTTAAATGTATTGTTACGAGGCAAAATGGATGCAAAACATTTCATCCTCACGTGCAATAAGAGCAATAAATTAAAAAAAAAATGTGATTCACTTTTACATTTTTGCTGCAGTATCTGGTGGGCCAAATCTAACCTAGTGGCAGACTAACCCCGCCATCGATTAAACTCTATTCATATATCAACTTTCAAATGAATCAAATGCACTTCAAAGTGTTTTCGTCAAAGTTTGTCTAATCACGTTCATCCAGGAAGTGTTTGTGTGGTTGAAGAAGAGTGAAGCCCTGTCCAAAGGAATGTTTTGATTGAATGTTCTCTGCTTCTGAATTTAAAACCATATCAACATCTGTGACTTGTTTGGAAACTTTCTCTTTTATTACAAAAATAGTTCACTGAAATGTGTTTTCGGTGAGGCAACAAATGAGACATGTAGCTGCTGAATCTCCAGACAATGTGATGCTCTTTCTCTTACTATGCAACATGGCGCTACCAGAATGCAAGGATGTTTAACTAGATAATGAATGGGGCGGGAAGTGATGAATCCATTAGTCTTGTTACTAAGAAAGAGTTTGGACTGTTGTTGTTGAGGCCGCCAGTATATCCACGTACCTTCTTGGTCCATTCTATTATCTTGAGGTCGGGGAACCTTTCATACTCTTCGCCAAAGAACTTTTTCATTAACTGGTGGATGAGGGTGATGGTGATCCGGCCTGGTGGCAGCCCTGCCACCTGAGCGATCACATCTGCTATTCTCCCAGAGCCCTCCATGATCACACATGGTGTACTGTTCAGCATGGCGTTATAGATGGTCTGAGAGGAGACACACAGGACAGTCAGACAAGACAAAGCCCAGAGACAGAGAGAGAGCGAGATAAACTGATGACTCACATTTAGAGTGCCTGGTCCTCCATCCAAAACCACACACACCACAGGGATGGTCACGCCGCTCTCTAGGGGTTAGACGATAAAGAATCAATATTAAAAGCCGGGGCAGATAAACAGAATCAGATGTTATCTGTGATGGCATGCTGCTCTTGAAGGCACCGCCTCAGCTATTTTTAACCTTTGTTTCCAAGACGCTTCCCAGCGATGCACTTCTCCAGACGGCTCCGCAGCTCGATCTCCACTCCATAGTGTCCCTGAGTCCCATCGTCCACCAGCAGGAAGTGGGTGTGGTTGTTATCGAGGCAGGAGAGTCGGCCTTGGCCCTCAATGTCCATCACATAATGGGCTGGGAAACAACCCTGCAGAGAAGGAGGAAGAGGAGGAGGAGGAGGAGAGGCAGAAGATGACTGTAAGCTAGAAGTGATTAATCTTACCACGAGAAAGACACAAACCACAAGTGTAAATGTGTTTATCCAACCTCTGGATGCACCAGAGCATCCCTGTTGTGAATTATTCCCCACGTTGCTACTCCGATGGCCACGATCTGACCCTGCGTGGAGCTGCTCAGGGCGTAGTCCCTCACAGCCCGCCCAACATGCTTCATCACACCAGTATGTGTGCCACCGGTGATGATCCATGCACCTGTTTACAACACAACATATGTCCTAATTCAATACTGTACATAAACCATATGTTCACATATTGTTGGCCAAATTCTACATTCACAGTCAGCTATTGTACAACAATGTATGCCAAGAAATATGTCAAAACCAAACAAGTATTATTGCTGAGCATATCACTCTAAAAACATGGACATTAAAGCAATAGTTTGACATTTTCAGACGTCAGATTTTCTCAAATGTCGATTCTCTGCTGGTTGCAGAAGGAAGTCACTGGAGACATAGTTCCAACACATAACCCCCGCTGTTAAACCTCAATTTGTCTTTCCTGCACTTTCTATTTTTGCATAGATTACAAAAAATAATATCAAACACGTTATTCAGTGAGCTTTAGAGCTGCTGGTAGGCAGATTGTGTTGTCTGTCACTTGCTTCAGGTCTTCATGCTAAGCTAAGTGAATGGGCTGCTGGCTGCACTGTTGGGACAGATGTGAGAGTGGTGTCATCTCCTCATCTAACTCTTTGTAGGAAAGCGTAAAAGCATATTTCTCAAAATATCAAACTGTTCCTTTCATATGCAACGTTAACAGCCCTCCCTCTCGATGAAGGCTCTCCACAAGAAGCTAACTCGAGGTCCCATCGATGTTTGGGAGTAAAGTCTGGCTCTAAGCTCTGTACAGGCCAGTTCATTTCTATGTTGCATGCATAGGACCTGTCGGAGCCAAATGCATCTTTACAGTGTATATTGGAGATGTTACTTATATTGCTTTATTTAGATAAACAATTTTTGTTATAGGTTTATTATATTAAGTTAAGGAGATCCAACATTAAGTCCTGCCTGGGTAGTTTTTTCTCGTACCCCTTGAGCAATCCTATATAGGAGGACGGGGTTAGAGCTCAGGTGGCCTGATGGAACGGATGTTTGAGGTGCACAGTGTGTTTAACAACAAACTAGAAAAGCGGCAACCAAACTACATAACTGCACATGTTCTCATAAAACACATGTTTTTCACACACACTGACCTGTGGTCTGGGCCACTTTAATGAGACCTCTGTGGAAGACCGTCTTGAGACGAGCCTTCAGGTAGAAGTTCTTGGCTCCTCCGGTCACTGAGATCAGCAGGTTGGGAGGGGAAAGTTTCCACTGATCGGTCAATAACTGGTAGAGGATTTCAGGGCTGGTATCTGTGGACACTCGTGCATACTGGAGAGTGGACACAAAGGCAAGGATAAGTTTAAGGATACAAGCGCTCCTGTATTGTTACTGTAGTGGGGAGAAAGGATGGTTTCACCTTGCCAGTCTTTTGTCCCAATCCACCAAAGCTGATGTCTCCAAAAGCATCGGTGGGGACTTCACGGATGTGTCTGTGTCTGTCCCACGACTCGCCTGTGAAGTCCTCCGGCTTGATGGCTTCATCCACATGATCGGTCTTAGAGTAGCCACACTTGCATATATCCGCTCTGGTGGAGAAACAAAAGCTAATACATGTAAGCACAGCGACTAGGGGGGATGTCTCCTCTCACATAATCACATCACAGGGTGGATGCTACAGTGTACTCTGAGCCACTGTGCTGCAGCAGCATCAACAACAAGGTCAGTTCACACATTCATCAGCACCGTTGCACACAGCAGTTCATCCTACCTGACACCTTTTTCAAAGAAGCAGCACTCCCTCTTGTTGACGTTCTTCCTGACCCAGGAGGCAAACGTGCAGCGCTGGAAAGAAGGCGAGAGAGAAAAGTGCTTAGAGGCTCTGATGGCGCTGAGTGCCAGAGTGTGAACCAGCCATGACTCCCCCTCAGCTTCACCCATCCTGGAGGCAACATGGGGGGGCTACGGTGCACAGATCTGCCTCCGGCTGAGAGCGGACTGCATGACAGGGAGAGCGGAGCCTCTGCAGTCAGAGCTGTGGGTGCTGGCTCACCCTCAGCACTGCATCAGTGATGTCAGAGCTGAGCAGACTGCTGAAACCCGATTAAAGCTTCCAACGTATGGGACAGAAAGCAGCCAGGAGCACGATCTGGATCGATAGATAAACTGCATCACTGAGACTGGATTACTTACATGCTGATGCTGAATTCATTCAAAAAACAGGAATATAAACAATCAGCTTTAACTAAACAGCCTCTATTTTCTTCACAGGAACATTCAAAATATCTTGAATTCAAATCAAATCAAATCAAATCAAATCAAATCAAACTGATTCATCTTGTCTTTTTCTATTCTGCATTTATTTCAACAGCAAGAAGAGTATTTCTTGTTGCAAACGGACAAAACCTATGTTTGAGTTAACAGCAAATGATCCTTCAATCTGCTAATTGCTCAATGATGATTAGACTGTTGCATCAGAAGTAAAGGGCGATCACTCACCTTTTTAAAACAAGAAACCGCTTGTTTTAGTTGAAGTTTTTTCCCCTGGAGCTGCTCGATCGTTTGCTGTGGTTGGATCCTGTTCTCAAATTTTTGCAGCATTTCTGAGGAAGGGGGAAAAAAATTCATCAGTTAAAAGCCTCTGCTTGGGAGAAGTTAGCTGAGCTCCTTGTGGAGGAAGTGACAAGAGGCAGAGTATGTATCCTCCCTATTAACGAATCCATAAAACCTGTGGAGACTTCAGCCTTTAGACTTTAGCCTCTATCTCGCTCTCATGTGATCCGTTCGGCATTGTCTTTACTTTGCCCACTGAGGACCCTGGAATAGCAGGAAACCATCAACTCCAACTAATTGATCTTTAGTTAAGTACCTACAGTAAACCTACAATACCACGTATTTAAAGTCCACACTAACCCGTTGATTCATTCATGGTTCAAGAGCAGTTCATTCATTCTCCGTCTCAACTGGACAGAGAGAGAGAGAGAGGAAGTAACCGCATTGTAAAATGACTCCACCCTCTGCAAAACAGAATTAACCTCCTCCTCTTGTAACTGCCAAACATCTGATGTCCTGATAAAAACCATCAAACCAATCTTTGAGGAGTCTGACTCCGGCTGGAAGAGAGAGAAAGACAACTCACTAGAGTTCTCAACGGGTCGGGCCGGCCCGACAAACACGACCGGACCCGCATTTTCGGGCCGGGTTCGGGCCGAAAAGATGCGCAAATGAGCCGGGTCGGGCCTCGGGCTTCCTTTTTTATAAAACACATTTCATAAAACACATTTCTTGCTGGTTGTAAATTATATAGCCTGTTGTGAATCATTTCTTCTCAGGTGTGGTGAAGAGTAAGTCTGGCTGCTGCTTCATGCGGAGGGGCAGACGCAGAACTGACGCCGCTGCGTCACGTACTCGCGCCTATAGCCTGGCTGGAGAAGATGGAATTGGCTAAAAGTAAACTTGCCACAGGAGAATTCAACCTTGCTTTTCGAGGAGTGGGGAAACAATCTGTTTCTGTCTCTCCGAATATATTTTATATATACTGACGGTGACTCAGCACCTGTCTCCTGGCTCGCGTCACCTTTCCGCCAGCTGTCTGTCGGATCATAACAAGTGTATGAGGAAAACAATTCAGGCGCGCGGAGGGTCGGGTTCGGGCAGACTATTCATGCTGGTGTGTCGGGCTGCGTCGGGTTCGTGCTTAAAACCGGCGGGCCGGGTCGGGCTGTAATTTTCAACTGAACTCTACAACTCACTAAAAGACAAATAGAATCAGTTATCAGGGGTACATTACCCATCTTGCTGCTTTCTTGTGGCCCGTCTTTCACTTGGACAAACGACAGCAACAACATGAAGTCTTTCCTGGTGTCCGACTGGAAAAAACACTCTGTTTTCTGCAGGTGTGTGTGGAAGTGTTGTGTATTTGATGTCCTTCGCTAGGTGTTACAGCAATTGTTGCCAGGTGACCCCTCCAGAGTATTCAACTGTAGGGATCTTGTTACTGACTGGAGCTCTGGTTGGCTGGGCAGCTGATACATACATGTCTTAGAACAGTTCAGTCATTGAAACAGGATGAATGTGTTGTATTTGTGTTTGAAGGAAGTTAAGAGGCCCAGTAAATGTCCAGGTTTGAACTCAGATGAAGACTCAGATCCAAAAGTTCACGTTAAATCTTGGCTAACCTTTTTTTCTCTGATGTCCCCCCACAGCCCTGACAGATTACCTACCCCTTCATCAACACCACCTGCCACCTTTAACTGTGTGCATTTGAATTGATTTTAAATCGGATATTATCATTTTATTTCATCCAGTTTAACTGAAAATGTTCATATCAGTTTGGTCTACACTGCTCTGCTGAACATTTTAGACATTTATTTTTAGCTATTTTAACCATATTCCATTATTATTTCTATTTACACTGTTTATTCATCTCTCTGTTTTTAAACAATTATCAGTAGCTTTTTACCAACATTGAAGCATTTACCTGTTATCTTTAGCTATGTCCACAATCCATGACTTTAGCTTGTTCAAGATGTTTTGTTTACACTAAGGCTACATTTCCTTTAGCTAACTATTTCAACTGTTTATCCATTACTTTAAGATAAATATGTAAACCATTTAATAGTCTAATGAGTAGCTCACTTTTAGCTAACGCCAACTATTTCAACTGTTTTGTCAGTTAACTTACCTTAAAGACATCATATTACGCTTTTGGGGTTTCAGCATATTCTTTATTGTGTTATGTTGCATTTTTTTGCATCTACAATGTTTGCAAAGAGTAAAAGCTGGCACCCAAATTCAAGAGCTCCCAGTCTGGAAAGCTAGCTGCTGATAACTGAGCTAACTAGCTAACAGCATCTAGTTAGCAGCAGTTAGCAGTTACTCCAGTGATATGCTGCACCCTATTTCTAATAAGTGTTTGACAGGTGGCCAATTTACTTTATTAAATACTTTTAACTGACCATTTCAACCATTTATCCTTTAAGGTTTACTCACTTAAACAATTTATCTACAACTTATAGCTACTTAACTATTTCATATGCTTAGCTAACAATTTAATCTGTTTAGCCATTTGTTTGAGCTAATATCTTTAGCCATTTACTTTTTAGCTATTTAAACTCTTGCTGATACTTTCTACTGCACGACTGTAAAGGAGGAAAGGAAGGAAATTCAATGCTCAGTTTCTGTAATCATGAAGTTATTGAAATAAATGACTTTAGACCATATTTAAAGCAGATAGCAGATAACTTACTGAATCTCTTTAGAGACAAAATTGATGTGATTATTTTTGTTTACGAGACATTTCATCGTTTTTGATCTACCTGCTGACTAATGATTTGTTCTTAATTGTCACCACTAGATGTCAGCACAACTTTACCGATTACAGCCTCAGCCACAATCCTTGAACCAGCTGCCTTTGCAATAACATGTCCACTTTTTAGTGAGTTGAGGTTTTGACTTGGAGTGTGGAAAACAACCTTTACATATACATTTAACAAACACTGTTAAAATGAAATCAATAAAAATAATGTTAATGGCCTCAGGAAACTTTGTCTAACTGAAGCTCTCTAGTGTGACATTTAGCATCAGACTTATTCTCTCTTATGGGACCCCTTAACTTAGTTATCCAAACTCAATTGTTACAGTTATGTCAGCATTATTACCATTGTGGCAACTTCCTATTATTTTCATCATCGGGTTATCTGTGGATCACTCTGCTGGTGTATAATTTGGTTTATTAAATGTCAAACAATAACAAAAAAAACTCCCCTTTAGACAATCCTGGACAACCAAAGCAACATCAGATTAATTGTTTTAATCGATCAGCTCCCACATATCCAAAGATATTCACATTATTATCTCAAAGAAACAAAATAGAATTCTAGTAAAACTTAACACTACTGTAGACGTTGGTTTGATTAAACTTTGTTATCAACAGAGAGCAGTTCTGTGGTGACAGCCGACTAAGATCATTGAACCTACTCGACACACACAAAGCAGACAGAGACTCGTTTCCCTTACGGCACAATATTTATTCAACAATATACAGATTAATTTCTCTCTATATCTCAGACTGATCTTCAGTGTTTTTATATTTATCTTGCTTTCACCTTTGTACATTTTTTTTTTATTTACAAGATTTAAAATAAGTCTTTCTCTCCATTTATACAACATCAACAGTACAGTGTTATCACATGGTCCAGCAGCTTCCCTCGAAGCAT
Organism: Diplodus puntazzo; assembly: GCA_963678695.2. Lineage (NCBI taxonomy): Eukaryota > Metazoa > Chordata > Actinopteri > Spariformes > Sparidae > Diplodus > Diplodus puntazzo. The sequence continues at coordinate 20,920,575 of OZ023164.1, forward strand.
CTAGGTGAGATTCATCGTTTATAATCTGTTTACATTTCATACACCAACTCTGACGTCTTTGAGCCACAGAGCAGCACAGGGCTCAAACATGCACCGATAGTCCAGGTGTTGGCTTTCTCTCTGTGAGGGCAGTTGGATGACGAATGGATGGTCCTCTTTATTTTTACCCACAATGAGAGAGGTCCTTCGCTCTGCAGCACCACAACAGGGTGTATGTACAGAAATCACTGAATGGGGGAGACACTGTTGAGGACTTGCACCTTTAAAAAAAAAAAAATCAGCTTAAATGCATCTGCCCCGTGCCACCCGACATGGACCAATGAAAGCCGGTACACCAAAAACAAAAAAGGGGAAAAAATGTTGCATAGAATCAATTCTGACTTCAAGAACAGAAATTTTGGTGCTGCCTGTTTTAAAAATGTGGCTTTTTGAATAAACTCCTGAGACCTTCCAGACCCCGTTACTCTTTTTTTTTTTTGGTTTTGAAAAGAAAATATAATAAATAGCTGTACCCTTAGACTTTAACAAAAATAGCATTGTGTTGGATGTGACATCACATAGAAGTACTACTTTAAAGAGACTAAAACCCTGCATTGAGTGTATACACATCTGCACATCTATATATATCATTTCAATAACTATCTTGAGGAGCGAGGTGGATGGATTAAAGTGCATCGTACTGTATGAAAACAAAAGCCCACAGTTATCACATGCAGGATAGGAAATGAACCTTGTCCACCAGCAACAGTGGCTGACCGAGTACAACCAGACATTTTACTTTTTAAAAAGGTGTCATTTGTAGAATATGGCCAGAATAACCAGAGTACCTGACAACTGCTGTTCCTTTCTAGCAATCCTTGGCTGTAGCTAGCTACCATTAGGAGCTTGACTGGACTGGACTGTCTGGATCTGGACTTTGGATCAAAGGGGGAGTCACCATGGGTAACAGGGCTCAGCTGACATGACACTGAACACAGCTGGATACCAAACTTGGACTTAACACAACCTCCAAGAAAGACGGAGGTACAGAGGCGATTTACAGCAACTCTAATAAGAAGACATTAGCAGTGTGTAAAAATGGTGTGTAGAGCCAGAAAATGTTCACATCTCACTCTATTTATTGAGAATTTATTTCGACCAAAATTTTCGTTTAATTTTATTTATGCTGAATTTGAATGTCTTACAATGAGTTAACGAGGATATTAAAATCCTTGAAGGAAGAAATTCAGAAGGTATACTGTACTGGAAATGTGTAAAAATATTTCCTTTTTGAATTTCATGAGTTTATTTCATTACTTATTAGACTAAGTAGAAAACTCACCACTTTTACATCTCGCAGCTGAAATTACAAGGGTAATTTTTTTTTCTGTTAAACACTAAAATTCTGACCATATCTTACAAATTGCTCCTTTAAATAAGACATTTTTTGAAATGTATGTGGACATTTTTTGAATTCTTAGACCATCATTTGGCCAACACTGGATGGCAGATACAAATCTGAGCCCCAGTCAAGTTTTATCACCTGCTGGTGTTCATTTCCCACCCTGATCACATGCAAATAACACCAGACACTGAGGGATATTTGTCTATCGGTTACTCTACGTCAACATACAGTACCAACATGGCTGCTGCTGGCAACCTTGGTCAGGGGCACTCATATTAATGACATGAACACATCACCAGTTTTAAAACGGCAAAAAAGGTGCCACTTAACTCACAGCAAAATACAGCAAATGTGGGGAAACACGGCTCCGTGGAGCCACACAGCACCACAGGGGGGGTGACAGCAGACAGACTGGGTGAGAGTGTGAACTGTAGCTCACTCCTCTCTTCTTCCACAGTCCAGTCCAGCAGGAGGAAGAGGAGGAGGACATGTTTAAGGCTAAAGCACACACAGGACTCACTCAGGACCAGGAGCAGCAGCTGTGGAGGTTTGAGCTGTGGGATTTTTCACTGCAGACTGAACTGACTTTTATATACATTTATCATTCATCCTCGTTTCGAAACAAGCACGTGAACAAAGACGTGGAAAATGCAATACAACAGCTGACATCTACGGTACACAGACGCATAAATATACTGCTTTTACACGTGAACAGCAAAGCTTAGTGATGATTGTGAGAGTACAGTGTGTCGCGCATACACACCTGTGAAGAGTGAAAAGAAGTCATGGCAAAAAAAAAAGGTGAAGATGCATCTAAGGGCACGTTGAGCCATACGTCCAAACATCCCTTTATTTGTCCCTTAGCTTTAAAATAAGACTAGTAAACAGAAAAAAAAGAGGCATTTTAAACTTAAGACAAAATAATTTCCTTAAGGAGAGGATGTGTATTGGCACATCTGGCGAAGACAAAGGACGAAGACTTAGGGTTTGGCTCGCTGGCTGTTTCACGCATCTGAAACAGCAGTGCTTCGCAGGGCACTAAAAACATGCAGACAAGCACGCCATGTTCAAATCACTCAGCCTGGGCAGGGAGCACTACAGAAGGCTACAGCTAGCACTGTGCGCAGATGCAGGCATTTAACAGCAGAGAAGATCCAACTCCATGCACATGAGGATTAAAAAAAAAATTGCACTTCAAAAATCATTACATAAAAAAAGAAAGAAAGATAAGCAGGACATTTTTTATGGAATTAAAATAATCACGTTAATCCCAAATGTGGCTGTTTTTGATATATGATTGAAAACCTGAAGACAGTCGTGTTCTCATTTTGCAGCTAGGTTTTTGAACTGAAATGTTGAGGCCGAGATATTCAGTCACGAACACACACAGAGTTTTTTTTCTGTGCGTGTTCTCTCTTTGAATCCCCCAAACTGGACACTGAGCACTCCAGTTTGAAACCGAATGGGGTGTTTAGATCCTGCGTCTGATTGGGAGACAGGTGTCTGAGTGGCAGGTGAACACACAATGAGGTAGAACAAAATGTTTCATGAGCGTCCAATCAGAGCACAAAACACAAGACGATCGTCATGGTGACTGCTGATGCGCAGTTACCGGTACAAGCCTCCAGAGTGCAGTAATTCACCAGACAGGACACCACACAAACCAACACCAACAAGAAGTGCTTTCAAATGGAAGGACCCATTAAATGGTTTGGACCATGAGAATAATCCAATATAAAATACAGTCCTTGCCTTTTAGCTTCAGACCTGCACTGTCTACTATGTTTTCATCCAGTTCTACCACAAGATTCAGATGAATTCATTCCCCTTGCAAGCTGCACATTAGCATTTTCTTTAGATTTGTCCAGTTTAAAAGCTCGGGGGGGCGGGGGGCAAGACGAGAACCCTCGCCACATTCCAGTTTGGTTTAACAACAATCAAGTCAGATTTTACACATCAAAACTAAAGAATCACTGATTTTCTGCCAAATCTTTGCCAAACAAGTGAAAAGAAAAAAACAAAAACAAATGCTACCTTCTTTGGACTTTGATTTAAAAACATTTAAAGAAATTTCATTCATAAAACCATTTATGCCCAATTAAAAAAACAGCAATCAACAAGGAAGATAATCAGCAAGAACGATTGCACGTGAGCCCGGAATTGACAGGGAAGGAATGAAGAGACCCCACTCTTCTCCACATGAGCGACGGTGAGTGTTATTGCTGATTTTTTCTCTTTTTTTTTTGACTGATTCAGTCAGGAACTCAAAAAATCTGAACTGTCTCATATCTCCCTACAGCTAGCGTGGCATCCTCATGAGTTTTCTCTCGACGTTAACTCTGTTTCTGTGTGGGATGCTCCGCTCGGTCAGACGGGAGGATGTAGTGACATGCTGGACTCGACAGCACTGTCGTCATCGTTTTCTACTCTTCTCTTTGTTGCATTTTCAGTGACGCTAAACTCGCAAACGTCGACTGCAGGTAGGTCACGATTGTAAGTTTAATGGATGTTAAAAGGGTGGAGACACAACTCCTAATATCTGAAGATGTTTTCCTGAACAAACAAACACACAGTCACACACACACACCAACATAGATAGGTAGACAGAAGTTGTCATAGAAGGGCTGTTGCAGAGAAAACCTGCATGAGGAGGATGTTGTGTGTTATGAACATATATTCTGTGTGTGTGTGTGTGTGTGTGTGTGTCTACCATGCCCTGCACTGCACATTAGACCTGTGATATGATCTGCATGTTGAAGCTGGGGGAGCGGGACTGCTTGGTGAGAGGAGCTCCAGGAGATAGGAGGTCCTGGGCGTCCTCCGGCCTGATGAGGTGCTCCTCCTTCAGGCTGATGGTGGACTGTCGATGGGAGCCACCTGCTGGGAGCCCTCCTTCTTTGTCTGAGCCTCCCGCCGCCTTCTCTCGCAGGTCGCTGCCATTCAGGTTGAAACTCATGCAGTCAAAGGACTTGCTGGAGGAGGTGCTGCCAGTCCGCACCAGAGCGGGCCCCGCGGGGAAGCTCAGGTGCTTCTTGATGGGGCTCAGCTGGATGGCATCCAAGTTGATGCTGGCTGGGGGCGACTGCTGCCTCTGGTGGTGCCTTCTCATGGGGACCTGGTGGTCCGCTGACAAATCCGCCTCCTTCTCCCGCTCCTTCTCTTTGTCACGAGACAGCCGGGCTGTGATGGCCTTCTTGATGCTGCTGCTGCTGCTGTTCAGACTGCCGCCCCTCTGCCCTACGCCGCCGCCTGTCTTGGTGCCGCTGGGCTGGCTGCTGTTGGATGCCCCAGAGGAGAAACCCTCGTCAGGGTCGTTGACGTTGAAGGAATCTTCCCCACCGCTCATACCATCAGCGTCTGAAGAGGAACATACACGAACATACAAAGAAAGAGAGCATGATAAACAAAGAGAAAAGTGAGAATGGTCAGACAACAATGGAGGTTCTGTTGAACATGCTGATAGAGAAAAACTTTTAACTCTAATACTTAAAGTCTGGTGGAGAAAATTTGGACATGCAGCGGTTGTAAACAACTTCCAAAATACTAATAAGCTGATGACTATTCATAGTAAAGTACCAAAATTTATGTCTCAGATCTCAATCTAGAGAAAATATCACTATAATCAAGACAAAGGGCCTCTTGTTAACAGTGATTTGAACAAGTCTGCAACAAACTCTGACCATTAAAATTTAAAATCCTCAGAGTGATTATAAATAATGCTGCTTCATTAGCTCAGTCATTATGTACAATTCAGAGGTACAGTTCAATAGAGTACACAGTGACCTTGTGTTTTGATCATCTGACGTAACTCAGATCGACTAAAACCTGACCAGCTGCTTGTTTCGGAAAAGTGTGAGTTCGATAACCGGCCTGATCAGAGAGCAGAGCTTGTTTACCAAAATATTTCTTATATTAAATTTATATTAAACATCAGCAATCAATAATTGGTGATAATCTGGTATGAACGTAAGAAATCAAAACAATAAAACATTTAATAATCCATCTTAGACCTCTGTTTGAAAGCTGAAAAGGAAGAAAAATGATAAATTGAGTTAGAATAAAAAGAAGCATGTTATTGACATACAGTATGCAGGGTAAAGCCCGTTAGAGAGAAGAGACAGAGGATCAGCCGTCTGTCTCCGTCATGCATCGTTGGGACAAGCAAAACCGGACGACAGGGAACCGCAGGCAGCACCAGAAAAAGAAATGGTAGGAACCGAGAAGAAAAAGGGTCTGGACTGACATGCACATAACATGAGGAGAAGACACATGCTCTGCTGCCCCATCCCTCGTTTCTCCCGCAGCGCTGGCTCACACAGGCCACGTGGTCGGCTCCGGCCAAAGCGAGCCTGCCAATCTGTGGAGCGCGCTGAGGCGAGTCCGCACACCTCACCGGATCAATGGTACTCCAGTTAGAGCTGACAGCCGGCAAGGCTAAATGGGCCGGTCTGCGAGCCGTCACAAGCCAAACCAATCCTGAATGAAGAGCTTAGAGCTCCTCAAAGTGTTACAAACATGGGTGTTCTTGCATGTTTGAGCCGTTTGACTAAAACTTCTTAATTTGTTAAATACATTTATATGTGTCCTGTTGGCTTCCAATCATTTCAGTGTTTCAGATGTGGAGCAGAAACTCTTCCTGGTGGATGGTGCATTCAAGGACACGTAAATAAATAAAAAAATATAAAAATTCAACAATTACCTCAAGATTTTGACCCGAGGATAATGACTTTTTATTTTTTTAATTCATAACTTTTACTTTTTTTAAATGTCCCTTTTCCCTTTCTTGACAGAACAAAAAAATAAAGCTATACAATTGTATTATTTAATAAAAATATTGATAGCTATCAAGTGTATATAGTTTATTATTATTATATTATGTTACAATCCCTTTTACTGTTATTTTCCCTGTATGATGTATTTAGTATTAATGTAGCTGGCTCAAGCAAGGTTTGTGTTCTGTTTATTTTCACTGTCAAGTGAAATTGACGGAAATCAGTGGCTTTCGAAAAGGACGTAAATAATCACAAATGTGTGGTTAACAGTGGATAGTGGTTGTGTCGCAGAGTAAATGCAATTTGTAGGTAACTGGCTCAAACATGCAAACCCACCACTGTGGTAATTTACCAATATCGCTGCACTGCAGCTTCAAACTTAAGGGCGTATGTTCAGGTTTCTTTCTGCTACAGAATGTCCACTAATTATTCAAAGACACTGAGTGTGCAATCTTCTTGACAATATTCACAGTTCTTTCTTAATTAGGTGGTAAATTTCTGTCTAACGAAACAATGACTTGTTTTTTGTTTTTCCCACAGCTGCACGAGTTAAATGAAAGTTCATGGGAAGAAGACGGGATGGTACTCATGTCAAAAGACCTGAGCAATAAATTAAAACATGTAGCAACCACACATGGAAATGGACACACATTCAACAAGACAAAATGGGCCTTGCAGTGGAATAGCCTTTGCTGTTGCTTGATTTTTTTACCTTGACAACATTCAGCCTGCTCACTTGGCCTTGTCATTTGAAATGTTAAGTGCTCCACGGTCTCATGTTTTAGCAGAAGCTTGCCGTAGCGTGTGCATGCAAGATGAAGGGCTCGTTCCCACTCACTGAGCTGAGGAAAAAGAAATGTAACATGGCAGAACGCAAAGTAAAATTGCTGCTCTAAAAAACAAAATGGAAGGCTGCTTCCTGCAGAATGGCGGCAGCAGATGGGTGCTGCTGGCCCGAGTGACCCTAAACCCGTGGTGCTGTCAGACACCGTGAGGGGCAGAAAGGAAACGAGATGTCGGGGACTCTGTGCCAGTTTTGTTAACGCTGATGTATTTTTCCTGTTAAAACTACAGAAAAAATAAATCTAATAAATTATGAGACATTAGAGTAAAAGGTCAAGCTGCAGGCTGGGCACTGAACATGCTCAGTGAGTGACAAGGACAGCAGTCTGAAGTACGTTGGAGGCATGATGAGGAAAAAGAGAGGATATGACATGATGACATGGCCCATGCAAAAATGGCCACTAGCCGCACTTCCTTCAAACCCAGAATAGGCGACTCGTCCACTCTCGAATGAGACAGCAGAGGTCTGGTAGCTGGCTGAGGGTTTTATAGACTGGATGAGTTAGTATACTCTGGGGAAGTGAAGAGGCAGCCAAAAATGGGAACGGCAGAGTTAACCCTCTCAGGCTGAGGAGGGGCAGGAGGAGGAGGAGAAGGAAGAAGGTTGGGAGGATGCAGATCGAAGGGGCACCTCCTCCTGAGACCCTCTCTGCTCTGAGCGTCCGCCCCTGTCCCCTACCCTCAAATGTGATGGGGGGAATGATGCTGCTGCTGCTGCTGCTGTGGTGGCTGTGAGGCCGCCTTCCTCTCTCCTCATTGGCTGCGGGGTCCCAGGGAGTGTGGTGGTGGTGGTTCTGGGCGAGGCTAGGAGGATTGACGATGAGGCTCAACTCTGCACCGGTTGAGTAGTCAAAACAATCTGAGAGTCAACAACACAGACGGGGAAACGTGTTTCAACCGAATCGGGCCTCATCGATCATGGGCACAGCAGGCCTGACAGCTGTCTGTTCACTCATTAGTAGATTATAGAATATAGAAAAGGAACGCAATGATTAAAAAAAAAAAAAAAAAGAGCTACCCCCATTTATTGATCATCTGTTAATCAAAGGGAGTCTACAGGCACCATTTTGTCAAGGGTTTCTCTTAAAACCACAAATCTTAAACTTACTGGTGATAAAGAGCACAGCACACACTTATAGACAAGACAAGCAAAAAAGAAAAGACAAAAAGAGCAGCGAGGGGCACAGCAACACAGAGACTATATAACCAAACCTACATACAGTAACTGACATGAATAAAACACCATTTGGACGATGCTAATGGTGTGACTAGTTTATTCAGGAACAGGTTTTTCTTCTCGTTGCTAAGGACAAACGAAAGAAAAGTCTCACCAAGTAGCTCCTTCTTGTGGAGTTTCCACACTGGTCGAGAAAAAAAGTCACAGCTCGTAAGTTTGCAACGAACGAAGATAATTAAAAAAGAAGTACAGTAATGGATCTACTGCGCTGCTGTCACATCTACTGAGATCTCACTCCTCTGCGCGCTGCAGCTGTTTGCAGGGCTGCCTCAGCATTCTTACCCTCTCTCTTCCAGCGGTGGCGTCGTATGGAGGCGGTGGTGATGGCCGAGATGGAGATGCGGCTAATGGTGGGTGTCACCTCCACCTGGAGCACCTTGCGCCCCCGCGGCTCGTCGGGCGCGTTGTCTGGCAGCGAGTTCTTCATGGCGTTTCCCAGCTGGAGTTGACACAAATAGGCAACCAGGAATGTTTTACATGAGAATTCAAGCCTCATATCAAGCCTGATTTGGCCCTCACCAAAAGCATTATCGTATCATTGTATGTTTTTATGTGATTTAATTTGACCTGTATCAATCGGTCTTACCAGCAGAGGCTGGGAGTAAAGCTCCAGCTGGGCTCTGTACAGAATGTCCTCCAGGGCTTCCCGTCCCATCTCCCATTCTCCGTTGTATCTACACAAAACAACACAAAACACACGTACACCGGCGTTTAACGTCATATTGTGAGGTCATTTGAGTAAACACGAGTGTCTGATGAGATGCCTTGATGTCTGAGTCACATCCTCCTGAACTATTATTAGCTATTTAGTAACGCCTGCAGCTCCAGTGAAAGAAATAGGGAGAGGGTGGACACGGAGTCATGAGTGATTAAAACTTACTGTCACTCATTGTCAGTTTAACCTGTGTTTTACCTTTTATTTTTAGTGGGACAGGTCACCCCAAAATTAAAAATACATAATTTCTCTCGTTACTGTAGCGCTATTTATCCATCTAGATTGGTTTGCTGTGATTTGCCGAGTTGTCTCTTTCCAGATATCAGGATCTGCTTCCTCAAGATAATCCACAGAACTTGTGGTGAACAGTTTGATGTAGGGACTATTATTGTGGCCACTACTGAGCTGTAACGTTAGCTAGCTTAGTTAGCTTTCATTTCGGGGTGAACCGTCCATTAGGAAATCTGTCTCTTGTAAAAAACATCATTTGAAAACGTAATGGAGAAAACTATGCAAATAGACAAAAAATACGTCATCACCAAATCAAGAGTTATTTTCATAAAATGCTGAAAATAAATAACGATTATCAGTTTTTCTATAACTTTATAGCCAGGTGTAGAAGAAGTAAGAACTATAAACGACAGATATGTTCAGAACAGTTAAATTATTTCAAGCTCCAGTGTCTTCGGTATTGATAAACAAATTACAACAAATTAAAATCTAAAACTTTTTAAGAGAATTTTTGAAAGCATTAGCTCTCAACACGCTGCATGCAGACTGTGCGACCTCTATTGTTGTGGTGACTTAGGGGATAGCTTCCAAAACGCAACTGGAGAGGACGAGAACTGAACAAGCCAGCTGAAGAGAAACAAAGAATGTAAGTGCTGGTGTAGGTACATTTTTTGGGTTCATCACCTGGCTCTTAACTAAAGATGAGGGATGTATTTGCATAAGATGATGCCGGAACCATGTATTCAATAAGAAGAGATTAAAGGAACAGCCGGAATAAATAAAAACATTCAAAACAAAGAAGCGGAAGACTAACTGTGAGGCGAACTCACTTTGATCCGGTCCAGCGACAAATGCGTGGGGTTCCCTTTAGACTAAAGATGAAAAGACTGGAATGAATGGGCAGGTAAAAACAGACTCTCTGATGTTGCGAGGGCTGGAAAACCGGTTCAGGAGACATTTCAAATAAAAAATAGGCATGTGTCTACTGGTTCCCTCCATGTATCTCCCTCCCTTTCTCTCCTTATGTGGCATTACAGTGCTGTAGCATTAGCGGACATATTAACCTAAATCCCAGAGTGTCCTCGACGGGTGCCAAGGTCCCTCTGCATGTGTGGAGCTGTGGATTCATGTTTATCTGCCCTTCACGTGTGTCTGCTCAGGCCAAGGGTGAATGTGAGAGCTGAGGTGACCTATGGCAGGGATTACTAAAAAGGCTATTATTTTTATACACACACACACACACACACACACACACACACACACACACACACACACACACAGACACACAGACACACAGACACACAGACACACAGACACACACAGACACACACACACACACACACACACAGTCTGGGTTTTTATCCAGAGGCATCGACTGCTCCAGCCTCCTGATTGCTGCTGTGCACCCTCACGGGGGCGATGAGGCAAGATGCATACTCATTCTGTCCTCGCTGCCCCGTCTTTAACGGTGGTGATTTCCAGTCAGTATCAGGGGATCCATCTTGGAGGACGGGCTATCATCGAGGAGACATAATCAGCTTTGTAACGACTGTCCTCATAGGGGATGAAATCACCTGCTCCCACAATGCACTGCCGATGTAATCTGTCTGTACAGTGGGGACCGTCTGTCCTCCGCAGAGAGCTAGTATATGCTGTTAGGAGATTTTCTGCAGTAGATCACAGCAAACAGACTGAAGACAGACTGCCCTCATTAGTGGTGTCCCGCAGAGGCACGACAACAACAATGAGAAACATTGTGTTGTGCAGCTCATAAAGGAATTCGGGACGTGATGATATCTGTTAAGGTCAGGAGCAAACATGAGATTATCATCCCCCCAATTACCTGAAAACTATTACTCAGTGTCCTCACAGATCTTCCAATAAAGAGTGGATCAAATGCACTTAAAGTGGCTTTAATCATATCTTTAAGTGATAATGTACAAGGGGTTTCTTATCTTGATTAACCTACAGAGTTAAATGATCACCAGAATATACTGCGCCACTTGGCTTCAAAGAGCTTTAAAGAGAGAGTTTCAGCTCATTGTTTGGCGACTTTGCTCTTTGCTGTCTCTCACGGCTAATGATAGCTTTTTTTTTTGGCAGCAGCAGTTGGCTGTTTCCTGAGACAACACTGTGAAAAAAGACCCACTGCTCAGCACCAAACGTTAGACAAAGTTAGAAACTGGCTGATGTACATAAATGGAGTGCCGCATGTCATACTGTGAAGACCACGCCCACTGAAGGGGAGAACAACTGGCGAAATGATATGCAGCCAAGCGACTGTAGTTGGCTAAAACATTAGCTTCCAGCATGTCTCCAGAAGAGGAAAAGGTTTAATGACCAACTCAGTAATGCCAGTCTACTGTAGGACTGGCCTTCACCTTAACTGGCTTTACTTAGTGAAACTGAAGGACCAGAAGTAAAATAGTAAAAAAAAACAAAAAACACAGAGGGCAGCATGTCACCACAGTAACAGACAGCTGCTACTCTTTACTAGCCATCATTGACTGTAGCTAGCTACCGTTAGCTAATTAGTTTATGGCTCAGCTGTAGACCGGGATTTTGGATCGCAGAGAGAGTCACCAGTAGTGACAGGAACCAGCTAGACTGTATTTGGAAGTGACAAAGGAGCACCTTTACACTATGCAAAGTCAATGGCGAGCATCTACAGTGAAACATTTAGCAGCTGAACGGATAAAAAAACAAAAAAAACAAAAAGAGTGAATATAAACTTATAAGTGCCAAGGGGCCACAAACTGTTTTGCAGATACATACATAGCGTGATAGACAGCAGTCAGCATCTGCACCATGAACTCGGGGTCCAGCAGCACACGGTTGCACGGTTCCCTCCAAAGCTTCTGCTGCTGCCGGGGGAAGCCACATACACACAACCTAAGGAGTGAACACACACATGAACAGGCACATGAGTAAGGTAAGGTCATACAACATCAGGCAACAAGGAGAGGTGGTTCAGGAGGGAAAACCTAGACAAAAGGTTTTGAGATGTTCTACTGATAAACCGCTGGAGGAAACAACACAGATCAAATGAGAAGAACTAAAGGGAACATCAGTCACTTCCTGAATAAAATGCTCAAACAGGACGCACATCAGACAAGGTGCAAAGGGAGCAAAATTTTAACACTGGTGGAGGTCAGGCGAGGCTAGACAGCAGCTCCTCGAGGGCTACACAGCGAGGCTGAACTCAAAGAACGGATAATTGTTCTTGTGCTCTGAAGTCTTCACAGCCACCGTTTGCCGTCTGTCTAGACCGAGTTGGCTTCGGGCATTGTCTGCTCACTCACAATAGGGAAGTCTTAATATCCTGATTCATCTGCATGCTGCAGTGGAACAATCACCTGGGCAGCGGCTGCTCCACTACAGAGTCTCATGTTGTGAATTCCACACATTGATCCGTTCTCCTGACTCCAGGGCATGTCCGTGTTTCCAAGACAAGTACCCAGCAGTGATGCTTTCATTCGGCCAATCACGGACAACTGAGCCCTAATGAAATCGTATTTATCAAATCCTCCCATGGCAGGGGCAGTCAGTATCGAGGTCAGTGTATGGCTACAGGGTAGAGGAGGCGATGTAATGCTAGATTCAGGAGTAATGGAGGCAGAAGAGGAGAGGGTGGTCACTAATTGGGTCCGGAAAGGACCAAACTGAGGGTGAAAGAACAAAATACAGACACAAATGCTTTACACGTGTGTTTCCCTCACCGTGAGCTCATTCTGCAGACTGACTGATAGGATGACAGGGGCATGTAGACCACAGCAGAGTTGTAGCAGAGCATGAGGAAACACAGTACTTCAAACCTGCAAAGAAAAACATCAGGGTCTAATTAACTCAATGAAAGAAAAATATAATGAAAAACACTATGGATTAAATATCAATTTTAATCAGGTAATACACAACAACTCTATTTCTGTTTAACAGTCTACATAATTGTCTATTGCAGAAATGTCACAGAAAGTTGCTCAAGCAATTCATATTAACTCTCAACTGTAAAATAGCTTGCCATGGAAACTGCTTGCCTAAGCAGCTTTGTTCATTGTTAGCTACTGTATTGTATGTATATGCTCAGCCGAATTCACTGCAGCCTTAAAGTCTCAACAAACACCATGTCAGCACTGGGACAAATGCAGAATGTGTGAGACTTAGTTTAGTTCGTATATTTGTATGACCTTTGGCACTAATTCATTAGAACTATGTAAGCGGGGAACACTGCAGGCCTAAAGCTGGAATTATGCTTCTTCAGACACCAGGGTAACTCGGATATCTTTTGTGCTACCCTGGTAGCACTTAAAATCAATTGAGTCAGTTAAGTGCGCATGTATGTGTGCATGTATTTGTAGACATGTGTATGTGTGTGTATGCATATGGATGCTTTATTTTTATACTTTTTTTTTATTTTCTTCCATTATTTTATTTTATTTTAGTTGTTAATTCTTGCACATATGTAATTGTGCGTGTATGTAGGTATGCAAACATCTTTCTATGGTCTATTTTTGTAACATATGTATATGCCTACCTACATTTATTTTTTTTCCTTGAAACAAAATAAATAAAAATTTGATCACAAAAATTGAGTCAGTTAAATCCTACAAACAATCCAGTAAGACATTTTTTTTTGTTTTCCGTTATATTTTATATCGTGCCAGTATTACCATGTTATATAATTTCTTAAAATAAAAACAAACAGAAAACAACAGAAACCTAATGAAAACTATACAAAGAAACACAATAGTAATCAGGACTGGAAATGACATCAGTATTATTTCTGACATATCATACCAATTTATGATTCAACTGACAAATGCAAACGTGTGGATTTTTAAAAATCCCTAACAGGATATTTCTGTTTCCGTCTACATCTGTTGTGATTTATGAGCTCAAGCCTCTTTTTCACTGGACGCAGCAGTGTAACCGTCAGCAGTTTGCACCGAACTGTCAAGAATCTACCTGCTGTAGAAAAACTGCAACAACAAATGTGTTTAAAGATGTAAAGCCAGAACAATTATTAGATTTGAGTCGAAGTGATTTGTCAGCATCTCTTCGACAGGCTGCGGATACTCGAGAGCGAATCGTTTGTGGGGTTTTTAAGGTGCAGTTACAGAATCATAGATTACACTGGTGAGCACACTTTCCACTTGAAATGATCAGATTATATCTTTACAAAACACCTGTATTTTCTGCATGTGTTTTGGAGCTTGTGTTTGTGTGTTGATTGAAGACAACCAGGAGGAGGAACTCAGGTTTAAGGGCCATAATTGACTCTGTGCGCAGGAGGAGGTAAATGGTCTGGCTGTATATCATGAGTGGGAATGAGCCGGCACCTCTCAGGAGCTTTGGGCTTTCTTCTCATAAACACCATCTCAGGCCGGGCAACGCAAATGGATTTCCAGATAAGCTATAAGGCTGGGTCCCGCTGAAATACATTGAGTATATTTATGACTGCGTTCATCATAGCGGAGGGCCACGCTGCTGAGAGCAACACGGAGGACGACCAGTCTCATCTATGCTGCCCTTACATTATCAGTACCGATGGTTGTGATCGTCACGTGTCACTGCAAACAAACGCAAGTACAAAGTGCGACTCTGCAGCATTCAGACCATTTTCTGGCAGGATTCCAGCACGCTTCATTACTATGCTAAGATTATCATTCATCCACAGCAGCAAGGAGAATATAAGAGCCAAAAAAGCTTTTAGGCCTGCTGAGTCTTGCTGGAGGAGGCTGAAGAGGTTATGCTCCTCTGATCATCTTAAAAGGTCTTTACAGGGAAGGATGAGATGTGAAATAAAAGAAAATATTTTGTTGTGAAAAAATTAAAAATAAGAAAGAATGACATTCATCGAGCCAAAGTTGGCTTCAGTGTGGTGATGCCTACTGTGCTTACTGAAACCGAACATCCTACAGCCCTGCCATTACTCTGTATCCAAATAACAATAAGGTTTCACCCCCTCTGCTAGACTCACAGTGTCTCTAAAATGCTGCAGTCTAATCTCTTTTGTGACTTTTGTGCTGCGTCTCAAATGATTCCATCTCTGTTAACAGCTGGTGGAGTCAGACTGGTACCTGTTCTGAGCTGTGAAGGTCTCTCTCTGAGGATGGAGGCCGCTGTACACCACTCTGATCAGGTCATGTTGACAGAGAGCTCCCTCTGTCAGGGCCATGGATCCCAGGCTAGAAGGCTGCACACACACACACAGAAAAACAGTTATTATTAAACATCTCCCCACCGTGTTGGATTAAGATAACTTGAAAATATCTCCAGGCAGGCTCTTGCAGGCAGGTTTGTGAGCTTGGTTTTCACAAACCTTTAAGACAACTTTGCCCTAATAAGCAACCCTTCACCAGTTGGCCTTTTTTAAAGAGTGACTAAGATTACCACATTGTGTTTGAATGCTTCCATGCACCAGTCAAGTTGCTGTTCTAGAGCTGTGATGCTGTGAAAAACGGCCAGGGCCCTTTTGGCCCTTTTAGCCCTAACCCACTAATTTTGTAAAATGTATCATTATTATCATCATATAACTTGATTAGGATTAGGTCCACCAAAATGCAATGTGGATGCTTGAAAAATGACCTGTGTTATTGAGTTAACTCGTTCACAAGAATGAGACGTATGGACAACTACAATACTTAAGGTATCAAATGAGGTACTCTTCGATAACAGAATCACTTTAAAGTTAGTGGTACATTATTTTTTAAACATAATACCACCGCCCTTGTTAAATAAAAGAAAATGCATTTTTCAGTCACTTCACCTTCCTTATAGTGATACTGAATTTTCACTTTGTGGAGGAGAGCTCAGTGACGGCTGCACAAATCCTGGCACTTCGTCTCTTTTGCTTTAAACCTACCACTTTCTGCTTCCGCTAGTCTTTTTTAATTTGTGATCTTATTATTATGCTTATTAGCAACAGGTATCTAGAGTATATTTTACTGGTCTGCTTTGTCCTGTATTCACCAATCCATAACAAACGGACATGTTCCTAGCAAACGTGGCAATTAGCAATTGGTTTTAGATCTTCTCCTTCATTGTTTTCCATTTTCAAATGACACATGTAATGACTGGAGAAGTGAGCCAGTGTCAGATTATTATCTAAATGTATGTCCAACTGACAATATATCACAAGGACATTTCATTCTGATGGTGTGCAGAGCAAAAGTCACCCCTAAATTGGATTGATATTCTGGCCTAAGTATCTTGGGCCATTCTGAGCAGTGGCGGAGAAGGGGAGGGCGGATTAATTCAAAAAGAGAGACTGGAGTGTATGCTAATGCCGGAGGCCCGGGGATAAGTCCATGTGATGCACAGAGCCACACAGCCTACAAAGCTTGGTGTGATTCATGTGCTCGCACATGCACACGCAGACACGCATGCACACATACACACACACAAGCCCCCCCACCGCACCATGCTTCTTCATTCTCTCAGCAGGAGGAAAGAGCTTCTCAAGCTTGTAATTACAGAGATAAAATGCCCTCAGCACACGCCACACTGTAGTCTCATCAACACTGACACACACACACACACACACACACACACACACACAGACAAGCACCCACTGAGGCCTGTCATAGTGTATGACGACATACTGTACATGCTTTGCGATTTAAAAAAAATGTAGCCAACAGCTTCTGCCTGCCCTCAATAAATGGTCCTACATCAGCTGCTAAACACCTTTCCAATGAATTCCAGCTCTCACAATAGTCAATAGTACTTTTTTAGCAGTCAGGTCAGAAGCTGGGGGGATGTAAAAGCACGACAGAGAGAGTGGCTAAAACAGAGTACACGTGGAATGGAAAGCAAAGAGTCACCTCATTTTAAAGGGGCTCTGTGTAACTGCTGTGCTGTGCTGGAAGCTGGTTGTTTGTTTATGTTACTCATAGTCTGCTTCTAAACCAACCTTAACTACAGCTGCTCTCTGTTAACAGAGTTGAGAGAGGCACTGAGACGTGGCACTCGGAACGTGCATAAAATTCGGACTATGGTGGTAAAACCGACCTGAGTCCTTCACAAAGAAATCCACAGTCCAGCAGCTACAACGTAATCAAAGCATCCACAGTCTTGTATAGAAAACCAAGAGAGACAGAGAAGATCTTAAATTGTCGCACACCTAGCTGCAACAAATGATTATTTTGTTGATAAATTAATCTGCCGATCTTTTCATGATCAACCTTTACATGTGTAACATGTATAACATGTATAACATGTACAAAAAATGCTCATTAAATTTTCCCGAAGCCCAAAGTGACGTCGTCAAATTGCTTACTTTGTTCAACCAACAGTTCAAAACAGCACATTACACTCTTCATTTACTATCATAAGTGACAAAGAAGCACCTGAATCAAATCCTCACATTAAGGAACCTTGAACCAGCTTTGTCACTGCTCTAGTCATCAAAAAGAGAGGCACAATAAATTGGACAATCCTTCCTCCGAGAAGTTCATAGTGTAGCTTTTTGCATAGATGGATGAGCCCTGGACGTGTGGTTAATGAAAATGGACACTGAGGAGGTGTCATCTTCCAGAGAGCCACTTAAATAAGTCTCTGTGACGCTCCAGCAGTCAGTGGGAGGGAAGCAAAGACAGGGAGAAGGAAACCGAAGCCGCAAAATGATTAAAAAGAAGGTGTGATGAAATGAGAAAGGCAGGAGGAATGAAAGTAAATGGCAATAGTGTGGCAAAAAACATTGATTGATAGGACAGACAGGAGCCCCACCTCGTGATATATTGATGGTTTGGACAGAGATGGGATTGTGAAGGAGAGGAGCCTGCTGTTGCCGTCTTTGTCCACGATCTCCTGCAAAACCAAACAGAGAGAGGAAGAGACAGAAAAGCTGCGTCATTAAATGAATTCAGGTCTTTAGCTGCATAACTTCAGTTAATCCCCTCAGCATTTAGCAGCATACGGTTAACAACTGCTGCACAACCCACTGTACCGCACGCTGTTGAGCTGGTGTTGGACCATTCTGCTGGTAGCTGTTATTGACTCTGACAGATTAAATGTCACTGCCAGCAGCACAGTCACCACTCAATTCCAATTTCACACTGCGATACAGAACACAAAGATTAATGTGTCCCTGAATATGATGTTATTTCTAAAAGTAACGCCTGATTATCTGCACCAGTCACAATTGCAAACAAAAATGATAACAAAATTTAATCCCAGACAAGGTATTTTTTCATACCAGAAAACCTGTAAACCAATTATGTGGTATGTTTATTTACTCTGCATACAGTAGCAACCAGTTGTTAACCGAACTTGGGGGACTTGAGTCACATAACTTGACTCGAGCTGGAAACAAGCTGCATATTGATGACATCAGATTTTTACTGATAAAAGAAGATTCAACTTGAAACTGACTTGGCAGTCATGAATGACTTGATTTGTAAAAACATATCCATTCATTTTCTAGAGAGGGTCACTGGGGAAACGATTATGGCAGACACTTCCGATGCTCTTTGGAACTAGCGTGAGGAACAAAGTGTCAATATAACTGACACACCAGTGGCAATTTAAAGGCTTTAGAAGCCTTAGCTAAGTGGGCTAAGCAATAATAGTCACAGACCTAGATCTTCATGAATGACTGATAGGCTCTATAAATCGCTCTAAAGGACAAGGATTAGCATCTCGTTACCACAGAAAAGGCTTGTGCATACAACAGTTTTCACTAATGTTGAGCATAAAACTCAACTGTTCACTGTGTTTTAACTGATTTAACTGTGGGAACTGGGGGTGATCATCAGAATTTAATCTGACTTGACTTCTTGACTTCACCACAGTAATTTGGAATTTTTTAAAGATAAAGAATGCGTGACTTACTCCTGCCTCTGTTAACCGATTGGGAGACCTAGAGATAATGTTTTGAGTGTATAATGTTTCTCAGTGTTATCCGTTATGAAACTTTTGGAAGATTTGGTATGAGTTTTTGTTATGGATTGTTAGCTATTGTTCCGTTTTCCCCACATGAGCTCAACAAAGAACAAACACCAGTTTATTCATCAACCCGTCCAAGCTCCCATAATCTACGTTTTGGAATGTGGTACCAAAAAGGCTTTATCTCTTTTATTTCCTGTTCTCCCTCAGTGTAATGTTGGTTCAGGCCTGGTCCTGGCCTTCACCGGCTTGCGGTATATCTCTGAATATCTGATGGGCCTGCTGAGAGCAAAGCTGTTTATCAGAGCTCAGTCGTCAGGGACCGTAGGCGAGAGGTCTATGAGCATATACAGAGTGTGTGTGTGTAGTGGTATAGACTCGGAGGAATAAATTATGTATGGATATACCCTTAGTTTTGCCAGCTGACATGGAGCTCTTTCTATTGATGTCTCCAGCTCTTAGCCCATTTCCCTAAGGGTGTTTCCTGGTGATGCAATCTATCCTGGGTCTATCCATTACCCAGGGTTTTCCCTGTAGATCCTCTTTAATGTCAACAGACTTAAAGCATCACAACTGTATTAGCTCCTAAACATAAACAATGGTTTGCTTATTATTGTTTTGGTCATTACAACATTAATAGTATAAAACTGTGGACACAGAGACCTTCATAGCTAACTATACAACTATATATCTACAACTGCCACACCATCCTGGTGGGTCAATTATCACATCCCTGTATGTATTTTTAGAGTTGAGTTCAACTGCAGGGATTCACACACTGTGGTGGTGATAACAATGGTGTGATTCTCCGTCAGTTACTCGACAACATCTTCATGCTGGCTTTGTCTTTTTTTGCTATTTTTACACTAAACAAAACAACGGTGGCATAACACCACCCCACTGTGTGGTTTTGGAAAGCATGCCAGCGCTCCTCAAGCATAAGGGGCATCTAGTGTGACATTTTACATAGGCTTTAGACAGCGCTTTCTAAACAAAGGCATAACATGGCAATACCAATCATTCACCTTCCCTGTTATATATTCCCTGTTATATAGAGATTTATTTCATTATAGTGGCATAACACCACTCCACTGTGGGATTTTGGATAGCATGCCATCGTTACTCAACCAAAAGAGCAGTCTTGTGTGATGTTTTACATACACTTCGGGCAGCGCTTTCTAAACAAAGAAAAATCTCCTGAGGATATGTCGCACACATAACATGTCATTAAAAAACGTCACACCATCAATACATGTTTAGATTTAGTGTCTTGACTTTAGACCCTCATGTCCAACTACAAACACGACAGCGGACACCCACCAGGTTATAGATGCCCAGGAGGAGGGCTTCGATGCACCCATTGCTCTGGCGATCCCTGCTGGCTGTGATGCGCAGGTATACCCACACCAGCTCAGGCAGGAACTGCAAGGTGAAACGGCGCAGGCGGTCTTCAGAGCTTCGGTACAGCTCGAACAGTTGGTGGCACACGGGCTCCAGTAGCTGGATTGGAAGGAATGGATAAAAGTAGTAGGTAATAAGAACAGGTCTAAGAACCTTGTGGAAATAAAACAATATGACTTTGGTTGAAAAATCTAAATAATTTAATGTCATAAATGTCATAAATACATTTCTTAAGAAATGTGACTTATTCCTAAATGCATCAAATTAATATCAACATGTGGCTGTGGTGACATAAAATCTAAAAATAAGTACAGAAACCACACTCCTCTTTCTCAACAGCCATCAGAAACAGATTGAAACAGTGTACCTGCTACACAGCTCTTATTTCAAAACATGAATGAATGTCCGCTGGCTGTAGCACTGTGGGATGGACAGATGGAGGGAAAGTTTGTCTGCTGGTCAATAGTGGGAGGTGTGTGAAGGCAGAGGGGATAAATCACTACAATGGAAGTCTGGTCAGATGTCGTCTCAGGGGAGCCAGCTGAGCCGATGTGTTTATACTGTTCAGGGGTCAGTAAAGTGAGTGCCCACGCAGCACTACTGCGTAAGTATGCGTGTGTTGGGATGTGGCTGACCATGAAATAAGCAACAACTCATTAATGAACTTGGCAAGGTGTTTGATTCTCCATGTCATCAGCAAAAACACCCAAACAGTAGAGCACAGTTTGCAGCCTCTCTAACACATATACACATACACAGAAACACACATACTCACACTCTCTCTCCCTCTCCTGGATCGCTTGTCTGATCATTAATGGGATTGTGCAGCCAAACTGACAACACTAATGGAATTCAGATCCATGGCCGCTTGACACCTAAGTTCCACCATGAAAGAGTGAAGGGGAAAAGAGAATTGGAGGCACCGACTGTATCATTGGAGTGAAATTAAAGTCCCGTCTCATTGAGTGCCTCCGGCCTTTGCTCGAAAATTGTGTCATTAGGTCTTTTAAAGAGAAAATACTGGTTTTAACCTCACTCTTACAGGAAACACCTGTGCACTAAAGAACAATGAGGTGCTTGTGTGTTGCAGCACAGTTAATAATAAACCAAGTCTGTGTGTATACTGTATCTGTGTTTGCATGTTTGACTGTGCAGTAGGGGCAGCAGATGTTCCAGTCTGTTCGTGTGTGTGTGTGTGTGTGTGTGTGTGTGTGTGTGTGTGTGTGTGTGTGTGCGCGTCTATATAAAGAACACTGTGTGCCATCTCACAGGTAGTCTGGCAGGCGCTGCCACTGTGACCGTCCATCACACTCTCCCAGAGTACAGTGTGCTTGTGTTTTACTGTGCACGTGTCGCTTGCAGACACAGCTGTGTGTCGGTTTCTTGCTCAATACCAACTGAGACTACAGCATGAGTCACAAGCAACACATTTCCCCCAGCTAAAAATTGCCATACTTGGGACTAACAGTGCATGTATGCCCTCTGTGTTTCACCTCATTGTTGGGGTCTTGGATGACTCTGTAGAGCGCTGGCACCAGGGACTTCTTCAGATGAAGGCTGCCGGCGTAGCTGGGGATGTGGGTTTCTGGTAAGGACTGTAGCAAGGAGAAAGAAATGCTTGCTGAGCAACTGCACACCATATTCAAGACTAGGCATGACACATTATATTGTTTATAAATCCAGGCCCCTGGTGTTTTCCCTTGTGAAGTTTGATGAGTTTAATTCTGCTTGTACAAACTACAATTGATTAGACATCTTCATCATTTTGTTGCTTTTGCTGCACCTTGAGATCTGTTTCAATTAAGCTTTTTATTCATACACTGAAGCAGCAGCTTGTTGTAATTCTTGGTCCGCTGTTTGTCTTATTGTATTTTAGCTCATTTCTAATCCACTATTTTGATTTATTTTACTCTTTACTCACAATAGTTCACTCAACAGGGACTAAACACAGACTTTGACACCTTCTAATCATTATTATTTTGCCTCATTACTAACAGGGGCAGGGTCACAAAAAACGCCATTTTTTTGCGTCGGTAAAATTCAAGTCAAGTCATTATTAGTCAATAAGACTATAAATTACTCCAGACACCAGAGAGTGATGGTATCCGACAGACTAAGAAAATAACCTGGGGTGAAATTCTTCGAATGGTCGAGACAGTGCGTTTTCTTCAGATGTCAGAGGGCAGAGATATCCTCTCAGCACGGCCTCACTGTGGTCATTTTTTGAGGACAGAACACGATGTGCCTGGTCCGCACCACGCACACAGTGAGTCATACCAATCCATTTCCCTCTCTATTCATCATACTCCATCTCTTTTCTCTGCCACAATTTGGTGCTCTTCTCCGTCGTGCCCTCCATCTTACTGGTCTGCACGCTAATTCCTTATTTTTGGCTTGCCTTCCCTTTGCACTCCCTAGATGTCAAACTGATTTCTTTTTAAATACCGCAGCAGCACACGTCAGACTCAGCAGGCTCGGCTTCATCAGTGACCTGTGTGTTGTCATGTGAGCTAAAGTAATTGTCAATATTTGTAATAAGCCTATTAATATAAACACCCTTATACTTTGAGAGGAAACAACAAGCACAAGTCATACATTAACTGCTTTAGCAAATACGTTTTTCAGCGTTCTTTATTTAACACAATGTAGGTTTCACATGTCTTCAGACAAAACCCCCCCCTAAAAAATTGTATCTTACTCATATGAATGTCAGTAGACAGCTAATGCTAATATTAGCAAGCTGCTAGTAATAACAGGTAGATGAAAGTAGAACTAAGCTTGAGTGCAGCTGACCTTCAATCTATATTAGAATCGACAAATGAGTCAACAGCAGGAAAACTATTGTTATCGTTTCACCGTGTTAGAGTTTCAACAATGTGTGAGTGAAGTCGACCACACTGACTATCTTTTTAACCCTTTCATCAGCTTTTAGAACTAGAGAGAATATTTATGGCATTATTAAGACAGTCCACAGAGTGTGGAAACTAAATTTCATTACTGCAGGCCTTATCTCAAAAGTATCTGTTCTATGAGTTTAGTTTGAACTGGACAAAGTTAGCGGACCCTGAGTTATAACTATCCTGCTGGCGTTCACCGAATTCATTAGAACTTAAAAAGGAGTGAAATGTTGGAGAACTGACATGCGATAACTTGCACGCTCCACGCTTTCTTTCATCAGAAGTGTTACACCCACAGTGTGTGGTTTTCTCTGGAAGAAATCCTGCCAAGATGACCTCCAGGAGAACATTTCATAAACGTGAGTCATAATGGAGGGGCGGAGAGGAGTAGAATGCATTTACCTTGAATTCTGAGAGCCATTCTTCGACAACACCGCGCTCTGAACCCAGCATCTTCCTCAGAGACCCCCCCCTCGGCTGCCTGGTGGACATGGAAACATAGAGGACAGAAGGAAGAGGGGAAATACGGAGATAGAGTGAGAGAAAGGGAGAGGGGATTGTGAGAGAGGAGGAGAAACACAATGTTAGTTGCAGGAAGTGAACAACAGTGAGTGCTTACAGTGACATGATGAAGAGTGACACCAGTGTCTTCTCACATTTGAGCCATGCCAAGAACATGTGCTTCATTTGACTTTCAAGCATCTTCCCAAAAATAAAAAGATGAAGAGATTTTTTAAGACATTTTTGGCAATGAATCATGGATGGGATGGATGTATTTGGAGGAGTGGATATGAAAGCTGCTCAGGTGTGTTAAACCTTATTTTGGGGTGAAGTCACGGGCCATTTTAAGCATTTATTTAATTTTATTATTATTATTGTTTTTTAATCAGATTCAACTGGCAATTCTATATGTGCAGTTTTTATGTCCAGTTGACCACTGAAAGTGAAGTTATGGCTCTCATCCCATTCATTAGGAAAGTGGCCTGGTCTTGTTAGTCTGAAAAATAACTGCCAGGGGTCGTTGCCAGGAGATAGCTGCCGTATGGCAAGACACCACAGCTTTCCTCTGGCAGAGGTGGCTATCTCCCAATTTAGTCTTCCCTTACTTAAATGGGATAAAATAAATGAACTGGTGGCTCTGTAAGGCTTTCCAAATATTAGCAAATCAAATGGATACAGTATTACGCAAGTATTATCATCACTTACAATAACCTTAAATACAATAAAAAAATGCTTCATATAATTTCACAAAATATGATGTCTTGACAGACATGGAACTTGTACTAATGGTTGCACTGCTACACTGCCCCCCACAACTAACGGAGGAACTGCTCTTTTGTTCAATATCTGTGAGAAATACGGAAAACACACAGAAATACGGATGAAATGAGAGTGTAGTACGGGCAGAAGAGTCAGTCTATGCTTGTGTCCATATCTACATGTCGTGAGCCTTTTTGGCCAGTGTGTGCGTCACGTGGTGTTATAATGAAACAGTTTGGCCGTCATGTCCGATTGATTTCAGAGCCAGGTGCGGTTCCTTTGGGCTTGTATTAAATAGGCAGCCATTTTGAAAATAAAGGTAGAACCTTAATGCACCAATAAGCTGAATGCCAACCACTTAAAAGAATGCAATTAAGAAGAAAATAAAGGAAATTTAATGTTCACTGAGATGGATCACCTTGCCAGTTAACATAAATACAAACCATTCATTTTTTTAAGGCCACTTAGTGAGACATTGAGCCTCTATCTGATAGGACAGCTGTAGAGTCTAACAGGAAAGCAGGGACAAAGAGAGGACCAGGGAGGAATCAAACACCGACCGCCACTGAGGACTGAGGACACTCCATCAGGTGAAATACTAGGGTACTCCAACACAATCCATTTCTAATAAACTATGGTTTTAAAATGCCAGCATGGTCCCTGAATGACTCCAAGTGTGAAAGTTATGATGCTGGCCACACTGTTACATAAGGAGCCACCTCAGTGACCTTACCTGTCACCTTGGATAAGGGATGACATGGATTTGAACTGCAGCGGGCGGCCATATGGGCTTTCCCTTGACAATTCAAATGTTATGTGGCTGAAGCCCAAGTCTGTTTTAGTGCATTCTTATGAAACCGGATGAAACGAACACGAAACCTCACAGGGCAGTTAGATCTGTGTGATCTAACAAGCGATGACGCAGGCCTTCAAGCAAAAACCCAAAAAAAATCTGACTTCAGATTAAAAAAAATGACTGCTCATAGATTTTTACTTACTTTCCAATGACAGAAAGCATGAGATCTGAATTTCCTGAATGTTACACATTTGATTCATAATACATCAAGGGAGATGAGAGATGAGATAACAAAGGACAGTTAGTCTCGAGTTCCTTCAAATATAATCTGATTGCAGGCTTTAGGCACGCTGTTGTCTCTGCTCTTGTTCTTTGTATCCAGCAGCTAAAATTAACTTCAGCAAACCCAAAATAAATAGCCATTTCTCCTTCACACCATGGAAAATCTTAATCATCCCATAAAATGGCGTGCCATGAAGGAGACACAAGTGTGTAAAGTGAGTTGACTGCCTATATATAGCACTTTTCTACCTTAACAGAAAAAGCTGTATTATGTTTATGATTCTGTCTCTCATTCACTCTCACACACACACACTTGCTCAAGGACACTTGGACACATGGACACATGGACGGGAGGAGCCGGGGATAGACTGCCAACTGTGCGATTAATGGACGACCTGCCAGAGCCGCCAAATGAGAACATTCAGATTCCAGTGACAGTTTGCATGCAGACTGTAGGTGAGAGACACAGCGCGCCAAACAAGGCAGATACACACAACTGGCAAAATAATATAGATCCAAATTGTAATTTTAAATTTCGACACCAAGTCATATATGTTTACTGCAAATGTATATCAGTTATCAGTCTCTTTAATTACTAATAATCATCATCTGTATCAGCACAAAAAAATGTATATCACTCGATCCCTATACCAAATCCTTTCCGATGAATCCCTCACAATCCCCTCCATAACAAAATTCAAATGCGCAGATCGAGTCACACTGGAGCTATTCTGACAATGTGAGCCGACAGTTAACAGAACCATGCATCCACAACGTGCCCCTCATTTTAATTCTTCGCATGAGGAAATACTTTACGTTTGTGTCATTATCAATGACATTGTCTTTTCACGGTCATGGTAAAAACCCTGTAAGAGTGTGTTTGGTTTCATGCTTCTGTCACCTGTGTTCAGCTGCAACAGCCCTAAGAAGCAATGGCATTTAGAAAAAAGTTGTTGTGGTTTCTAGTTGATGGGATTAGGGATTAGGACTAACTCAATATATCCTCATTTAAAAGTGGGATGATCCCATTTAACATTTCAGGCAACAGCCTCTGCTGACTGATTGTAAGGTGTTCTTCTGCAGCCAACACACTGATTCTGTAATGTAATCTGCATGCTTCAAGACGATAACCTCAGATTTCAATTAATACTGAGGATGTGACGGTGATGTTCAATTTTTGATACAGATCACATACATACTGATACACCAGTATGTCAAGCAGGTTAATTACGGTAACACATATTGTTATTAGGGATGTGCACGATTAGTTGACAAGTTAATTAGGCTTTGCTACCCTCACTAGTTACACTTATTATTACCATATTATGTTTAATATTTAAAAAGGCTAGCTCTACCAACTTTACACCTTAAAATGTGTTTACAGGTAGTGGTAAGTGCTACTGTATATATGATAAAAGAAAGTGTAAAGCCTTTTGTGGCTCCAGAGGAAGCTGTATGTGATCTGATAGATTGCCTCCAGTGACGTCACTCAGTGGGTCAACTGCAAACTGTTGTGGGTAATGTCCACCAGTCCATTGGTCTAACGTTACACTCCTATAACACAGTTTGACTTATTATAGACCGTTTAAAAACAAATGATTACAATGATCCATGTCATCAGATTTTACATGCCTTTGTGCTATATTTAAGAAGTGATTACATTTAAGATCTGACCAGTTCACTCCTCTCCTTGCCCTGTGCGCAAAACTGTGCTCCCACAGCATGAGACATGTGACAGAGGCGTGTTGTAAATAAACTCATCGCAGCTGTATCTGGGTCAGTGTCCCTGCTTAACTTTCTGACACGTGCAATTTAACAGAACAGAATAAACTCAGGGATTACACGGACAGTTCAGGGAGCTAAAGAGTTGCAACGTAATAAAAATGTTTAGATTGAAGTGTAAAAAGCTTTGTAGGGAAAAAATGTGGAAAATGCGTGCATAGATTTTGCCAGATTAAGCAACCCCTGCTTCTAAGATGTTCACATGTTTTCTAAGTCCCAAACAGTGTGGAACTGTGCACAGTCTTAATGCTCACCCCACAGTAAGCCATAATGTTGACACACCCCTGTTTAATCCCATTTGGTACACCCAAATCATTACAGGCCAGAAAATTTGCACAAGCTCTAACGCCTCCTTGGATTTACATTTCTCATTCTCTATGTTTTGCATAGTTTTTCTATGGAAGACAAAGTAAACCCTTACTTTTTCTGGGAAAGAGGCCGATAATTAATGATGCAAATTACACATAAATGCTACAATTTAAACTATTCAACATGTCTTCACATGTACTAAAGAGACAAATCTCCTGCAATGTGGTTAAATGCAAATGCTGTTTGTACCTCAACTGCTTTAACATGAGTATTTTTTTATTGATTTCAAATTTTAAGAGCCATATTTAAGCATTGATCAAGTTTAAATTCTTAACTGTCAGTATAAAATCTATATTTTCACCCTAGTAAACAGGCTTGAAGTTTCAACGTACAGCTGAAAGCTTGCTGGAGTCTTACTCCTTTCTCCTAAAATCAAATAATACTGACTGTAAAAGCAACACATCCACTTCATTCAGAGGCACAATTTTACCTTGAACTACCCTATAAAAGGTTAAAGGGACTGTAGTATTTCGCACTCAGGGGTAACCGCCTTAAACAAATCCAACATAAAACGATGGGTGGCTCTCTGAATGCTGCAGATAAGCCTGAAAATGTTACAAAACAGGCTTTAGAGGAGTGAGATATCCGATTTGCTGTGGGGCTGGCGGAGACAGAGATCATGTTCAACGCTTGGAGCAGATGACGATCTGAGCGAGTCAAATCTCTTTTGTGCGAGCACGCTCCTTAAATCTGACTGTGTGAACTGAAAGGCCCCATTTAGTCAGCTTGTTCAGCTCTTCATGAAAGGCTGACTCATTCATTTACTCCGGCTTGTCAAACTGTCAAAGATTCACTGAAGTGCAGTTCTCCATCGGCAGGGCAGGCTCATCAGTTACCATGGGAACTGTAGTCAAGTGACTTTCAGGCAATGGCAAATATTCACGGACGAGAAATGTCCGTTTTAGTAAAGACGACTCTGATCACGTTCTTCTCATGAGGTTTGTAAAACAGGAGGCTGCTTTAAGTGGCAGGTAGCGGATGACGTGATACACTACTACAATAATAAAAAAAAAAGATCAGAAACATGAAAATATAGCTTAATGTGCTGTTCCTGTTATCCTCTATATGTCAGCAGTACCATGAAGCTAGACGTAGGAGCTCTTTTTTATTTCATTGCATTAAGAAGACACAAAAAAGTGAAAACATAAAACCAAAGTAAAAGACATGAGCTTAAAGGTACACTATGTAGTTTTGGAGACAAAATTCAAACTCAGAATTTGACATTTACAAATATTAATGAGGTAATAATACAAACTCAGCAGTTCTCAGAGGAAAATAAGGGCCCCAGAACACTGTTTGAAGCTAGAAAGGTGGCAGGGTCCGTCTAACATAAACAAAGTAAAATAATATGAAATTGTGTTGTCCTTAAAGTTCACCTTGTTCATTCAGTCGTGAAAACAAAAACAACGTAGTATCACTCAATTATCCAGTGTTCTGCTACGTTATTCCAATCTGTACTAATATGGAGAACACTAATTAAGACTATAACGTTCCTGGAGTTCAGTGTGTGTTCAGTGTTGATAAAACAACTCAAAAAAATAAATGGATGACAGTCTAGCTAGGAAGAACAAGTACAACACTGCAAATGAGCAACTGATTTTTGTAGCATCAAGGCAGAAAATGAATTAAAGAGACTGTAGATTGAAGTGATCATGAGCATCAACACAAGACATGGGGCATGAATTTAGCTGAGAGGAATGTTAAGTTTCCTGTTCTTACCTCAGTGTCCCAGAACTCAGATCTCCACTAGGAGAGGCAAATGTTTCTCCACAGTGTCAAACATTTGTCAATCACTGATGGTCACCTGCAACAACAAGGAGAAACAAGAGATCCATCAATCAGATTATCATAGGAACAATTGTTGGTGGGACAAAAGAAGGTATTTAATGACATCTCCTTTAGTCCTCAGACAATGTGATTTTTGTTTTCTAATACAAAAAAATCTATAGAAATTAATTGATAAAGAAAATAAGCGCTAGATGCATACATTTAGTAAGTTGCAAAAAGAAAAACTGAATTTAAAAGGTGTTTCTTTTCAGACTGGATTAAAGAGATCGATGACTTGGAAAAAGGAATCAAAAATACACTTTAAACAGTGCTTTAGAGAATAGATCTGAATCTTTGAATCTCAATTTGATAAAAACGGAACATACATAATAACACAAATACATAATTATCAGTCAAGACAATGCACAAAACATCTCGCAACATGGAGACTTGGAACAGAGTTTGAGCATAAAAGAACATTACAGTAAACTTTACAGCCTTACAGTCCTGAATGCATTTTGTTTCACAATCAAAACTATGCATTTATTCTAAGTTATTTTGAGGCAAGGCACAAGGAGTCAACTTTCAAGTTTCCTATTGTTGCATAGCAACAGTCAGCTGGCCATCTTGTTGTCCTCGCCTGCTAAAAATGCATCTTAAAGATCCATGCTCATAGTATTTACTTTATTTTGGCAGAATGAATTAAGGCCTCGGTGACACACAGGAAGACACTGGGGAGAGTTTGCTCTGCACTGCTGCATGTCCCTGAGAAACAGACGGTGCCTCATCACTGAGCACTCCATCTGATGACAAGCATTTCCAATCCATCCTTGTGTTTATCTGAAGGACTCTTACATTAGCGATAGCTAAGAGTCAAGGAAATTACCAACTTCAATCTGTCTAGGATGATGTGTATAGCTTCTCTATCTACTGAAAGTTGTAAAGTAGGCATTCATTTTCCTCCCAACAGATAAAGTGTACTCATTCTGTATGACTCATCAAAGTCCAGGGTAACAGTGGCTGCAAGTTATGTGAACACAGCAAAGGGAGGGAGCAAGGAATGACTAATACAACACAAACTAAATCTGAATTATAAATACAGTTTTGACAGGACAATCACAAGTACCCAAAAAATGTGATCAACCTAATTTGACAAATTTGTCTCCCTCCTTTTACATGTTATCATCACTTTCGTCAAACAGTAAAAGCTAGCATTGGGCTCATGGTATACCGTTTATATTAGGGGTGTCAAAATGTTTGAAATCGAAAATCTATCAAAATGAGTTTATCAATTTTGATCATCGAATTAAAGGCAGGCAGTATCAGCGATCCTGTGTGCGCAACTTGCCTGCATCCGCCGAGCATCCAAAGTAAAAAAAAAATATTCAAAAATGACACGTGCATGAAGCCACAGAACTGACTGGAACCTGGGAAGAGTTTTCTCCTTCATACAATTGAAGCCCAAAAGCCAAAGTCTCAATACAAAATGCTCAAACGCCAGGCTTTGTAAAGCAGAAATGACATCCCGGTCCTCCCTTCTGGTTATATCAAAGCATAATCGTCTGGGACTGTACTTGGGCACTACAGTGTAACACCCCACACTGCACCATCTCATCCCAGTGTTTGCACTTCTACTTACAAATGCAACCTCCAGCCAGGCGTCATTGTTAGCTAAATATGTCACAAACCTAATGAGCCCTGGCGAATGACAATAAGCAAACTTTCCTTCAAGGGCCGCTCTTCCTCTACGCAGGACCTGCTCATTGTCCTGTGGTGGGACCCACGAGAGAACAGGAGAGTGCCAACCCATCCTGTTTACGGCACTTCAAACCCCAAATCACAATGACATTGCTAAACACACTGCTTAACAGTGCCCAAGGTTGAAACAAAGCCAACAAGTGTGTTGTGTATCTCATTTCAAGACAGAGTGTTTAACATGCAGTATGATCCGGTGTGAAAAACTGTCATAAATATTAAAGCTGTCAAAACAACGAAGTTGTTAGCATCAACACCTCAACATAAACCATCATGAATATAAGATGTACGGCAGGTCTTCCCTGTAAGACTGCATTAGTTTGAGCTAGGTAGACCTAGCAAAAACTGGCAGCTGAGTATTTGTAGAGCGCAACTTAAAAAAAACATTTGTCTTTATATAAAATATTATAGTATTTTTGTATTTATTTGTCCCATTTACACCCTTGACTGAGCAAAGGACAGGGAAAGGGGAACAAGTCTAAGAGTCCAAGCCATGCTATAAAGTGAAAACTCAACTAATGACTGGGCCAAATAAAAGGTGCTAGCGGTGTAAACACCAACATTTCCCTGGTGCTCTGAGCTCCAAGCTCAGACCAATACATCCATGGCTAACCAAGCTAACTAGCTAACAGCAGCTAAAGTCAATAGTAGTTAGTGGTTTCTCTGCGTTTCCGCTACTTTCCTCACACTAATAATATAATCAACACAGCTATATGAAATTGAGTATTTTAAACTATATACCATCAAAACAAAACAAAAAAATCCCCCATACAAACAAGCACAAGACCTAGTCCATAGAAGTAGCTCTATAATCAAATGCAAACAATATTGGTGCTGCAATCATTTATATCACAACAGCCAAAACCAACATTGTTGGACATGAAACAAATACAAAACATTAACCCTTGCCACCACTGGAAACATTGCATATGGGCTAAAACAGTAGAACCCTCACACCGCCCCTGATTAATATGTAACTGAGAAAGAAGCGATTATGCAGCCCAGTCGGGCAGATATTGAACACTTCGTCTTGTTCAAACGGCACTTATGAGGGAGGGGAAGTAACTACTCACCATTGACACTCTGACTGAGATTATTTACATGTTGGAGCCTAGAACCTCAGCAGTCTCATGACCTAACAAGTACAGTATTTATTAGTTAAACTGGCAAATAAAAAACCTTTCATACAAGTCATATCCAAAACAATAACATAAGATTTACATTTGGAACACTGGGGCAAGTGTGTGTGTGTGTGCGTGTGTGTGCCATGATTCCACTCTGAGAGAATTCAGATCTGGTATCAGCATCCTGCCTGAATGATTAGATCACAAGTGGACAGCTCTAAGTCCTTCAGCGCACACCATGTGTCGCAAGTGACCAATTGTGATTGGATCTCACTTCCCCCCTCTATACAAACAAATAGACACATATATCACTGGGACAAATGGACACCAAGAAAGAAATCTTGATGCATAACACTTGCCAAATTACAAAGTTGACACATTTGTTGAACACATCATTTTACAGTGTTTATAAAGATTCTCCTAATTCGACAGCTCACAAAATTAAGCATTAAGCAAAATAAGCAGGAGTCTGAGAACTTTCTCCTCAGGCAACCGTTTTACTCAGGCAATTCTCAGGCAATTGGTTTACTCTGACACGTGTACCATCAATAAAATGTTGTCTTCCATCGTAAGTTTAGTGTAAACGGTGCAAAAGTTGAAACCATGTGTTCAAAAAGCTGCTAAATGTTGGCAGGTAAGACAACCTTAAAACACGGAAGCAGACAGGCTGGTATACCGAATCGGCGTCAAATGGACACCTTTTACTAGGAAAGATACGTCTAAATGCATTGTATTTAATGCTGGATTTACAAGAAGGCATGAATAATTTAGAATTTGAATTTGCTTTAGCTTCTTCACAAAGTTTGTCAAGTTTCTCCTGACTGAACAACTCTAAAAATCATGCAATTTTGCAAAGGGAGTCTGGGGATTTTGCAGTGAGTAGTTCAACGTTTAATTGAAAGAGTGTGTGGTCACAAACATCTGCATCACCAGGTCTGAACAGGGCCTCTCATTAACATAACATATTAGTCTGTCCTATCCTCTCTTCTGCAAGCTGCTAGGACACACAGGACTAACAACAGCTGCAGCATGCTAATCGACATGCTGCGCACCTCTATAAACAAACACTAAATGCATGCTAATCAAGTTAGTTCTAAGACTGACAGTGACTAGTCAGTGTGAGCATACCTCTTTAGCTGGGGCTCAACAAGTATTGTGACACATTAGCAATAATACATAACGTAACACCACATACCCAGCATATACGCTTTGCAGCTGGAGTACTAAAAGGAAGGCTCCCTCAAGCACTTAACGAGACAAATCATTCATTGCAGACAGATGAATCATACGGGTATCCGTGACTAAGTGACTCATTAAACCAGTGTAAACAAGCACAAGGTTACAGCCCTGCAAAGTACAGAGAACCACACATAGCTACTGCTGTACCCAGGACCGAAGATAGGAAATGTAGCCTTGCTTGCGTTACCACAGATAAACTAATCATCGCTAAAATTGTAGTAGTCAACACAATTATATGGGTATAATGTTACAAGGGGTTTTTCCAGTGAGTGTTGCTGGTGCTGCTATGTGATGAAAAGGAAACTCACTCACTTCATTTCCCCACAAAGTAAACTGCGAGTGCATCAGAAACTTAACATCTTTCCCCACATGCGTCGACTCATTTCCAGTCTGCAAGCGAGTCTTCACGACATTCATCAATTTAGGAACATTTGGAAGACAAATAAGTATGATGTGGCACTGCTAAAACAAATGCAAATGCTGCAGTAGCATCATTTGTCAAGGGTGTGATGACAGGGTGTAATACTTCTCAGCATGATGTGTTGAATTAAGAAATGTCCTTAATGCTGAAATAAAAAATTATTGTGTGATCGTGCCTAAATTTTATCTAATCTGTACTACAACTCAAAGGCTTTGCATTTATGTTTTGTTTGTTTAGGTTTAAATAAAACTCCACAGAACTTCTAATCATAACCGATATATGCATACAATTATTTAAATTCCTGGACTGATAAAGTTGTATGCTTTCTCACAATAAAAGCTCTTAGAAAAGAGCAGGCAAGTTTCTTCCCTTTTCTTACCGGAACTAAGGTTGCCATAGCGTCAACATTTTCCCACCAAACTTATAACCTTATGACAGGACCAGTAATACCTGGTTCTGATGCTCATTATCTGTGGAGCTCTGTATTAAAGGGGCAATCTGTAAGAATTTCAGTTGAAAGCGTTCAAAACTTAGCTAAAATCAAGAATCGAGTGTGAATGAGTGAATAACAGTTTTGACATCTCAATGTCCGTTTATTGTGCTGCAGAGATATCTACTTAAGTAAGCATGCTAACCAGCTAGCCCTTCCTGGTTCAAAGCTCCTCTGCCAGTTGTTCACTAGCTGCACAGTTAACTGAGCTAACTAGCTAACAGCAGCTACAGTTAGCAGCTACAATAAGCAGGAATTAGCTGTTAATCTGGTGATATGTTGGCCCTTACTGAGTATGAATTAGACAAGTAACACATTCTAACATACTGCACCTTTAAGTCACTGCTGATGCAAAATGGGCATTTGCTACTGCTTCATCTTCATATTAAAATCATTTAACTGGCGAACATTAGCTGATTTATTGTAGGAGAAACTAGTCACAGGAAATGCACTGTGTTCAGTTAGTTCATCTAAAATGCTTCTACAGAGCTAAACAACGTATTGTTGACAGCGAGCCAGTTTGAAATATGTCATGGACAAGTGACAGGTTGTACACCTCCAACTTCTCAGTGAGGTAACCACCTTCTTTTCCCACATTAATGTTACCACGTTCCCTGTTAGCATTGGGATTTAATCATAAATACTGCCAAAAAGGCGCTTTTGCTATTCTCTTTGACAACAAACCGTCCAACATCATCTTGTCGGTCAACTGTCCCCACTCAGGTCGTTTTACAAGTTAAATGGTACACCAGCTATTCTGCCCTCCAACTTTGCTGCTGATGATGCAAAGCAGACAAGTTTATAATTGTAACATATGTCATTTGAGTGAGTTTAAAAAAGTCTGAAGTTACTCAGTAAGTAAAAAAAGCCCAACAATGTTGGGGGCAGTCAGTGTATGCCTGATCACAACAAGTCACAGTAGAGCAGCATGTTTCTCTCTCACATGTGAAACCAAACCTTTTAAAGACACTTAATATAATCAAATTAAAATAAAGAGCACACGTGAAATACAGAGATACAATTCAAAATGGATGCTCTTTGTGTAAGAAAGGTGCATCTCTCAACCTGCAACAACAAATAAAAGAAAACAAAAAACACCTTACCAAAGAGTGCCTGCAAATATATTGCTTATTTTGGTCTGTATCCGTCTGTCTCAACTCCTCTTCTCTGTTCTAAATGAGCAGTGCCAGGTTTCAACAGTCAAACACTGTGGGGATTTTTCAAGGTCAGCCTAGCTCAGTCAGCCATGAATTATTGAACTTGAGCAAGCTCTGTGCCTGTTCTGACGCCGTCCTTCTTCCCTCAAGTTTGCTCACTGTGACACAATGTGTCATGTGACATGACAAACTAAATATCTAACGATGATGGCGTGACCATCCCTGTTGGGAAATATTCTTTGCTTTTAACCCTTCAACAGGAAGGTCACAGGGTCAAATAAACACCAGGAGGGATTCAGTGTCCTGCTCTCAGATACTTAAGCAGAGTGGATGCATTCCATGCAATTAGACTGTTCTAATAAAAATACAAGTTCAGACTGATCACGTTTAAAAGAATCTGGGGCAGGTTCAGGTTCAAAGCACACATGCATGAAATTTTGTTTCCTCTCTGCCAAAAAGTATTAATTTAATACATTTGATTCAGCACAGTCACAAGGGCATTTTACTCATCCTCTTCAGTGCGTTTCTACGACAGAGTATTAGGACCATACTAAGACGAAAAAAATTAAAGAAATTACGAGAATAAAGTTGTGATATTACCAGAATAAAGTCGTAATGTTACGAGAATAAAATCGTAATAATACGAGAAAAAAGTCGTAATGTTATGAGAATAATGTAATAATAACACAAAGGAAAAAAAGTTGTTTAAATGAGAAAAAAGCTTCGATAGAGTTATCAAGATCTGACATGACTGAGTCTATTTCGAAGAAAGAACAATCGTTTCAAAGTCCTGATACTGATGATAATTTGATGCTGATGTGCCAAAAGATTAAGTACTTCATTATTTGTGAAACCGATACCAAAGTATAACTTCACAAGATGCTCAACATTCTTTATTTTAATGCAGGGGGCAGACTGCTCTTTCTTGTAAGAGTTCTCATAAAATGACTACTTTATTCTCGTAATATTCTGACTTTATTCTCATAATATTCTGACTTTATTCTCGTAATATTATGACTTTATTCTCGTAATATTATGACTTTATTCTCGTAATATTACGACTTTTCTTCTCGTAATGTTACGACTTTATTCTCGTAGACCCAATGTTATGACTTTATTCTCATAATTTCAAAAAAATAATAATTTTTTTCTCTTAGTCTGGCCCTAATACTCCATCGTAGTGATTCAGTTTGCAGGTTGCCATTCTTTATGAAACACACCACAGACACACACTCATACACACATGGACAAGCGCTCTTTATCCAAACACTTTCCCTAGGTAGAGGGATTAACTCTAATACCTGACCACAGTGAACCAGTCAGCTGTAATCTCAATCCCCGTGCCTCTCTCTCAATCGTAACAAGAACCAGCTACTTACCAGTGGAGTGGGCTGTCTGCACAGGAATAGAACTGGAGTTTATTAATAGCAAATACAGTGCTAGAAAATTTCCCAGACTGCCTGGTTTTCTGTAAACGATGATAGCCATATATAGTAAAAAGATAGGAAGGCAAACAGGTGCACAGCGTCAGCGAGACTCCAAATGACATACACAAGGACTTTTGGCGAGTAAAGGTCACAAACAGGCAGGCAACAGTGACTACAGTCAATATGTTCCTGTGTTGATCAATAGTGCTGCCCTAGGACACGTGGCCATAGACACAAAAAAAGGGTATTAAAAACACATACTACGGGCAATGATAGTGAAAGACAGAAAGAGAGATATGTGCACAGAATAGAGGAGAAAAAGACAGAGTGAAAGATCGGCTACTCTTTCTCCCTCATCCTCTCCTCATCTCTCATAGGCCAGGCTGGGGGAACTGAGGCGTACGCACATCCTGGGCTAAAATTAGCTCTGCTGCAGCTGCAGGGCCAGACGTGTTGGGATGGGCCCATGTTGCAACTAAGTACACACACATACACCCACACACACACACACACGGTTCCACCAATTAGAAAGGGTGAGCCACAACACACAACAGCACAGGTGAACGCCAACAGCATCCTGCCTCCTTCCTCTCTGCTCCTCAAACTGAGCCATACAAATGCTTTCGATGCAAATATTCACCACATACACAATGAACACACGCACACGCACACAGGGGCTGCATTGAGGCCCTCCACAATGCCCTACATTAACCTCACATATTAGCACTAGGATCAATGTCGAAGATCTTAACTACAACCAAACCAATGGCATTGAGTTTGTGATCTTATCCAGAATTACTTACAAGGGTTGTTGTATACCATACCTTGTAATCGTAACAAGCACTTGTCAACAACCCCAATGTCAAGAAAGTTGAGACGCTCTAGAGCAGAATGTGATAATTAGCTATTCCTTTTTGACCTATACTTAATTGAAAAACATCACAGAGAAAATACATTTAATGATTGACCTTATCAACTTCATTATTTTTTGTACATATGTGTTTATTCTACATTTGATGCCAGTAACACATTTAAAACATTTTGCGACAGGAGCAACAAAAGACTGGGAACGCTGGTGAATGCTCAGAAAACACCTGCAGTCAACAAGCTAATTGGTAACAGCTTATAGTCACATGATTGGTAGTTGTGGGCGGTTTTTTTTTCCATGACTGAAAAAACAACTGTTCTCAGTGGAAAGTAAGGCCCCCAGAACATTGTTTGAAGCTAGAGAAGGTGGCAGGGTCCGCCACATACAAACACAGCCAAACAGTATGAAATTGTGTTGTCAGACAAAAGGTCGTTTCTTTATTCAGTCATGACAAGAATTATTTTTTATTTAAATGTCTTCCCCAAGACTACATAGTGCACCTTTAAATAAAATATCAACACAATGAATTTTTTATATCAATAATAAGGCTTTAATGACTTAGTACCTAAGCAAGATGCATCGAGAATTTTGATGAGCCGCGGGTGGAGGAGGCTCGTTGTTTATTATGTAGCCAATCAAACAACGAATGACAATGCAACAACCAGGTGAACTTTGTACAAAACAAACGCATAAGTAGGCCTACATCAAACAGAAGAAGTTGCATCATGATCAGTGCATTTAAATGAGGGAGGTTATACCAGAGTTTATCTCTCTCGTCATTTTTCCCCACGGAGCATCTGTGATTGACAGTAAAAAATTGACATTTGCAGTTTGGCTCTACTCGGTTTGACTTGTTACCGGTTGGTCACAGTCATGAGTCATCACCGCAGCCTGCTTGGAGGCAGACTGGTCGCAGCTTGGCCCTACACCGGAGCAGCAGCTCAACTCTGCCCAATAAAACTGGCAATAGAAAAGCAAATCAGCACGGCACGGTTTGACTCGGCATGGCCAAAAGTGATAGTAGGAAAACGGCATAACACTGATTATAATGCACCACAAGCTACATCTTCAAAGAATAACACAGAAGTTAACCAACACGCACCAGTCTTCACAAGCAGGGCTGTTGTTCTATATTGCCTGAGACTGTAACAGCTTAAAAGAAGAGCCCTGAGGTGGAGGGGTTGTTTTTTTTTTTATGAAAGCCTGAGCAGTCACAAGTTCACTGCCAGTTCAGACTACAGACACATGACCACTAATTCCACAGTATTTAGCACGGCTGTCGATATTGTGTGCATGGTGTGTGGGGGAGCAGCCAAAGTGTTTAACTTTACTCCAGAGAAACGGAGGAAAACGCTGCGCTGCCATGTAAGCTGCTAAGCAGTCTTCAAACAATAGGCCACCTTGAGCCTTCGTGACATGCCAAGAGCACTGCACAGCCCACTGGCCTGAGACCACAGCCTGCATGACCAAAGGATCAACAAGGGGGGAAAACAGAGGAGAGCAGGCACATTACTATGCTTCCATCTCAGATGCTGGGGGGCCTGCAAAACTGCTGAATACTGAGAAAATCAAGCCAGAGAGAGCTTAGCCTCTCAACTTCCTCACACCCCAGAGACCCATAATAGTTGTTAAATCAAATTGTTTCCTACAGTATGAAAAACAACAAAAAAGTGGGATATATTTTGGCTCGATGTATCCCACTGCAGCAGACATAAAGAACTATACCAGCTGGACAATAACAGATATCTGTTCACAACTCAAGCCAAAAAAGCATTAGACGTCGAGCCCTGGTCCTCGCTCGCCAATGAAATAGTCCTTCCATATGTTTTTAGGACAGAGACACCTCAGAAATTTAATTACGCAATGCAAACCATCCCTTTTGACTGAGTATCTGTCTATATTTGATCTGTTACGCTGGAAAATATTTGAAATCCTTCATCCTTGTAGATCCAAAGAATGCTAAGTAACGTGGTCTCATTAAATGTAAGGGGACACGTTTGTTAACAGGTGCCTTTCACTCCAGTAAACATCCCTCACAGCTTGCTTCGGCAAAAGCCCCCACTTTCCTTCCAAGTCCTTTCCATCATATCGCAGCAACAAATAACTGGCAATAATTCAAAGGCTCCTGGAATCAACCGGGCTTTGGCGGCAGTTCAACTTCAGACAGGCGCTGAGTCGTGACCAGCAAGCTGAGCAGTGAGCGGATCAACGGGAAGGTAAAGTCCAGCA
Source organism: Diplodus puntazzo (assembly GCA_963678695.2). NCBI lineage: Eukaryota > Metazoa > Chordata > Actinopteri > Spariformes > Sparidae > Diplodus > Diplodus puntazzo. The sequence continues at coordinate 20,960,906 of OZ023164.1, forward strand.
GAGAACAGTGGCTCTAAGAGGATGACGACCTATTATTTTAGCTCAAACAGACCGTCTATACTGCCATACTAATGATACAGTGTTTTCCCTCCAAACACACACTCTGACACCCAGTACAAAAGTACGAGAGTTTAGGTGCAGTTCAGTCTCATGTCAACAGCAGGATATATAATGCCCTTTTGTACAACAGTGGACATTGTGTGGAAATGAGCTTATCTGGCCAAACCACTCACTACAGCAGGAACTTTTCTTGTGAATTAGATGTATAGGTATGAGACCTTTTCAACTTTTTTTTTATGTGGTTATTTCTAAACTCTAAAGTTGAAAAAATACATATCTCTGTCTTACATCAAAAGGCTTCCACAGGACCTAAATCTACTTCTTCATCACAGTCCTTCATAGAGTTTGCTCCCACTGTGCAAAACCTGTGTGATATTCAACTATCCTCAACACGTAGACCTCTGGGCTACTACTACAGAGCAGCAGGGTTCGTCATTCATAAGTCAAAAGTGTCAAACATTCACAGGTTACAGCTTTTCAAGTGAGGATTTGGTGCTTTTCTATAACTGTGTGTTGAATGCTTCATGCTTTGGTGCTGGTGGTCGGAAATAGGGCTGGTTACAAACACATTTATTTGATTAAGCACAACGTTTGTTTTTTGCACTATGTGCAAAATGTCTATTGTATGAAAATACAGATATTACAACACGGACAAAAATGTTACCTTTAGTAAAAAAAAGTATTGTTGATGACCATGTGTACAGTTGCGACAGCTCTGTGATGAAATAGTAAATACACTCACAAGTGACTTAATTAATTAATTTTGCCATAAGATGTGTGTCCATTCTATGTGATGCAATAAAGTATTTGTGTCTTAACGAATTGTGAGGCAAAGAGATTCCAGTATCTTATAAGTGCCATTTTAAGAGTTTTTTTATTAAAGTTTTTTTCATTTATTTTGGCCATGATAAACGGGAAATAAAATCTTCCCATCGTCCCATGCCTAATTCTGCTTCATTCAGTCTGTCCCTGTAAGTAAGCTAATGTCTTGTCAAGAAGCAAAAACAGCAGGGTCGCAGAAATAGCACACAGTGTTTTGCTGTCCTGCTTTTGAAACTTATTATTGAAATTTACTGGGACTGTTCTTTTATCATCCTGGCTCTGCTGTCTTTCACATTAAGTCTTAAAAGATAATCATGCGTTAGTCTTTCTGTATTATGGAGGGAAATGACTACTACTCTTGATTCCAAATTTGCCCTCAAGTCCCAGAAGGCAAATTTGGAATGGAGAGTAGCAGTATTTTCCCCACATCATGATATGTTCTCTTCAGTAGATTGCCATACAATATGAATTTAAGCATTTCTAAAAATAGAGAAATTGTGGCTGTTAGTGTGTATTAATATCCATCTTTTTTTCTAAATTCAGTGTGTCCTACATAGAATTGTGCATTAGAGGTTAACTAAAACTAGTTAATAATGGAGGGTTGCAAACATAAGCACTCACTGAAATTAACTGAAGGAGGTGAGAGTCTGTGCCACACTGACATCAACCAGTCATACCGTACAGCAGAGCAATGTCAAAGCCTTCAGCCCTTCCATGTGAACCCGCCGCCTGCGGCTCGGGGGTTTTACAGTTAATCTAACCAAAACAAACTATTGACACATGCCCAGCAAACCAGCGCTCCGACGCTGGCAGCAGAGTTTAGCACCATGGGCCACTTTCCAAACATAATCTCAGATTGTTTAAAAATCTTACACAGCAAGCACATGTGATCCTCTGTCACATGGTAACAAAGGCCAAACCACATAAACAAAAGCGAGTTACAGGTTTGACACAGAATGTTCCTCCTAGATCTGCTAATTTGGGCTCTAGTTATAATACGATATTACATGAGTTGTTGTACCTATATTCCAAATGGCTAAAGCTAAAATTTGTTGCACTCTGTAAAGGTGAATCATAGTGCAGCTACTAAATCCTATAAGTTCAACAACACAACTACAACCGCAGTGGTTTATTAATTAATCCGCTTATTAATAAAACTATTTCATAACAGGTGAATTGTTCCATCCTTTTTCAAGCAAAAACACTCAAAATTCAGTGGTTTTGGCTTCTCAAATGTAAGGCGCTGATGATTTTATTAGTCTATTAACATAAGTTATACATAAACAAATTTTCTGATTAATGTCAGAATGCGGGAAATGTAATAGCCCCCCCCTTTTTTATTATAGACTGATAGATTGATTTAGAAAATCTTCTGCATATTACCTGGTTTTGAAAGCACTGTTCTCTGAGTCCTTCAACCCAAATTAAATTCCTGACATGCACTGCAATTTCAAGGATTGCCAGTATGATATTAAAGTCATTAGCTTGGGCAATATACCCTGTGATTCTCAACCCATGTTGCAATCAGTTTTGAAAGCACTGATTCATTTACAAAACAGGAGAGTACACACATTATGCTGCTCCACCTCTTCAGAGCTCTCAGAGGAACAGTGTGAACTCGTGTTTGGCTGACGGCGAGACAAGGCTCCGAGTGCGGGGGAGGGCAGGGTGGGGGGCTCGTACTGTACATCATGGAGACAGCCAACACACAGACAGACCTCATACCTGGCAGTGCAGTGAGTCAGCAGCGCTGCCACAGCTCTCTCTGCATGACAACCACATATCCAGCTGATTCTCAGGGCTGATAATTACGGCTGCGCTGGTGTTGATTTATATACACACATCACTAACAAATAGCAACAAACAAAAAGGAAATAGAATACTCTGAAGAAAAGCTGGATGTCCAAACTGGAAGAAGAGGAAGGGGAAGGGTGCTGGCTGTGAGATCACTCTGGCTTTATGTGAGTAAGTACAGTGGAAAATAGTCCCTACTGCTAATCCATGGCAGACTAATTACAGCTTTGATCCCCTAGGCGTGTGCATCACTATAGGTGGGAGGGTAGCAACACACTCTGGGCCTCAATACAGTCATGGTTAGATTTGTTTTGGTTAGGAGCCATCTCAATAAGCTCACATCTGCCGAGAGTGCACCGTAACTGAAGTATACTGTTCGATAAGTGAATTCACCAACTCCACAATAAGATCTGATCCATTTTATGGCCTCCTGCTCATCAACAGCAGGGGCTGGACGACATGCCATTTGTTACACTGAGCAACAGAAGAAACTCGACTCCGGGAGACACAGATTAAGTGGGTAAATGGAGTTTCTGTCTAAAATAGGCCGCAGCTCTTATGATAGCCCAGTCCCAAAACACATAGTGGCAGAGATAGAGCGAGGAAGGAGAGAGGCGAGAGGAGGATGATGATTTGAGGATGAGCAGCAGATGGCATGGAATTATCTGGATCTTCAAGCTCTCCATCTTTGCTCATGACGGCATCATTTGAGGGATGGTTTAGTTATCATGGCCAATATCCCTCAAAGCAGCATTCATGTAATTTACAGATATCAGTGTCTAAAATGTCGAAATATCAACTAGGAAGCAACTTGGCAGACATAAACTGGCTTGGCAGAGCAGAGAGGAATGAATCAGTGATGCTGTTGGTAACTTTGAGCGCTAAAGTCCTGGTACAGTGTTCTGTCAAAGCACAGATTATTAAGCAGCAGTAGGACCTTTATTCGGGCAAATAGTTCAAGTACATGCACTGTGCACTGTGTTTTCAAGCACAGTGCACAGTACATGCACTGTGCTTGAAAACAGCAAACAAGATGAAATGTTACTGGATGAAAGGTTAAGGCACAATCAGGTCCTTGGTCAGATGCTCTTAAACTGGCTATACACTGTGCACTTTCACCTTTGTTTACTGAAGAAAATGTGAATTTACGCCTCAGTTATTTGCTCATAAGCAACATTACTGAGCCATGTGTGTGTGGTGACGATGTAAAGGTCCATTGTGCAGGATTTAGCACCAAACTCCTTCTTGAGCGCCAGTATTTGTTTTGTTCATTCTCAGCTACTTTAGAAACATGTGGGGTTTTTCCATACACGTGCTGGCTCGGGACATCAGCCCAGCGTAGCAGGAATTTACATGTCCTTTACAAAACGTCTAACCACTTGAAAGCATGTTTCAAACTAATGCGCTTGTCTTGATTAGTGGCCAATGGAGTGGGCTTAATTTCCTATGGCTTTAGTTAATTATTAAAAAGATTTATTGTGAAGCAGCAAAATCAGGAAATTTTGGGTATTCACCAGCAGTCTTTTAAAGGGGCAATAAGTAGGATTTTTTGTTCAAAAAGTTCATAAAGCCCCAGACTCCAGTCAGCTAATAGAATCGCTAGCTGCAATGCTAACTAATCTAACTAGCTAACGGCAGCTACATAGCTACATATTGCACCCTGAAAGTGGACACGATAAAAAGAGAAACTAAACCAGATATCTCACAGCAAAACAATGCAGGAACAAACCACAGAGATTCAGTTAAAAGCTTCGAACGTATTGAAAGATGAACACACAAAATGCCTTTCTGTCTTGTTTCCTGCACAAACAAGAGTCTCGCAATCGCAACACATCATTGTTTGAGGGAGAGACGGGGGCTCATCGGCTGGCTGCGGTCGCGAGAGTCACTGCAGACCACTTGGAGGACAGGTGCGTTTGGGCCTACTCTGTAGAGGGTCTATCTCGGGGCGTGTATCAATTCAACTCTGCAGGGTTACACTGGTAATGGTTTGACTAGACGTGGACCAAAGTGCCAATGGTAAAGCTCCAATGGTGGTGCAACATGGCGGACTTGTTCCCTCTGTAGCTATAGATGGGTCATTCTAAAACATGACAATTCTTATTATAAATGACTACAAAATAGTTATGAATATTATGTTCAATGTCTGCCAATTTTATCTTCCATTTCTCCTCCTAAATCTTTACACAGGGGACCTTTAAATCACCATGGTCCTGATGCAATCTCACAGACGTTTGAGCGAGAAAATTAAACATACAAGCCACTAAGTGACCACTCTAGGAGCAAAGGTTACTCAGACACTTTAACTGGACCACTCTACATGACAGTGATTCACTCTGCAGCAGGGCCTTTCAGCAGATCATTAGCTTTACTGAAGAGTCAGAATCAGACCCAACCAAGGACTTTATATTAAATCCAAACCCTTTATCCAACATGTATGAAGATGAAGGTTAGTGCATCATCACAAAGCTGCATATCAAGCCCACTTCCGCCTATAATTTTCAAAGTAAAACAATGTCTTTACAAACAAGCTGCAGCGTTTCGGTGGAGTTCAACTTGAAATGCCACAGTGAAATTATATGAATTATATATTATACATATGTCAGGAAGACACGCACTAAATGTCAAACCTTCCCACTGGTTCAGCTTCAAACTATGAACGAGCGGCTCGCTGTCGTGTTACCGGTGTGTCTCTACGCAGCTCGGTTAGCCCGCTGAGTTAACTGCTGCTAGCTAACGTCTCTCAGAACGTTGCCACGACAGCTTGAACCTGTGCGTCGACGTTAGCTACCTTTAGCTCGGGTGGCATGCTGTTAGCGTGCCTGCTCCGGGTCGGCAGCTGGTGGACACCCTCACCTTTTTATTTCTCACCAGTCGTGACCAGGCCGAAACTGCTGGCTGCCGGCCGTAGCATCTGCTCCTCTGTGGTCCTTACTGAAGGACGGTTACCACTTGGACAGCCCGCTAACGCTGAAGCCTCTTCATCCACATCAACAGAGCTGATGATGTTCCAAGTCAGAAGCAGCAGCAGCAGCGACAGCAGCAGCAGCCCGTCACTGCGACTACCTACAACATTCAGACTGTTTCACCAGCTACCAGGTGATAAAAATACTCACCCCGACTCGAGCTGGTTGTGGCAATGTCACGCGGTGGCCGTGCAGGGGAAGTAGGGTTGGTGTTAGCCCAGAGCGGTCACCCAGGTCGACTATCTTTCCTCCCGATGCTCCCTCTCTGAGCGAGCAGTACCTCCGTAAGATCTCCCCACACTGCAATGGTGCTGCTCAACCACAGCGGGACACGATTGGCCAGACTGAGCGGAACTCAGCGCGCGTTGGCAAGCAGAGAGCTCCGGCAACCTGCAGGGGGAGCGCTCTGTGCGTTCAGGGACTGTCGGAGAACTCAGAACAAGGCTTTGAACGCACCCCTACACTCGTATGCATTCCCCGCAGTATTAAAGAAACGTGAACCACCGCAGATTACACTGCGTATAGACAGGACGTGTAAGTTTACAGTGGAAAGTGCAAGTGGAATGCCCTCCAAGCAAAGCAGATTGATTGGGGAATGTATTTTTTATTTGCTTTTATTCGACAACGAGCATACATTTTGTGTGCTTTCATGTGTACTTTTGTACGTGTATGTTATGTATTGTACAACTATCAATAGGTGCATTCAACTATGTATGGTTGGTTATTTATTTACGTAACAAAACATGAATAAATAAAATAGGAAACTGCTTCAAGTGCTGGAGCTTGTTTGTTGATTGTCATATAGGATTACTCTTTTTTGCCTCAGTAGTAAAAGGATAACGTGCAAAAATGAAAATGTCTAATAATAGAATCCTGTTCTACTCCAGTGTCTAAAAATATTACTCATGCTCATGCTAACCATCCCTGTTTTATTTGAATTATGTGCCACTTCGCAGCACCCTTGATAAAAGGCGTATAAATTGTAGCTATCAACTCAGTAATAAGAACAAATATTGGGTTGCCAGGTTGTGAAAAATCATTTTGGCGGGTGTTCAGTTTTTGTAATCTGGATTAATACAGTCAGTGTCCAATAAACCATCACATTTGCAGTCATGAATGTTAAAAAAAAAAAATTTAAAAAAGGCTGAGCGCTACATGTGTGCAATCCCGCTGTTTGTTCCTTTAAATTGTCCTCGTCCTCCTCATTAGGGCGCTGTCACATTTTCTTGCTTTCGCTTTCACTTAGGGACTGCAGCCTGAAGGTTGTTCAGTTTGATAAAAACGAAAACAACAAGAATTTGTGAAGGCTACTACGCCACACCTATCGTCATCAAGGGGGGGTGATCTGTACATAAATTCTCTGCAACTCGGTGTGCGCCACGAAATGGAATTTCCATGAAGGGTACCTCCTCGGAGTTAAAGTAGTGCGTCATCCTTCCTGTTTGTAATTCCTCTTTTCTAGCCGTGCCTCTCTTTTGTCACATTTCGACATAAGGTAGGTTCTTTCATTGATTCTCTGGGTTACAGCTCCATTCATTGTTGTGTTTTAATGATTCCTGACTCAAGCCGAACTTGCCCGATCCCGTTTTTTGCCCTCCAGCTATCACTTCTCTTCGACCAAACTCCATGGCTCTCCGAGACCAGCAACAGCTTCAGGCCATTAATCAGATCGCAGATTCTCTCAGCAGCTGTGAACGCAGAACGCTGTTCTACCTGTGTGAAAGCCTGGACCCAGACAACAGTGAGGCTCGTATGAAGGAGATGCTGATCATGAAAGTCATGCGCCATGACGCAGGTCACCTGTTGCTGAGGGAGCTCATGCTGAGACTGGGACGCTTTGATATCCTGAGGAAGGTGTGTAAAACCAGCAGAGACGAAGTGGAGAGGACTCTGACTTTCAGGCAGGTTCTGCCAAGGTTCAGGTAAGAAGTCAAAATGGTCAGAAATAGTTTAACAAATCCAAGTTAGCATATTTATGGTTCCTAAGTAATCATGTTTTTTTTTTTTTTGCTTACTTATCTCAATGTAGAGTCTTGATGTCTAATATAAGTGAAGATATGGTGGATGAAGATCTGAACAGTGTGAAATTCTTGTTGAGCAGCAGAATACCCCGCGAGAAGATAGACAAAGCAAAGGTGAAACACGTGGAAAGTTTGTTAAAGTGTTGTATTCATTTAGTGAATGTCTCATTCTTGTGTGTGGGAGGGGGAGTTTTGGTGTGATATCATGTGCATTTTTGCATATTAAATGTCCATTCCCAGTGGGGGGACAAATGACCCTAACTTCCTCTTCTCTCTCCCCTCAGAGTTTCCTGGATGTGATTATTGAACTCGAGAAGCTGGATGTAGTTTCACCTGAAAGAGTCGACATTGTGGAGGAATGTTTGATTGACATTGGCAGGCTCGACCTCGCCAAAAAAGTCACTGCGTACAAGACGCCAGGTAAGACTCTTTTCACCTTTTAGATACTGAATTTGACTAAATTACCATGAAATATACCTTTGCTATTTATGAATGATGTATGTTTTAAAGTGTTACCATTACATATTCTATAGACAGGAAAGGCTGGAATTAGGAAGTGAAAATGAAGGAATTTTTTCTGCGTTGTACCAAAGAAATGTTCAATGACATGTGAGACCACATGTTATACTTAGCTCCAAAATGAAGGAAAAGAAAGTGAAACATTTTTTTTTGTACAGAAGCAGAATGGAAACTCAACCCACCTATAGAATACAACCCTTTTATTCTCGTTGACCATCCACTGTCCACATACAATACTGACAATACAAAGGTGTATTTCAGCACAGTGTTACAACGGACAGACATTGTTTTTTCTGTCCCAGATTGTGAGATATTGCATAGAATAAAACTTAGTTAATTCCCTTTACAGTTTCATTTAACTCAATAAACTGACAAACCCTATCATGTTCAGTGATGTCAGAATAACATCCAGCATATGCTAAAAGTTGTATCCTTTTCCAAATCATAATTCCATTTAATTTCAAGTGGCAACAGATAATTCTTGTCTATTATTATTGTTGGTGCCACTGTTGCAAAGACAACCAGATCATTCCTTTTTTCCTCGGAGTCGCAAAGAACAACAGCACAGGACAAAACCTGAGTTTATTCAGTCATTTAGTCTGCAATAGAAATGGTTCTCCAGTTAACCTTACTTTTTCCCAGGTGACTGCGTGCTTATTGCAAACAAACTTGTATAGTGCGAGTGAGGTTTATGGGGAACTACTGTAAACACAGATGGTTTCATTATTGTCTATCCATTTCATTGTGCAAACAGCATTTATGTCATAATCATACGCTGAAGCAGAACTCTTGTCTATTGCCTGTTTAAACAACCAACAAATCAGCACTAGGGAAGCTGTTTTGAAAGAATAGCTTTGCAGGCCAACTTACTTACAGCTTACTTCACACTGGAAGGAGTTGAATAAAAGCGAGGCTGCCCTCAGGGGAAATTTAGTTTGGTTAGCTCAAATTACCTTCTAAAAAAGAAAAGTAAAAAGGTCAGATTATAAACCATATAACCCCCGCCCCCAAAAAACACCTGTCTGTTCATGGTAAAGTTTAAGCAATATCAATTTTGAATTACAATAGACACAGTGATAAAAAAAGAAATAAAGAAATCCGTCCTGTACCTTCCTTCAGAGCACAAAACTGTAAGTAGTTTCAGTAGTTAACCACACAAAAAATGGCAAAAAAAGTAATTAATGCACTTGAATCACTAGCAAAGTAGATGTAGTTCAACTAGTTTAATTAACTAGTGTTTCACCACTGGGGGCCATCAATAGGCTTGCTTGTGCCCAGGACAAAAACTCATCTCCAGTCACTTTTTCACCACACAAGAACATACAGAGGGAGTGTTTAGATTGATCCTCAAGCAAGCATTTAAAACTGTTTAAATGATCTTGTATGAGTTATATTTACTTATCTCTGTCTGCGTGCACTTTTCATAGTTGTGACATCTGAGCAACATCCGCCTCAACAGCAAAGGTTCAGAGCTCCTGTGAGTATGAGTGTAAAAAGTTAACATTTACTGAATCAGTCCACTCTCTTGTATAACTAACACTTTTAAAAAACATCTTCCCCTTAGCATCCCTTCTCCGCTTCAAATACCTCCCATCATTTCCAGCCAACGAGACGAGAACAGTCCCGTCACAGCGGTAAGACAACAAGTTGACCTCACATGTCTTTGCAAGGGATACATTGAGCAAATATTATTTCACAAAGCATTTGGAAAGCCCCAAACCTTCTCGTCGTCTTTCACTTTGATTTTGATTTTTGTCGTTTTGCTCTTCATCAGCGGCAGGAAACATACCAGTGTCTGTATACAGAGAGCAGAGCTGTCAGGTAAGGTCTTCACTCGCTGTTGGTGAAGTTTTCTTTCTGTATATTTCAGCGGAGTGTATTTAATAAAACACATCCTTGAAAGTGCTTTGCTTGTTCCTTTGCATTGCAGAGTCAACTAGATTGTTACAGATTTAACACCAATCCCAGAGGAGTTTGTGTTATCATAGACTGCGTGGGTAATGACGGAGGTGAGACACAAAACAATTTTGTACCTACAGTCCAGTGGTGGCAAAAATAAGCACATCTTTTACTTAAAGGATAAGTACACCCACAAATGAAAAGTCAGTCATAATCCACTCGCCCTCGCGCCGATGGAGAGTCAGGTGAAGTTTCGTAGTTAACGATACCAAGTCTGGAGCTTCACAGCAACACAGCGATACAGCATTCTCCTAAACAACTGAAGTCCAGGGGGGTTTGTTTTATAATGTCTAAATAAAATGGCTCCACACAGCTTGTCTGGCATAATCCAAGTCTCTAGAGGCGCAGAGATCCCAAATTGATTTGTAAAGACATTATTTACACCCTTTTTAAAGCTGAAATCTTCACTTTAGCCGCTAAGCTGAAAGCATTAGCGCGCACTCCATCTGAAGCGGGTGCATAAAGTCAACTCGCTGTCAAGGGTGTACATTACGTCTTTCTATGTCAATTTGGGATCTTTGCTTCTAGAGACTTGGATTACGCGGGACAAGCTGCATGGAGCCATTTTATGTTGTTTTTTTACATTTCAAAACAAGTACCCAGCTGCTTCAGTTGTTAATGAGAATGCTGCAACACAGTTTTGCTGTGAAGCTCCAGAAAAGTTTCGTGGACTGCCAAACTTCACCTGACTCTCCAACAGCTTGCGGTTGAGTAGGTAAGACTGAATTTTCATTTTTGGGTGAACTTATCCTTTAAATACCAATGTCAGTTGAACAATACTTCTTATTCAGCATCAGAAATGTCCCTTGATTGGTATATTATGTAATTCTAAAAAGTAAGGTAGTTTAGTCAGGTGGTTTCCAGCCTCGGGGTTTGGTCCCCACCAAACAGTCACAAGATGAAGTCGTGACATATTTAATGAGGAAACAAGTCAAATATATCTTGCATTTTTTCGCCTCAAGCTGTTTTATAATGAAACCATGAGAGGCGTTTTAGGGAAAATCTCTCTTCAGTGGATCTACAAACAACTCAAAGACATGAAAGTCCTGAACTATTCCTTACAATGTGCTTTTATATGTTTTATGAAAACTGTCAACCTGAAAATGACTAGTAACTTTAGCCACTGTTGTATAAATTACCAAAAGTCATACTTGTGTAAAAGTACATATAGCGTGTTGAGATATAACTTAGGTAAAAGGGAAAGTCGCGCATGCAAACAGCACTTGAGTAAACGTTTTACAGTATGTGATATCTTGACAGCTTGATAACTTAAATGTATCAGAAGTACAAATAAATATAATTGACGTTTTCATGTGTTAAAAATATTGTATTAAATGGGTCGACCGGTTATCGACCTGGCGAACTATCCAGTATTCACTTTAACATTTGTCTGGTTATTGGAATTACACTTGGTTTTTTATATGATTGTTGGTTGAGTTAATTTAAAAATGCACTCATTCGGCAATCTGCAATTTGAAAAGTTACTAGTAACTCAAGTTATCAAGTTAATGTATTGAGTAGAAAGTACAATATTTGCCTTCAAAATGTAGCGGTGTATAACGAAGAAGATAATGGAAATACTCAAGTAAAGTACCTAAAAGTTTCACTTAAGTACAGTGCTTGTCCGTCACTGACTATAGCTGTATGAACAGTTATCGAGGAATAAGTGATAAAATATCCACAAATAGAAAAAAACAAGTTGAGGATAGGTACCTTGAATCCTGGTATGTGCCCGGTAACTTAAACTCTGGTTCTTCTTTCCTTATTCACTCAGGTGTGTTGGAACAGACATTCAGGGCCCTCCACTTTAACGTGCTCCTCCGCAAGTGGCTGAGTATTGAGGAGACCCTCTCTGCTCTCAGAGGGATAATCAGACAGCGAGAGAACTTTGAGGGTGACGGCTTTGTCTGTTGCATCATCAGCCGTGGTACGACGAACCACCTACTGGGTACCGACTCGGACAGCGTAGGTCTGCCTCTGGACAGTGTCAGACGTCTCTTCACCGCTGATGCGTGCCCCATGCTGGCCGGCAAGCCCAAACTCTTCTTCATCCAGAGGTACAGTGTCCCAGAGCCTCAGCCCTTTGCCAGGGTGGAGCACCGGGATGAGGATCTGGAGACGGACGGGTGTGATGTGCTACCTAGAAGTGATGTCATCCCCACCGATGCAGATGTGTTCTGGAGCCACTGCTGGACACAACAACGCCTACTGGAGCAAGGACACCATCGCTCCGTTTACGTGAAGGCGCTGACAGATGCCTTACAGAAAGGCCAAAGAAGGTACAGATATTTAAAGGGCAACTCCACCATTTTTACACATTAAAGTGTGTTTACAGGTCTTGATGATTCTACTGCATATGTGGAATAAGTGGTATAAAGCCTGTGGCTCCAGATGAAGATGCATGTAATCTGATAAATTACCTCCGGTGATGTCACTCAGTGGCTAGGTTGCATTGTGGGTTACGCAGTCAGCAGGTTTTGAATAGGAAGCCTACCTTATGTGGAAGTAAAAGTGCACTTCTTTTCAAATCCAAGTGCACTACATTACCCACAATGCACTCTAATGTGTAAAACTGGTGGAGTTACCAAATTCAGCTTGTGTTTAGCATCAGACACTTCCCATACAGTAGGAGCTATAGACTAAACCTCTGTTTGTGTTTTGACAGGAAAGCACACCTTCTTGATGTTCACACTGAAGTGAACAGGGCCATCTTTGAGCACAATGAGAGAAATCCTGGAGAAATGTACAACATCGATCTGAAGCATACTCTACGGAAAGATCTGTTCTTAAAATAGAGAGTTTATCACCTGTTCACTAAACTCTCCATACTGTCAGCCACATGTTATCATTGTACGTCTTGCCACAGAAGAACCTTTTTTACCTTGTATACACTGACACCTGCTGGTTGTGTAAACTCAAAACACTTTTTTGCAGATGAAGAACTTAACTATTATTGACTGTTTGAAATTCTTATTCAATGTTTTTCACATATATATTTGGCTCACAAATGTACACGCACAAATGTAATCGTAACAATATGACCTGCACTTCACAACGCAAACAACAACAGACAGCCACACACACACACACACACACACAATCAGAGCCTCGCAGTCAAAGCAATGTCAGGTCCTGCAAGACAAAACACATTTAGAGTCATCTAAAGCGCATCACGGACTCAAAGCATGTTTTAATTATGCTCAAATAACTGTACATGTAATCATATATAACTTTTTTTTGTTTTTTTGATGTATAAATGTGAATGGCCTTGTCTTGCCTAGCGCAGTGCAGCTAAAACAGGTATGTAGAGACAGTATTTTTATATTTTAATTATTTAAATCATTTTGTTTTGAAGTCAACACTACATTTGATCGATCGATCAGTCTGTCCGTCTGTCTTTACTCTTTTAATTTTCCTATGTATCAATTACTTTTTCATTAGCCGCATCTCGAGTGCCTTGTCTCAGTGCCTCTCTCCGCTCTGCTAACAGAGAGCAACAGTAGCTAACGTTAGTTAGTTAGTTAGTTAGTTAGTTAGTTTAGAGTTGGAGTCCACTAACATTAACTGTGGACCGGCTTCAGGCACAACAAAGAAGATTTAGTATGAACGATATCTGTCAGTTCACTATATATGAAGACAGTCTAGGCACTACCAGCTTATATTACATAATATATAAAGGCTACCCAACTAATTACATATTTAAGTGTAATTTTAATGTAGCTAAGCTATTTTTCAATTGCAGCTCAACAATATAGTCAAACAATTTTGTTTTTCAAAATAAAAGGAACACATTCCTGGTAGGAATTCAGCGTATGTATACTTTTATACCTTTGAATATACGATCTTACTTACCTTTTCACCAGAATTGTATGTTTTGTGTTGTGTTTCTTGTGTTTGCTAAATCGCAATAAAGTTAAAGAGCATGATTAAAAACGAAGGACCAATACGTTGACGTGGGACACATGATGTCCAGTGCCAGCATGGTGTGAGTTTGGGAGCCAGGAGGACATGGACTCGTCCCAGCCTCCAGGACAGGAGCTGCTCCAGCTTGTCCAGGCCTCCTCCACCCCATCTCCACTTTCTCCTCTGTTTGTGTTGAATAGTGCAGCAGATTACTTTTAGGTGTACTGTCAGCCGAGACCCCAACAAAGTGAACGAATAATGAATTAATGGCTCTTATCTGTTCCGCTCACCCACCAGCCTACAGTCATACAGACATCTTCCTTCCTTAAAAAGACTTGAAATTTGAAATTTGAGGAGAATTTTCTAGCAGTTTTGCACTTTGACACTAAATAATGTAGTAATATGTCTGTTTTGAAATTCCATTTTCCTCCTAAAATGTCCATAACCTTGCCTGATAGTGACCCATGCTCACACACACTTCACCTGACATTGTCCTTCAGTTTATGCACTTGAACTTAATTTATTCAAAAAGATCTGTACTTACGATAGAGAGTTTATCACCATCACTTTCACTAAACTCGATGCTGTCAGCCACATACATTAGCGCTCACAGTGGTGTTTTGCTCTCACGGCATCATGTTTTCCATTGAGTGCACCAGTGTTCAATTAGTTTTTATTGAAGTGAATCCATTTGATGGATTGTCTCTGACTGTGTGGATGTGTAGGTTAATACAGGATTATACTATTGCTGCCCCATCAGTAGGGCAGGAGTAGTTCCGACTATAATTACATCTATGTATTCCATTAAATGAATATACTGCTTGGATATATTCTTACGGTGTGTGTGACAGTTTTAGCCTTATTCTTTCAGTCGACCTCCTGCAGTGGCAGACGGACTTGGAAGCAAATAAAAGATTAATATAATTCATCATACTTCAAAGTGGTGACAACAACATTAATGATAGCTGCATTATGTCCCTGTAAAGCCAGGGGACGAGTGGAGGAACATATTCAATTGAAAACTGCCAGGAAAGATGAAGGAAAAGGGGAAGCTTGCCTTATAGTGATCCATTCTCACACACTCTTGATTTGACCTGAAATCAGATGAGTAGATCCTTTTTTAAGTGTCAGTAAGTGCCAGAGTTTTAACATATTCTTTCAGTTCGCACAGGAAACCTATAATGTGAGGGGAAATGTTGCTAAATTACGACATTTACCACACATCATTAATAAGTCCACACTAAAGCCGTTGTCCCTGTATTTAGTCCTACTTGTTTTCTTTTTTATGAACCATATTGAAAAACAATCAAACATACAAACACATCAGACATGTACTACATATAATGGAACAGAAAAATAAGACATTAATAATGAGTCACCGCAAATTGAATCTGCTTGGGGTTGTAAAGGTAAAAAAATAAAATAAAGAAGGAACAAATAAAAGGAACAACAAATTGTTTAAAAATGTTGCACAGATTCAAGGTTTTGTTCCTTTTTTCGAGTGCCAGAGTTTTATTATACTCTTTAAATGTACACAGAAAGCCTATAACTGTTTAATTATTATGTGCCACATATCTGGAACAAACTCCCAGAAAACTGCAGGTCCGCTCCAACTCTCACCCCCAGTAAATACATTTATTGTAGCCTACTTTCCCATTTCCTAAAATGTTTGTGTTTTGTGTCTTGATGTCTTTCTACTTGTTTTCAATGTATTTTGAATGCAATATTGAATGTTTTTTAATCAAAACACTTTGAGTTGCCTTGTAGCTGAATTGCACTACATAAATATACTTGCCTGTAAAATGAGAGGAAATGTTGGGAAATGATTTGTGTGTGTGAAATTTACACACTAAAGCTAATGTCCCTGTAGTCCTAGTGGTTTTCTTTTTTTTTATGAGCTTTATTGAAAAACAACCAAATATACAAACACATCAGACATACTACATATAATGCAACGGAAAAATAAGACTTTAAATAAATAGTGACTGCAGATTGAATCTACTAGGGAAGAAATTAAAGGTACAAAACAACACATTGATGAAAGGATCTTTGTACAGCTTCAACGTTTTGATCCTTTTTTTCATAAGTTCCAGTTTTAATAGATTATTTAATATCGCTGCAGTAAGTGAGAGGAAATGTTGGTATTTTAACATTGTGCGTGTGAGATTTACCCCATACTTGACACCAAAGTCACCAAAGCCAGTGTCCCTGCCTGTGGTCCAGCCTGAGCTGCACGCAGCTCCGAGGCTCTGACAGCAGGAGGCAGGCGAGCTTTACGAGGCTGTCAGCGCGCACGCACGCACACACACGCGAGCAGTCGGCCTCGTGGGCGCGCGCGGCCGGGGCTCGCTGTTGCTATGATGCAATGGCGACTGCGCCGTGGGAAGCGAGCGAGGAGTTGAATGAGTTCCCTCCACAGTTGGAGTGAAGCAGCCGCCGACAGCCAGGACACCGAGGGGACGCACAGCCCGGCTCGGAGACAGCGGCAGCAGCCTGTCCTTCCTCACTGCATGGCCGCACGCAGCCAGGTGTGTCTGCTAGCCTCGCAGCTAGCCGTGTCATGACGGCTGTCGGAGACATTTCTCACACATCTGTACGACGTCGCAGCGAGACGAGAGGAGGAGAAGAAGCACCAACACCCTGTTCGCCCTCCTTAACCGACACCAAGTGAGGAGGGCTGCTTTTTGAATTGTATTTCCACGTCTCTGGTCGTGTTGTCCTCCTCACCTGCGACTCAGTGGACCTTATTCACGCTCCGTGCTGGACCACCATGGCTGAGAGAACCTCCACCGGGTTGCTAACGATGATGTTGGAGCCCACGCCGGCTGTCGCTATGACCCTGCCGGCGGAGGTCCGGGAGAAGCTGGCGGAGCTGGAGCTGGAGCTCTCTGAAGGTAAGTTCACACGTAATAAACGCGCCGTGAGGCCAAAGCATGCTGTTAATTCTCCAGGCGAGGGGGATTTAAAGATTTCTAATGACATCTACCAGAAACCACCGCCCTTTATCTGCGTGGCTTCATGTTTGAGAAGCATCCCCCCCAAAAGCCCCTCCATTCATTCTCCAAACTGAACTTCTGCTGTAGTTTTCTCCTCATGGCTGTAACTACTGCACCACAGGGAGCTGCTGAACTGAACCAACTGGTTAACGTGGTGTTTCACTTCTAACGAGCACAACCTTTGATTCACCCCGACGTTAGACATCACAAGTTCAAACTCCTCATACCATAATTTGATCCGCTGGCTATCTGCCTCGGTGGTAACAGCTGAGCTGAGCTGAGCTGAGCTGACACACCCTTGCTGCTGTTATGTGGCGCTTGTTTTTTCCAGAGGGTCTGTCCCTTTTTAAACAAATACCATTCTCATCTCGTCTGACCAGAAGCCAGCTCCGTAATGGTCTCTGACTCTGAGTCATAAAATCACAAAAGGTCATCAGCAAAGTTGAGACAGTGAAAAACATTCATATTGCCAACCAAGGGCAGCATGGCTTTTTTTTTAATAGGAAGTATCTTGCATGGATGAAAGTTTTTTCCAAAAATGTGACATGATGTCTTTGTAGTATTTCTCAGCAGGTAGGTATACTAGTTGAGGGACTTACTTTATTCAGTTTTTGTATTCTGTAGGTTTTGAAAACATCTGAAATATGAAAAATAGACAAAATCTGATTGATCGTTTAGAGGGGCACTATGTAGTTTTGGAGAAGAAATTTAGATTATTCATGAATTAATAACAGTAACTGAATAGATAAGCTGTTATAAGGTCCACAGGACACTGTTTGAAACTAGACAGGTGGCAGGGTCCACCACAAAGTGAAAACAAAGTGAAACAATTTTCTTTGTTAAAGGCCAGTTCGTTCCATGAAAGCAAAGAGTTTGTTTATTTAGTTTGTTAAGGCTGAATGAAGATATTTCTCTTCTGATTAAAATAGATTCCCCAAAACTACATGATGTTCCTTTTAAAAATTGAAATCTTGGGTTTTAGTTTGATTTTATGTTTGCTAAATCTATGAAACCCACAGATGTTTAACCAAGTCTATAAAGCCTAACTATTATATCTACCTGCTGACAGGGATATGAAGGCAACATGTACCCGTACAAAGTCCTGTACAATATGAAAGCAGTGTTTACTGATATGATTTATTATACTACCTCATCATTTAAAGGACAAAAGACTGCATGCAACATTTATGTAGCTACATTCACATACGATAAAGTCCCTAAATAATCTTATTATGGTTATTTTACAACATTAAACATTTAATTTTATGTATTTTTCTGTTTTTACCTTTTTAAATTAGAATTGGATGTTTTGATAGCCAGTAAAGAAAAATACATAAATGAGTCCCTTAACTGTTGTATCTACCTGCTGACAGAGATAAAAAGGCAACATGTACCTGTGCAAAGTCATCTACAATAAGAATGCAGTGTTTACTGATATGATTTATTAAGAGCAAATACTAGATGCAACATTTATGTAGCTGATTGTACTAATTCACCTCAACAGATTTTAGCCTCTCTGGAGCCCTGTGTAAAAATAAAACAGGAAACTGCACTTTTTTTTTTAACCTGTCAACTGAAACCTGCATGATTTGTCCTTTTCCCTTCATACTTAGTGCTAAAAGGACTCAATGTCTAACGGTAGTCCCTCAGCAGCGCTGTACAGCCAGATTAAATAAAGCTGAGCTCATCCTGCTGTTTGCTTGAAATCCTTAAATGCAGAGTGTCAGTGCACTGTAAATAAGAGGCTGCTTGTTTTCTCAAAGCTTTTCTTTTGTTTTTTTTTTCCTTTTCTATCTCAGTTCAATGAGACTCATTGTTTGACTGTACTCCTTCCCTTTGGGCGCTTCTCACGTGGACAAAATTAGCTGAGCTGCGGTAAAGTCATAGTAATTAATGACCTACATTAAGTCTTATTAGATGTGGGATTTGACCCCAGGGTGTGACCCTGTTTCTTGCTATCTCTGGAGAAACTCTGCGAGACAATAACTGTAGTCCTAGAACTTGGAATAACACAAAACCCGCTGACCCGTAGTCAAATTAAAAGTCTTTGCTGTCTCCATGTTAGCTGCAGCACCAGCACCACACCAAAGTTAGGGAATAGACCAAAGGTGTACGCTTTGATAAGCACATTAGCTGCCACTGAGGCCCCTAATGGGATAGACATGTTTTCAGGAGCGGCTACCAAATTAATCTATATCTGTCCAGTTTCCTCTTCCTGCTCTCCACATGTCACATCCTGCCATGTTGGAGCTCTGATAGCAGAATCTCCCTGACCATGTCGCCTTCTGCTTCTCTTTCTGGCTTTTCTTCTACTCACACAGTCTGTTGTCTCCCTTTTGCCGGCTCTCTCCATGACTCCATACCTCCATGTTTCCTCTATTTTCCCCCTGATCAATGACGACAATGTGATTCTGTTGTTGGGTAGAGAGAAATCAGCCTCTCTTTACCCTCTCAAATGCTATTCCTGTACGCTGTTGTGAACTCTTCAACTCACGATGATGCCCTTCGGTTGCCTCCCCATTGCATCCTGTCTCAGGATAGAATAGACGACTCTTTTTATTGGAAGGAGATGAGAGGCTGAGAAAAACCTGCAGGTTTTTCTACCCTTTTCAATGAGCTGTTCTCATAGGGATTTAAAATCAGGCACGTCTCACTGAGAGACACGGCGCTGGTTTTTAGCATGCACAAGTGTGCCAGTAGGTGTGTGTGATTGTGCAGGAACACTGTATTATTCATGTACTAGAATAGATGTGTCATGTATGTTTTCTTAAGCAGGTTAGCCGCCACAGCCATTGGAAGAACATGAATCCAGACAATCCAGCAGCAGCTCAGCACAATAATATTCCAGCGTCAGCAGCCAAGGTCTGCTGATGTGTGAAATAAACAATCTGTGCACTCATATTGTGGTCATAACAAATCGGGTGTCCTCCAGAGATGCATTTATTTTCAATTTATCTCGCTCTGTTTTTATTTCTTCAGGAACATCTATAGTAAATTGTTTTGATTACTTTACTATGTGGTCTGACCGTGCTGTACAGACCCGTGTCACCTTGAATGTGCAGTTGCTCTTTTCGTTTACAACTTGTCACAGTGCTGTTCTGTAATTTAACGTGTCACTTTACTGTGTAGACCTGGAGCCTGTCTAATGAAGCAGGATTACTAAATAATCTGGATACCTTCACTAAATGTGGAAAATGAACTCAAAGTAAGTAGAGAGCTTTTTCAGGTTTTAAGGCTGGGAAAATTTGGCTTTAAATATTTAGCATTTAGTTGAGAAAACCATCTTTAGGAATTATTTATTTAAGGAATCGTGCGACATATATGTGAAATATGCCTTATTTAGTTTGGACTAGGATTAAACAAACAAAATCCAGTTAACTGGTGCATGTGAGAGGTGCTGGTAGTTGAATTCTGTTCTCCCCATGCTGCCAGTCTTTGTGCAAACCTGAGCTATCCACAACAATTGCAACATATTGACTGTACTGGACACAAGATTGATATCGATCCTCTCGTATCACTCTTGGCAAGAAAGCAAATTATTGTATTTCCCCACATTTCAAAAACAACGGTCTGCTTCATCATGACTTTGTGAGTGTGACAAAACAGCTCATCAGCTGTTGTCGGAGGTGTGTTCAATCTTCAAACAGCGAAAAAAACTTTTTTTGCTGATCTTTCCAGGTTGAATGACATGTTTCCTAGAGTTGGTGTGCAATAGTGTGCAGCAGGCCTTGAGGTACGTTTCTCTCTTTTGGTTGTCGTGTCAGAGGTGTTACCCAATCAGAAGTGGTGTGTAAATAAACCCTACTGTATTAAAAAGGTAGATGAGTGCACTTGTAACACAACAGGGTTTTCAAAAGTTTAGGTTAAATAAAGGATTTGCTATGTTTTGTAGTGGCTGATCATGCCTCAGATCCTGAATGAAATGATGCCAAATGCTGATTGATGCGAAGAAGTCTTCTTATTTAGACTCGCCCATTTCAAACCAGTGATGGGCGCTCAAGACAAAAACACAGACATCCCTCTCAGACATGTTTAATAAGCAAAACTGTCCTGAATTAAATTGTGTGTTCGTGGTGGACTCTGCCACTCGCTGGAAAAAGCTGATAGAGAAAATGTGTTTTTAGCACCTTTTTTAATCAGTTCAGTCTGGCTACTAGCTTGGCACTTCTGCTTTGAAAGACTACAATGCTACTAGACAGACATTACCACCCCCCTATCTCTACACATCAGTTATTGTAGAGGGCGCGAGGTATTTCTCAGCTGACCTGGATGCAGATGAGCGGCCAAAAGATGGGCCATAAAGGAGGGCAAGAAGACGGATGATCCCCATTATCTCCTGCAGGGAGGAAAGAGGGAGAGACGTGTCTGCTGAGTAATTCATAGGCTCACTCTATCATTCCCTGGTTTCTTCCCTCCTCCTTTGTTTGCCCTGTAAACCCTCTGATTACAAAGTCTTTTTTAGTCCAGTGCTGGTGTTTGCTGGGAAACTGCCAAACCCCTGGCTGGTCATTCATTGCGCTTGTTTTGCCTGCTCCCATTCAGCAAACGTTTCCAGAGGAGCTTTGCAGGTTTTTGTAGTTTAAATGATGCTGGACTTATTTCTGATTATTTAGAAATGGTTGTAGATTTTGTAGAAGGTTCTAGGTGTTTGAAAGATATCCAGTGGCAAATATGTTTTGCAAATATTCTGAAAATTAATAATTCAAAACGTTATTTATCATAGGTCACTTTGTCTGGTCAGACACTGTTTTCACTTGTTCCATCTCTTATCTGTATCCTCATGCCTGCTGCTGCAATGACCCAATTCCCCCATGGAGATCATTACAGCTTCTCCTTATCTAATCGCATAGATAAGGTGAGACTTTATTCACAGCATACCCGTGGGTAAAGAGGCCATCAGGCAGACTGCTGTCAAGTGGTAACATTAGTAATGACACGGTGATTATTAAACTTACACATGGCTGTCAACCTCTGGCATTGATGGAGGGTTGATGGATTAAAGTACAGTGGTGTGCATTGTATTGCTGTTAATGGACCACAGTAACTCGGAATCCACATTTTTGAAGGTTCACATGAGCCTCCAAAGTTATCACGTCATTCTTACCTTTTTGCGGCATTAGTAGGGAGATCCCTCACATCAAAACAAGCGTGCTTAATTTGTGCCTAAACTGAAATGGAAAGATTGCAGAAAGAACTCGTTGAACGCCTCTATAATGAAACTATCAAGTGCATGTGAAGATACCAGCAGCATGACCACAAATATATCCATATCATAGTGCTTACACAGTGCATCACCATACCTGATCTCAGATGAGGTAATTTAATTAAAAACCAACCCCTAAGAATTGTGAGAGTAAACAGTGAGATAATTGTTTTATTCACTGTTGCAGCCATACCATACTTGAAAGCAATAGTTGGAATTTTCTAATACAAGGTAATATCTCTGGGTTTCACATTGATTGTGGTTGAAAGTTGATCCACACTTATGGCCCAAGGCTGCAAGCTTTGATCATTTCTGATCAGTTAGGAAAACTTACGCCTACAGTATCATTCTTTTTACTTCTTGAATCTTTAACAGTTTAAATCCCTCACTGTTGTTGTTGTTGTTGTTGTTGTTGTTGTTGTTGTTGTTGTTGTTGTTGTTGTTGTTGTTATTATTATTAGGGTTGATATATATTGAACAGGCATATGATGCTGTCCACCATGAAACATGGTGATGGACAGTGGTGGTAACCACAACATCAGAGGTCTATATGACTTGTTTTAAAACTCAAAACGCAATAATATTGGACTGGATTTTTGCCAGGACATTGAATTCTCCCAGCATATTTTAACCTGCACCAATTTCCAAAATTGTATTTTCTACTGTCATGTCACCCATTTTATAGCCCAATCCACCAAATATATGTGTCTTAAAGAAATAAAAGGTAACATTTCTGCATTCAAATGTTTAAGACCATTTGTCTGCACCAGTCAGTCACAAGGGAACTTTGGGTCATGCCATTAATATGAATACCACGTCACACCTACCACTGACCAAAACATCATATATATATTTTCTTAACAAATGACCCCATGTTCATCACATCTTTTGTTTTGATGGAGAGACCCTGAGCAGCTGAAAATAATCTGTGCATTTAAAATATCTTTTGTAAGGTATGATTTTCATCAGACGAAGCACCCTACAATCACGTATTATATAGGCCTATTACACAATTAACATCCTAGACTTGCATACTAGGTGGGGTTAGTGGATACTTTAGTGGCCAGCATTTTCATAAAACCTCTTTTTGGAAAGTATGAGTGTACAGGAAACCCCAGTGAGTCGGCCCACAGAGTTAGTTAAGGAAAGACCACTTTGTCCTGACTCACCCCTCTCTGTGGTCACTCACTCCCCCCACCAACTCATGATGGAAGAACGTCCACTGCGTTCACCCAGCGAGTTCAGCCTATTGTTCTGCAAAACCAAACATTTGACGAATGTAGGATCACATTCTCCATTAAGAGCTTTGAGAACATGTAGGATTTAGGGCGATTACTGCAGGACCTTTGTACATGGCTGCTGGTTAGCTCCGTAATAGGATCCACAAGAGAAGAATGTAGAGCCTTGGAGCGAGCTAGCTGGCTGCTTTAGCTGCTGCAACGTCCAGTTCGGAGATAAAGAGGCAGCTATGCTGTGCCCCTGCCATAGTGGAGGATAGAACGCAGAGGGTCATAAATATTTCAAGGGTGTGCCTCAGAGCAGAGTAGAGCTTCAGATTCTTTCGCTGCTCTCATATGCTTCAGCCTGTATATGCGAGTGTGTGCAGGTTTGGTCCATTTACTCTTTGCCTGTGTCTCTGGGTGGATCGTTAAGGTGCTCCTTTCTATTTATTAAGTATAAACCACAAAGCTGTGTTCCAATTTAGTCCAAAAATGATCCGCTATCGTACATTCTGCCTGTTAGTTTTCATTACATAACCCTTCAACATCCTGTCTTTGTCTGTATAGGAGACATAAATATTTAATGGATTGTACCGTAGGAATGTAACATGTAAAAATATATGTCTGTTCTTTCCACGTTTGTTCAAGTGTGGCTCAAAGAGTTACACCAGTATTATCTTTATCAATTGATCATTTTAAACCATCAACTAATTAATAACATAGTCTGTAAAATGGAAAAAAGCCCAAAGATACTCACACAACAGTTGTCTTAAATGGAGCAACGAAATCATCTAATTTTAGAAGCAATAAATATTTGCTGCCGTATTTTTATTCGATATATAACTTTAAATCCACTTACCACTTTATTAACCTATCATTTTTATCTTGAGTAACATTTTTATACCGTGAAATGGGCATTAACACTGTTTCACTAATGATTATTTCCCAGCTACTTGTCGGTCTCTGTGGAAATATTGCGAGGAAGGATTTTAAAGTTTGTTCTGAAACTCAAGATACAAAAAAGTTCTTCCCTCCTCTCCCTGCATGAATACTAAAAATGCGACGTTTCATTCCCTTTCAACTGATTCAGCCATGAAGTTTCACTGACTCACTGGTGCTATTTCAGCAGTGTTTTATCGCATATAGTGCTTTATTGCTACGGTTCCAATTGATGGCACAAATCGCTGCACAATTTGATTTTGCTGCCACACTCCTACAGTCCACAGCTTGTGACAGACAGAAGCATTTTCCAACATACTGTGGAAGAAGGAGCAAAAGATGAAAGTGCCAGTTAATGAATATCTTACATCAGTATTGGCTTGATTAACATGTAGCACATTTCATTACTCTGGTCAGACATGGAGTCTTATTAACTGTCCAAGACAGCTAGCTGTCCACTTCATTTACTGTGGAAAACCATCTGTTATCCTTAATTTGCTCACATATTATCGCGATATCAGAGAGATGCAGTGCTTTAAAGACAGCGACCACATAGAATGTATAGAAGCCACCAACCTTAAAGTAGTCAATCAGTGTATTCGGAAAACAAATGAAGAAGAATGTAGTATTGACAGTTAAAGAATAGGTGTTATTTAAATCCTTTTTAAGCCAAAATCTTAACTGTAGCTGCTAAGATAAAAGTGTCGGTGCACACCCCATCTGAAGTGGAATGACAAACTTGACCGTGAGCTGAGGGTGTAGATAACAGCTTTTCAAATCAATTAGTAATATCAGAGCCTCTGGAGTCTTGGATTATGCCAGACGAACTGTATGGCGCCATTTGATGTGTTTTTTGTGGACTTTTCACAAGTCCTCAGAATGCTGCAATACTTTTTTGCTGTGAAGCTCCAGAAATGTTTTGTAAACTAGGAAACTTCACCTGACTTTCCATTGACATGGGGGTGAGAAGATAATGACTACAATTTCATTTTTGGCTGAACTTATCCTTTAAATCTTCTTAATCTTAACTAGAGGGCTGTGGAGTCTTTTTATATTGAGAGCTTTTGGCAGCTAATCTGGCTCCTGCTGTATAAACTGTACTCTCTGTATGTTCCTGTTGTCTTAAGTCTCCTGCAACTCAGTTCCTTTAACCATTTGGATCTGAAAGACTACATGAAGGAAGGACATTTTTTTTTTTCAAGCCCACCAGAAACTTGGCCCCTTGCCAACACAACGTCAGAAAGATGGTGCCAGCCTCCAGCCGGGACACCATCCTGTCCATGCTGCCACAGAGACACCACTGAGCCCTGTGGTTGGCCAGTTTGGACACATTGGACCAGGGTTTTTAAAACCAATAAAGGTGCAAGCTCGATTTATTTGCATAACTTAATAAATCCCCCTTAGGTTCCAGGTGACACTGCATGTGTCCTTGCTGTGAGAGAGATGGCACGTGCAGCTGAGAGTAGGGCAGTGCAGTGGGCACCGGCGCCAGAGAGATCTGCTGACCAAACAAGCCACATGCCCCACTTCAAGGACACGCTGCTCTGTGCACCACATTCTTTTGCCCTGCAAGGCTTTTGTTTCTGGTGTAAATTCCTTGCTGGCCATTCACTTACCTGTGTGTGTGTGTGTGTGTGTGTGTGCGCGCATGTCTTTGATCCCTCGCCCTCTCTGTGCCCATCTGGTGGAGACTGGCTTAGCATGAGAGTTGGATGGCAGCAAAGGACCACCACCCCTTGGCTTACACCACAGTTCAATCTGGCCCCTCTCTCTCTCTGGTCCAATCATACGTACACTGAATTGTCTCCAAAAGATAAGGAATTGGCTGTAAGAGCATATTTTCTATTATTCATGTTTCTTGCATAAGTGCAGTTTGTTCACGTTTGTACTGCAGTGTTTTCAAAGTATAAAGTGAGAGGCTTGCAGAGAATAAAGGGAGGGTGCAGCGCTGAGGTCACTGAGCTGCGCAGGGAGCCTTTATATTCTTGTTTTTCAGTCAGAGCCCAAGGTAAAAAACGTGTTAATAGTCCTTCATTACATCTTTTTTCTCAGTTTTTCGTGTTTAATATTTAATTGTCTGCTGTTCCATTAAACACATTCACTCTGTAACATATATAGTGCCTTGACACTAGTGACACACCCCCATTCGTACTCAACGGTCATCCTTTTGAACACTTTGGGATTGTTCTGCACACAGAAACTTTAGTGTTTATAACACGTCTTGAATCATTAAGCTGCTCTAGATGTTTTTCACTTCTTCGGCTCAAGCGAGCCCTTAACGGTTCAAACCTGTCAGCTTGATTATAAAGGCTGCAAACGTGAAAGCGCCACAGAAGCATCTGATTGTCTGACAAATCATCTGCTCTGTTTTGCCAAAGAGTGTTGATTATGGTGCTGTTCAGAATCCCAGGTGAATAAGCTGCCAGTAAGTGGAGTCAGCTGTGTTTAATTGAAATAAATGATGGGAATAGGTCCCAGAGAGGTGGTGTAATGATGTGCTGGTCAGTGCCATAAACACCTATTAGCTTATCTTGACCTTCTCCGGCCGGGAGCTGGCAGAGGTCGGCTTGTACAGCATGACAGGACCGTGCGGAGTGGATGAACTTCAGCTCTAATCAGCAGCTGGCCAACATGCAGCGCCTAATGAAAAGTATGGAGGAAGCTAGGGCTGCAGCTAATGATCGTTTTCACTGTAGATTAGCCTGTCGATTATTTTTCCAATTAATTAATCAGTTGTTTTGTCTATATAATGATGGAAAATGGTCGATTAGTGTTTCCCAAATGTAAAAATGGTAGTATAAAGCCTTTGTGTGATTTGAGAGGAAGTTGCATGTAATCTGGAAAATTGCCTCCAGTGATGTCACTCAGTGTCTAAATTGCATTATGGGTAATGTAGGTGCCAGGTTTTGAAAAGCAGTGCATGGACTCATTATAGGCAGTTTACAAGCAACTGTCTAAAAAAAGTACAACAGTACGAGAGATGCCACCTTCTTTATTTCACACATTCTTCTTCCTTTTCTAAAACCTGGCAACTACAATACCCACAATTAACCTTGGCAGCTGAGTGACATCATGCAAGGCAATCTATGAGATTATATGCAGCTTCCTATATATATATATAGGCTTTTGACTACTTTTTCCACAAAAGCAGTAGTACTACTCCCCAAGACCTATAAACACATTTTGATGTGTAAACTTTGGGGAGTTGCCCTTTTAAGAGGCTTGAATAAAACATTTTTGACTATTTCTTGTATTACCAAGTTACTCAAACCTAGAAATTGATTATCAAAATAGTTTGCAACTAATGGATTAATTGTTGGAGCTGTAAAGGAAGCCCCTCACCAATATGGTTAACAGTGCTGAAACAACTAACGTACTGCTGCTGCTTTACTTATTTTCCTACCAGGAAATGTAGTTTCTTTGTTGCCAAGAGCAATGTCCAGTTACTTTGCTTGACTTTAGTGTAACATCACAAGAAAAACTATGGACCTTTATTTTTTATGTTGAAGGTGATGTGAGTTTTTTTGTTTGTTCAGTCAATGTGTAGGCCTACTCAGGTGTGATGTGCAGATCAAAGACAAACAGGGCTCTTTGTAGCAGCGGCAGGCTGCATTGTGAGCCATCCCGGTGGAAAACAAACAGACAGAAAATGTCTGGAATGTGCCGTGACCTATCAA
Source organism: Diplodus puntazzo (assembly GCA_963678695.2). NCBI lineage: Eukaryota > Metazoa > Chordata > Actinopteri > Spariformes > Sparidae > Diplodus > Diplodus puntazzo. The sequence goes on from OZ023164.1 coordinate 20,988,985, forward strand.
CTTAACCATGAGGAAAGGGTTCTCCAAATCCCCACCACTGCTGGAGGGCACGACTGCACACAACAAACATGCACATAGCGTAGCAGGTTGTCCCTGCCTTTCAGAAGAACAATGCCAAGTTGCCCCCCTGAAGCTTTACCCCTTATTCCCAGTAGAATATGGAAGGGAAGGAATGAAATACTGCTCAGTGAGTTTTTATTTTCATTGTGGGGCTAAAGCCCACTTTCTTTTAAGAGTGAAACTTAACTCATACTAGAAAATGTGTCTTCAACCTGTGTGCTCTGAGAAAGCAGACAGTTTTAGGTGAGCTCCTCTGCTGTCGCTCTCCAGAGATTTGTTTCCAGTCTTTTATTCAACATTACCTGTACAGCCAGAAAGAAAAGAGGGACACAGAGCGAGGGCAAGTCAGGGCTGTGCTAAAGCTCCTGAGGCATAACCGACAAGCTGTGTGTGAAGTCTCTTTCAACATTTAACAATCACTTGCTAAGCAAATGTCTGTAAGACATCAAGTTGTACATCTTATGGATAAACATGCAGGCTTCTTGTTATGAGGCTGTTTGTTTTCTGAGTCAGTGCCTGGTGCTGCATTTAAGAGCTCGTGAGCGTACTTGGCTGAAAGAATTAATATTGTACTCCTTTCAACCAGGCAGAGTCAGAAGCACGAAGTTAGCATATGACGTAAAAACTGAGGTCAAAATAACATGAAGAATATTGTCAGTGAAAAGAGTACATTTTGGTTTATCTTAACTTGGGTGGGAGGCTGGAATAAATTAAGTACAAATGCTCTACTTTACTGTACCTATGTAAATACATTTTTGTATCGCATCACCTTTTATACTTTGTACATTTATACATTACATAGCCTGTACTATCTTACTTTTTCCAGTTCTTCTATTCATACCAGTCTGTTTTTTTACAAAAGTATCTGGACTTCTGCTTAAGTAAAGTGTGTACTTTTTCCACTTCTGTATAATATTAACTCCAGGTTGTTTAAACTAATTTGAAACAGAAAATATAGGCCAACCTTAAAATTATTACCCAAACTGTCTGCAAAGACCTTGTTTAACTCTGACCTCACCTGCTTGAGTTGTGCCTGTGCAGTTCTGCTTTGCAATGAGAGGAACTTAAACTTACTTTTTAGCTTGAAATAAAAGAAGTTTTAATATCTGCTTACCTTGTTTACATCTCGTCTCAGCTACTGACATGAGACCCAAGAGATATAGACGCTTTTCAAGTTTAAAACAATGGAAGATGCTGCATTGAACATCTCCTGGTAGACTACACATCTGAGCGGGATTGCGAGAGATGAAGAGTTGTATGTAAACTGCCTGTCTGAGTGCATGTGCAATAAAGTGTGATTGAACGTAATTGAATATCAGCTGCTGTTGTTAAATTCATAAAGGACCTCAGCCATGAAATCACGATGAGATACAAGACTGAAATAATTAATAAATATGACATTTTTGACCATTTTGTCTCCTTTCTGAAGATTTGGATTCAGGTTATAGTAAAAGATTCTTTATCAAAGCCCAGTTGCAGAACTTGACACCTTCCCCTCACATCTCTATTATGCTGTACCAACGAAAAGATAACTAAACATGTCTTTATTCTGTAACTCAGATCCTCTTTCAGTGGTCTTTTTATAGGCAGGTAGGACTTACTATCTAAGGCAATCTCCATTCCTGAGTAATGATGTATGAATGTGGTCTCCAACACTGTATATGTTCAAAGTCTAAAGTAATCACTGTGATGTTTTTTCTGGCACTACTACCAACACACCAGATGTTTTCACTGATAAGGAGTTCAGAGAGGAGAGTGGTGTTTAAGTCTAACTTCTCTGAACTAAGCTTCTTACCTTTAAGTCCCCCTCCGGTTGATAGAGTGTTTTTCTTCTTGTTCCAACAGTTGAATGTTTGAGTTTCACTGTGTAGAGTGATGTATGTGTTAAAGTTAAGTGTTTTATGCACATCTTGAAACCAGGCTAGAATAATGATGCAAGTTTTAAGCAGTGTTTTTATTTGGGAGACTGTCTTACCTATTGATTATCGTTTAATCATTGATATAAATATCAAATATTGTGGTCTTTTTTCCAGTGAGAGAACTGTTTTAACCCCTGACATGATCTATGTTCGATACAAAATCAGAGTAAGATAGATTACAGTTACAAGAACAGATAAACACCAAGTTACTTGAACTAAATAACACAAAAATAATTATTTAATTTCAGCTGGGAGCTCTCGACTGTTGCTATTAATAATTGTCCCAACGAGATCTAACCCACACTGAGGTTAATAATTGGTTAAAATGTAATATTATCAGATTGTATATAATGTCTTTGTTATCAATCATAAACATCCCCAGTCAGGAGGGGGAATATCGATTTTCCAACAGATGACTGAATCTAAATTTTAAACTCATAGTTCATGTTAAAGTTCTCAGCTAATTAACAGCTAATAAAATGCTAGTTCATTCGTCATAGTGGCGTGTTTTCGGTAAAAACATGCGGCAGCCAATAGTGCAGAATGTATTTAATGCCCCACCCCTAACCACAAAGTCACAGACACTGACTCTCCATGGACTGGTAGCTCCCAGTGAACATAGTTGTACCAGGAAGGGAAAAAAATCATCTCAGAGAAAACGAGTGCCATTTGACGAAGGAATACAGTTCTAAAGTAGTTTGCTTGCCAGGTTTCGGAACTTAGCAACCTGGGCCTGAGTCAGCAAGGACTGCTTACCGAGCTGACGGCAGCTATCTGTATTTAGCAGCAGGGTAACACTTACTTTAGCAACAAAGCTAAACTCCATAAATGACCTTGGCACTGTAACTGTCCTCCATCGTCATTCTTGCAGGCTGCATAAGACTGTTCATCGAGAAGCTGCTGGTTATCAGTACTTCTGTTAGCAGTTACTTTACTAAAAGGTACCTATCTGTCCAGAGCTGTTCCAGGCACAGCAGCCCTAGCAGCCCAAATTTTTTTTTCAAAGTTAAGTTTTGTACAGTAATTGGTGAGGTCCAGTCCCTAGCAAGTAGCAACACACTCCCCTGGTGACGTTCTTCTTTTTATGTTTATCCATAGCAGCATCATGAAATAAAGAAAGCATTTATTTGACGCAAAATTAACCTTGAAAGCCCCATGTCCAGGATGAATCTTCAGCATTTGTAATGATCTGCCAGGAAGTTACAAACTTTAAAGTACCATTTAAAAATACCTTCAAGACACCTTTTTTGAAACTGTTGGGCCTCATTTTGGTGCAAAAGTTAGATATGGAGCAAGACATTTGTGACAAAAACACAGTGATTTTAGCTTCAGTGGAACTTCAAGGACATGGCCAAACATTAATAAATCTGTGTACAGTATGTTGCTTTGATGAAATGCTCCTTTTTGTCCAATGTTAAGCACGGCCTGTCACTAACCCTCCCTGGAAATGTGGAACCACCTTTTTAACACAGAGTTACTTGTGGAATCCCAGGCGCTCATGGAGGAACAATGACACAGATACAACTTTAAGCTGACCTGTAATCTAATATAACTAACACACACACACACACACACACACACACACACACACACACACACACACACACACACACACACACACACACACACACACACACTCACACACACACAAACACACGTCACGCCTTGGTGCTCTTACTCACAACATTCTTGACATAGAGGTCTGAAGCCTCCGCAGCCTGTGGTTAATGCTCATGGCTGCGGTCCCATAATGTGACTGTGACTGGCTTCACGATGACAGTTGGAGCACAGTTGTTGAATCTCAGAAGTCTGGTTTCCATTCCTCTGATAATTGCAGCAAGTCCAGATATACTGTACATGATGACTCCACCTTGTCTGTCATTAGAAAGAGAAGCAGTCGAGTATGAAATGCCATCAAGTGGCAGATAGCTGCTGGCAGCTTCTCCTGGTGTTATGCCCCCGATCTCAAACACACACACGCACACACACACACGCACACACACACACGCACACACACACACACACACACACACACACACACACACACACACAAACAGTGCAAACTCTCTTACGAGCCCTCCAATTCTTAGCATAATTGGCACTTGTGTGTGTATATGTGTGTGTGTGCGTGTGTGTGACTGAGTTAGCCATATGACCTCAAAATCAGGAAGCTAACCCATGACAGAGTCGCTGCCTGCCCGTCCCCTCCTTGTTATTGGATTTGACGATACAAACTGAATTTGATTTCACTGTTGTCCTGGTCAGGCCAGGCCTATATTCAGCCATCAGTATATTAAATCAAAGCACTCTGACGATGGTCGAGTGACTTTAGTTAGTGCAGGGAGGGATGAGGAGTAAAAGGTGAAGGAGTTCCTGCACAAATGCCATGTTTGATGGAGACCAGTTAGACCAAAATGGGAAGGATAGAGAACACTTCACGGATATAACAACTGAATCCTGAAATTTCTGCTGCTGGCCATTTTTCTTTTTTCTGCCCTTTACGTACTATTGATAAGTAACCTGACAGAAGAGGGGAAAATATGTATTTTTAATTTTGATTTGACTGTCCGTTTTTAAAATAATTTCTTAACTGTCATTTGTGGGAAATGTTTGAATGAACACATATCACACTGAAAATAAGATGAAAATGTGCTGAAAAATAGGGAAAAAATGTCTTTGGTTAACAAGTCTGTTTCTATTTAAAGATGACTTGCCTTTCAAGTCTACTCCATTCTTACAGTTTGGTCTGGTTTTCTGAGGTTAAACTCAGTCCTTCCAAATCAAATCTAGAAAGACAGTTGTATTTATGTGTCTGTGTCCAGAGGGTCAGAACAAGGAGAAAAATAAAGGGAGGAAGAGAGGAGGAGTGGGAGGAATAATGAGGCCTGGATTTACATTTTTCTCTTACACAGAAACAGCTGGAGTATTTCAGACTTTGAGAAATCAACATTTTGACCAACAAATTATTCATATTGCTTGTTTTTTAACCAGATTTATGTGCCACATATACAAACACATAAAGAGAATACTAGAAACATTTACAGGAAACTATTTCAAGTCGTTTCAAGGATGACTTCCTTCTGATTATAGTCATTCTGGTGCAGTAAATACCATGTTGAAACAAATACTAACATTGGATCCTTCTTATGGGTGCACTCAATCAGGTGAAACAGTCACTGTGTCTGCAGTAAAAATATTTGTGTGTTTGCAGCTTTCTTGAAAAAGAGTTTGCAAGCACTGCTTTTTGTAGATACATAATGATCTAGCCTTGTAAAGTAGTGAAAATACTTTCTTTCAAGGCTGTTACTGCAACAAGGGAGCTGACACCCTGTATTCCCTCACTCAGACCACTGGGAATGTTCTGCTTTATCAGAAGAAGCACTCACAATTTACTGGCTTTTGGTGGTGGTTTGTACAGCACTAAGAATAAAAGGTGTGTGTTTCTAATCTCTTTGGGGTTTTTTTCACTCCTAAAGAGATTTTCTTGGAGCTACGCTAACAAAAATCATTAAGAATAAGTCAACATCTGCATACATTTCACGCATTCAGTCGTGAAGATGAACTGTCCGCAGGCCCCCGGCAAAGTCGTCCTCAAGGCCCTGACCCCTAACCCACTGTTACTGATGCTTCTTCAGGGTGAGTGCTGTATCCCCTGCAGTTCACACAAGACGAATGATGGGCTAATGTGGAGCTTCAGCAGGGCTGCCATCAATCTGCACTTTCTCTTTTAGGAATTGGCCTCTGGCAGGAGAGCATGTGCTACCGCCTCTGTCTGCCTAGACGCTCAACTGAGACCCCTGACTGTGCACTGCTTTATATTCTTTTGCTGTCGGCAGGCTTTGCACATGTATGTATGTGCACATAAATACATGTACGGATACTCCTTCCCTCCTGTCCCAGCCTGTTTGTTGAGTTAGGCTGCGGGTTTGGCCCCTGGCTTACACATGTGTGTGAGGATAAGTGCTAAAGCAGACCCTGTGCTGGCCGCGCAGTCTGTCTCTCTCTGGACCTGACCATTTATTCTTGTTCTCTGTCTTTTTTTTTTCTCTAAGGAGTGGTGCTGGAGCGCTGAATGCCTCGCTCAGTGAAAAATGCTATTACAAGACTTAGCCAGGACAAGAGTTTGTTTTTGTCTTGGAATCAGCTCCTCTTGTTTTTGAAGTATCAGCTAACGAGTTAAACCCCACCCTACAGCAATCTAACACTGGTTCCATAAATAAGGGATATTTTGTCTGCTGTAATGAACGGGTATTTATTAATTGCATTTTTGTAGATGTTTTGTTTTAAAACAATACGTGACAGAAGTTCATGCATTCCTGCGGTGCGTTTAAGAAACCTCTGGCTAGATCCTCAAGAATGGCCAATAATTCCTGAGGTTTCAATTGAACCTTTTTAGTTCACCACTTGCATGTTGTTTACTGCAGCGCACATAGTGTCAGGGTGTCAGCCACACACACAGTGTTTCTTAAGCAGGAAGTGTTAGTGTTTAAGATTTTCAACCATCTTGGACAATTTTAGGACAGTATTGTTTGTTTCAAGGTTGCAGTCATACGTTTTCCTGTTTCAAAACGCATGATGAGCCCAAAGCCGCATCATCTCCGTTTACTCCAACAAACAGTTTTTGTATTTTTTATAGCAATTGTGGATCATGGAGCCTCTCAATAGTTCCCAGAATTTAGCTGCAAATACTAGCAGCCTAGTGCTGCTAATCGGTCGTTAAAACATGTCTTAACTACAAACTGCCAAACATCATACTTCTGTCTCTGTGTTCATGCATTTAAATTGTTCGCTTAGAACTTCCTGAAACTGTATGAACTCTCCTTAAATGATATGATGATGAACATTTAAATATTCTGTTGTTGCAATTCTCTCCACTCAAGGGCTCTGGGCGAGCTAAAACCAAGCCCCGCCCATCACAGTACATCACAGTACATCACTGATCAGTGGGAGTGTTTATTTGTCCATTGTGGTGCAGTGCATTGTGGTTGTATGTTTTCTACCCCTATGCCAAAAGAGAATAGCGCAGCCTCTTTTCTCTGTTGCCTTTGGTCAAGTAGCACCAATTTCAAAACTATTTGTGACTTTCTGCTGCACAGACAGCCAAGTTTTGATGCAAGGGACATCTTCCCAGCGGTGAAATACTTCTTTAACTAACTTGGAAATAGCCCATTTTCTGGCCCTCATTAAGTTACTTACACACAATAAGCTTTAACAATCTCTTGCTCCAAGCAGGCTGAAAGTAATTGTTTGCAAATATTTGACTCAGGTCTGCTTATGTGCAACTTCAGATAATGAATTCCTAAGAGACGAGCTTGAAACTCTTTAATTTCCCCAGCGAGGCAGAGGCTTCACCACATTAGCTAATAGAGGCCGATTAGCCTGCAGTGGAGTTGGCAGACGATATCAGCTGGCTAGCGTTACCGAGCAAGAAGAGCCCTGTGAACAATATCACCGCAGCTGACTCTCTGCCTTATCTTCCACATGTCCTGGAAGAACAGTGAGCAGGCCCGCTGCTGCCTGGTCCGAAGGCTGCCTGACTTTGAATTGTGGGCGTATGTGGAATGTGGGGCTGGAAAAAGGCCCGGGATGGCTTTGAGAAGTTTTAGAACAAGCTTATTATTCGGTTGTTTTCCCCTTGTATGGGGAAGCAGTGAGAGCTGGCAGAATACCTCAGGAAGCCGGTGAAATGGACCTCAGGATGTTTGTTGTCTGTTTTGACGGACATTTGCAAACAAGCCTCAGGGTTTGTTGCTTTTCTGTTTGTCTGTTTGCATGATATAACACGCTATCTATCACACACTCTGTGGGATTGTTCACCTTCAAAATATAGATGAATTATTTCTTTGAAGGTACATCCAAAGGCTTTGCACCATGTTTGTCAATATAGTTTACATACAGCGAAGCTTCAGGAGATGTTGTGTTTCTCTGAGGAACGTTGCATGTAATTGCACAGATGTTCTGATTTTGATCCCTTTCTGTCTTCAGTTTAAAGAGCACAAAGCTAACCTCAGCTCACCTCAGGCTGGAATCTGCTGTATCTTTTCTGGGTTCATTTCTTTCTTTCTGTCTGTCTGCCTGTCAGATTCCTCGCGGAGAAGCTCACTCGGGGGTTCGACCACTGAAAAATAATGCTTGAGGTTTTCAGTGGGGAAGATATTGATTGAGGAGCTGGAGTATGGAGAAGCGAAGAAGTGAGAGACCGAATTAGGGAGACGGTGAAAAAGGGAGTAATGGCAGGCAGGGAGAGCAAACATGAAAGATAGATACGTGGAAGTGAAGGATGGAGGGAGGATAACAAGAGCATCAGAGTGACAGAGAGATGAGGTACATACAGCACAAAGGACGATAGTGTGAAGGTGTGAATAAAATGAAGGGCATATCTATCAAAAAACCATGAGGCAATATAAATGTGTTTTTCTTCCGAGATTTTGCCACACCATTTATAACGTGGTAGCTATCCCTGTGATATTTCTGTCTGTTTTTGACCATCGACGGCAATACTGTTCATTAATGACCAGGATTGGATTGGATTTTTATACAGTTGTTGCATCAATGTTTGCCTTGATTTGCCAGGTACAGTATTTAATATGCAGTATTAGCCAAAGACAAAAAAAATGCTCTGTGTTTTTCCCTCCTGGAAATTTTACATCTCTCATAATTATTGCAATGTCAAGTTCTTGACAGTATATGATAACAGAGGATTTGATCCATTTTGCTCACAATCCATGGACTATATGAATTTTTATCACGATCCGTGATAAAATCTTATATAGTTCCATCTATATTTGTCATTCATGTGCTGTGGCTGTACTGTAGGTTCATCATTTATATTCAAACAAACGAACTGGTGTGATGCATGATAGGTGGGGTTGGAAGGTCATTTTTGCATTTGCATTGCATTTGTTTTTGATTGAACAGTTTAAGTTAATTTTCTTTATTACAAAAACTAATAATAATACAACAATACAAGTGAAAAGTTGAGTCGAACAGACCTGTGCATTTTATAATATCTTAGCATTTGGTTTATCCCCCCCATTGACTCCAGTGAGAGCATGCACTGCACCTGGCATGGAGGAAAAATGGAGGCTGATTATCCTGCTGTAGCAGCAGGGTGTAGCATGTCTCTGAAGAATGGAGCGGTAGTTCTCCTTGGTCAGGGTGGAGCAAGTTTTGTGCAGGTGTCCAACTCTAGAAGGGGCAAAACAGCCCCAGGCTTGAGTATTCCTACCACCGTGTTTCTCTGTGTGTTTGAACCACTGTGGTATCATGTGCAGAATCTCCTTAGAAGAGCTACACACACACACATACACATCACTTGAAATAGCATTATCAAAATACACATATAGATAAGAAAAACTGAATAAAAAAAAGAAGTATACAAATATATAATAAAGAAAACAAAAATACTGCATTCTGTTATTGCAACAACCAGATTAGTGAGCAACTGATTTTCATACTACCCATAAAAAAAATGCATGTATGAACATATTTAAACTCATCATATGCACAACCTCCATGAAAATACAAATACATATATATTAAAGCAACATCATCAGAATGCACAACATAGTAGTAAGAACATACTTAAATAATCACAAGAATATCATCCACAGATTCAAATTTTTGCCTCCTGCAGGCTGGAAGATAAGTATTATGCTTGCATTCTTCAATATAGCTTTCAAAGTGGTGGCTTTTTATTGACAGTTAAAGGGGTCATCATTGAAAGATCTTTTTTGAGAGGCTGAGCTACAATTGCTACTGAAATGCTAAAACCTGTTTTGCCTTCCTGGTTGAGGACTGTCATTCATATTTTCATACACTGTGACTGCTGTCTGATAAAAACAAAACAAACAGCATCTTATCTTTGAATAGCTAACAGTGTGTTTGCATTTTAGCTAAAGAATTTGACCGGCATTCATTTGTTCAAGACGTCTACAAACATAGAGAAAGTGCCACTTTACGTGATGTAAAATCAGGAAAAGGTTTCTACTAGTAGCAGTTACTGTATATCCTACAGAACTGGTTTCTCACACGACTGGAAGACTCATAAAATGCTGTACATTACAGACCGAGCCTTCAGGCTATGTCAACTATGGGATAGCGTCTCACTTTCAGCTCAGGTAAAGTATGTCCTGATGAAAGAAGATGAGAAAGATGGTTTCAAAGCAATGCTGAAAAGCACAAAATCACTGCACTGTAAAATGAGGAGGCTATAAAAAGTCTCTCTGCTGGATGGTCAAATTACCTCAGCCAGCAGGTGTCTGTGATAGTGTTAGGTGTGCCACAGATGAGACGATCCAAAAGGCAGACATTATTAGAGGAACTGAATTCAGTCATTTATAAGGGTTTCCTGCCGCATTTTCAAGCCAATTTCATTCTGACATTTTTAGAAAACATATCGTTAAGCTTCTAGGAAGAAAGAGAGGTAGAGCTACATCACACAGAAAAGGGCCTCATACATAATGAGCAAACCGTTTGTTTAATCATATTCAACCAGAAGCTGGTGTGTGCCAGGATCTGGATCTGATTCAGCTCAGCAGTTTCATGATTCATGTTGCAGTTCAAACATCAGGCATAAGTCAGTTTGATTATCAGCAGTTAGAACATGTGTTACCCAGAGCTCAACAGTGACAATCACATAGAAGATAGACTTATCACAATCAATGATATTTTGAAACAATGGTTTAATCGCACGTCGCGGCACTCTGGTTTCAGCTATAAAAGAAGTTGTGAAACCGTAAGCATGCGTCGTAGAAGTATGACTAGAATTATTTTAAAGACACATATGGTGGTAAAGTAACTCAACTTTTTTGTGTTTTTTTTTCATGTAGATTTAACTTTTTTCAATGCATGCCATTGTTATGTCCCGGTGACCATTGAAATTAAAGTTCTGGCTCTCTACCTATTAATTTAGATTGACAGGATGGCTTCCAAGGGTCAAAATTTGGATGAATGGGAAATTCAACTGATGCCGTTCAAGAGCTGGGTGGTCACTGTAAAGCTCTATAGATTCTGCATCGAGCTGAAGTCAATTAACAATTTGTATTGACCAGCTTGTTGGTAGCACTTACTCGGCTAACCAATTTCCTGACCTATTCAGGATGTAAACTTCTGGCTTCATGGCTTTCTGCTCAATGCATTTAGTCCCCCACCAATTTGCTCTGGATAAGTTGGTATAGATAAGGGTTGGGTGTAGGTAGTAAATCACCAGTGTTATCACAATAGGGAATTATACTGATTCGTTGGACAATGATACAGTATTTGCAGGTATCACAAAGTCTGCCACAATAAGATTAATTCAGGGGCCTGTGATTGATTCAAGATGATATCATATGCCCATTGAACCCAACTGGCTACTGAGGAAGCTGCTTCCACTTTCTTTTCTGCCTTTGACCATAAGTAATTGTAACTAACTGGTAAACTAAAGTTTACTTTAAACTGACTTTACTAACACACATAAAACATGTCTGAACAACAAGAACTTTTGAAAAAAGTATAAAAGGTGACCTAGACGTGCTCTGAAATTTAACAGGGATTTTAAAATAAAGGTGTAACCTAAAGATTAATATATTGATAAATGTTTTCCCTTTGCATTGATGGTGTAAGATAATCATTAAATCAATGTATCGATCCAGATCGATGTATCGTTACATTTAGGGCTGTAACGATACACCAAACTCACGATTCGGTTTGTATCACGATTTTTGACCCACGGTTCGATACAAACCTCGATTTTCTTTCTAAATTAAACATTTTATTCATGTAACATTTCAATAACTTATGTATATGATATTTGTCTGATAGTATCAGAGGTGCAGTATTGTCGAGGGCGTGTCTATCTGATTAATACAGAGAAAATGTCCCACAAAACAACGTTACAGAACCAAACTAAGGTAACGTAGTAACTGTAACTGTCTTTGGCAACAAGGAAAAATACTACAGCTGTACGTGGAAAAGCATCCTTCCTCCCGCCCATCCTACCGACTCCTCGTCACATTTCTGCCCAACAAACAGCGTCTGTCACCGGCAAAAACACTTTACCTCACCGAGTATTTATGATGAAAAAAAAATCTCTGCGACGGTCAGCCCTCCGGGCCGAGACTTCAGTGAACTTTACCCCGGAAGACAGCCTCAGTCGGGTTTTGATTGACAGGGAGGGGAGACACCGGGGTAACCCCTTGCAAACGCACATATGTCATCATCATGACGTGTACCGTCACGTCTCTTTAGGAGCCGCAGCGCCGGCTTTCTGTGTGAATTACGCAGCGGTTCGTCTTTACAGCGGTGTTCCGCTCTGTGTGAACGAACAACGTCGGAGAATTGGCGAACAACCGCTGCGGTGTTAATGTGGTTACAGCTCATAGTGCTGAATCTGGACCGGAAGTTGTGTCGCGATTCTGCCTTCTCACAGCGCGAGACAGGTTCGTGGATCTGAGTGTCGCGATTTCGGCTTTGATACGTGTATCGTTACAGCCCTAGTTACATTCCTAGTTGGATAGATGGACTTTGGTGTTGTGTAGTCACACACGAGTCGACATAAATGCAGCATCTGAGAAATGTGTCACCTTGCACACTCCCCTTAAAGTAAAACTTAATATAGCATATATTAATGTTTCTCATTGCACCGCACTGTTTGTCCCACAGCATTGGTTAACCTCTTACTGTAATGATCCTCCAGGTCACAGGGGACCTCTGAATCTCCACTTTCACTCTTGTTCTCTGGCCATTCATGCCATTTGTGTGCTTCCTGTCTCCAGATAAGACCTTCACAAGTGGCTTTATATCAGCGCTGGGATGTGTGACTGAGCAGTCAAGCATCCTGAGCTGGGATATGCATTTTCTTCTTTGCCTGCTTACTACAACCATGCTGCTAGCGAGCTATTTGGAGTTTGTGTGTGTGTGTGTGTGAACATATATATGTGCCTGCTCCGGCGATTTTGAAAGTGGATGATGTGTGTCCTGTGATTGCAGACTGGAATGTGTGTTGCGTTAGCGTCTGCAAGCAAAGCACAGTCACGGGTCAGCAAGCGCCACAGTCAGTCACACACTTCCTCCCTCCCTCCCCTGTGTCTCTCCAGGAACTGGGCAGCTTGCCTTCAGAGGGGAGTGTTGAAATTAACATCATCCTTCAAAGAATCACTGCACTCCTGTCCTCATTGTCCTTCAATATGTAGCAAGGTCCTTTTGAGGAGCTTATGAGTCAGTGTGTGGATCTCTCTTATAATGATGGTGTTACACCATCGGTGTTATTGAAGTGTCAGGCAGAGGTAAAGGCATCGAAGGATCTGTACCCCTGACTCTGACTAAAGAATCTCTTGATCCCTCAAGTCTACTTCTGTAGAAGTTAAATGTAAGAAGGCTGGAGGGGCTTTGTGATAAAGCTAAAAAATGTATCATGATAAACTCTTTTCTTTCAGTTGATCTTGATCTTTGTTAATTTTGTGGGAACTCAATCCTATTACTTGGGGAACTAACTCTTTTGTCTGGGGCTTCTGGGACTGGGTCACCTGTGCATATATGTATCTGTCGAGATGAGTGTTCAGCTGCCAGGCTAAAGGTTTGTTTTTTCAAAGCAACTTTCTGTCAGTCAGTTGAAGCACTTAAGGTCACATACACCGATAAGCCACACCATTAAAATTACCTGCTTTATATTGTGTTGCCAAAACAGCTATGACACATTGAGGCAGAGCCACAAGTTTTCTGGGGGTGCTAAGTGGTGTCTGGCATTAGGACATTGGCAGTGGATCCTTGGGGTCCTGTGGGTTGGGGCCCCAATCAGGCTTGTCAGATTGGGATCCGAGGAATTTAGGGATCGGATCAGTGCCTGGCTCTTTGTCTTGTTCCTCTCTGACCAGGTTTTGTGGTGTTGCAGGGAACATTCTTCTACTGGGGGGCCACTGCCATTGAGGAGTGCTGTTGCTGGGAGATTGTTTACATGGTTTACATCAATGTTTGGGTGGGTGGTGTGTTTCAAGTGTTATTAATATGAAGGCCAAGACGCAAAGTTTCCCAGGAAAACATTGCATTGTAACAAGATGGTCAATGTTGGGCACTCAATCATTGGTCAGTGTGGCTGATGGGTGTATAGCTATCACTTTACCCCCCAGGCCTATATATCATGCAGTGTACATTTTGACACTTGCTTATGATCTGTGTGAAGAAATGAATGTTCACCTCATGAACCTAATGCAGTAGGTGCTGCTGGAGCATCATCTCCTAGAGTACGAGACTCTGGGCTGTAAAGTTTTAATTCAAAAAATGAACAGTCCAGAGGCCCAAGCAAAAACCTTCCTTAGTCACATTGCACCTTCTTGAAATATTTGTTGTCTAAGTGCATGTAAAGAAAACACCTTATTAAACCTATTGAAATTCAGCACCACTCTCCTTTGAGTTATTGCACTGAAATGAACCCAGGCTGCACTGTGACTTAATATTTTATAGAACATGTTCGGTTTTCGGCTGTTCGGGTGGTTAGTAGTGCAGTTAAGTCTTTTCGGATGAGGAGTTCACTGTGAGTTAACCAGTGTAAACAGTGTTATCAGGCAGACTGCAGGAGGGGAAGTGTCCATCATCAGCTGAGTGATCAAACCTTGGCTCTCCGTCACACTGGTATTTCCGACTACTGGATGCTCGACCCTTTTCCCTTTGTCGAAGTCGGATATTAAAGAGGTCATGCACTGATGAGCATGTGTATCTACAGACACAAAAATAACAGTCTATTTTTCCTCTTCCATTTCCTTTAAGGGGTTCTGTGTAACTTCTGTGTTGTGGTGGGAGCCAGTTGTTAGTTCATGTTAACAAAGTCTCCATTTCCAAACTCATGTTATCTGCTGTTGCTGTCTGTTCACAGACTGAGAGGAGGCACATGAAACATGAATAAAGTTGAAGGTCAAAGTCCACACCAACAGAAGCTCCTCTCTCCCACAGAAAACACTGAAACGCCTTGTCAGTAGTCCTACCTATAATTCTGGGTCTTTTAGACATCACACTATCTCACTATGTCATATATTTGCATAATTTATGCCTAGTGGCTAGTTTGGCATGTAAGAATTGATGTGGCACAGCTGCTCTTTTGTTGTTAATGGTGCTGGCTCAGGTGTGTGTGAGCTGGCCAATCAGAGCAGACTGGTTATTCAAGAGGGGGACCTCAAAGAGAAGGAAGCTAAAACTGCGTTTAAGACAGAGGGGGAATACCATACTGCAGGACTGGACAGTATGAGAAAAACTAAAGTTTTTTGAGCATCAAAGCATGTAAACCTATTGTAGTGGTAACACAAAAACAATTGTGAACCTGAAAATTAGCATGATATGTTGTGCCTTTAAAATCATGAGTCCAACGTATCAAATCAATGCTAATTTACTTGATTACTTGCTTGCTTCTATGCACCTGTATGCACTTGCAGCCACTTATCGAATGACCTTTAAACTATTGAGTCAGCTCTCCAGGTTGGATTCAGATCCTCACTTTGGCTGGCGTGCTCTGTCCACATGCTCAGGTCAGATGTGACACACGCAGAGCTATGGGCCTTTTGAGCCTCAGCTTCAAAAGATGCTGCAACCTAAGGTTGACCTTTTTATGCATCTCCTAGACAATTAGTCCTTTGAGCTAGAGGCTGCGTTAGTCCCCTCATAGCCGCTAAACTAAAGGCCACTGCGGCCACAGATGAGCTATTGCAGCTTTGCTGTGCCACCAAATTAAGCAAAGGTCAATGAGGTCACACCTGGCAGGCAACCTTATGACATCAGTTGTGTTGTGTGTGGTAGGGCATCAGTGTCTGTGCACGAGGCTGAAACAGAGAGAGGGAGAGAAGCTGCTGGGGATTAATGTTATTGAATTCTGGTGGGAGAGATTAATGGAACAGTGGTTTCATTTGGATCAAGAGCATGAAACTCTATTACTGTATCCTCTACTTGGGAGACCGAGAGAGGACTACAGTGATTGTATTATGGTCTCTTACAGTCTTCCCTCCCTTATATCTTTCCCATAGTTGTTTCATGAGTCATATAGCCTAGCCCAAACAAAAGACAGTTTCCATTTTCTCACCCGTGGCTCGAGTACGTTGGGATGGAGGTTGGACTTCTGAAAGATGAGACAAAGGCTACAAAACTTCCTTCAGGACATGTAGACCCTCATTATTTTAGAGATCATCCGAGAAAGATATATAGGATAGGCATGAAGACAGATGCAAAGACGAAGAAGTAGAAGAAAAGCTGAGAGGAAGAAAGGACACACAGAGAGAAAGACCAGAAGTAAAGCCCAGTTTTCCTCCTCTGTTGTGTGAAGTCAGACCTCCAGCCTGCCTTTACCCTGAAGTCATCTGTGACCTCAGCGAGCATCTCGCCTAGCAGCGTAGCACCACATGATATGGCAACCAGATGACTGATTTGCAAAACTATCCAGTGATGTAGTGTTTTGTTTTTTTTGTGAGGAACCTTTCTCACCATACATGGTCACAGTGAAATATTTGTAGCCGACAGATAATGAAAGAAGGAAGGAACAAAAAGTCTTTGTGAGTGTAGTTTGTATTGGAGGTATCTGAGGTCAGAGAAAATGATTCAGTTGTTCTTCCTCAGGGGAATTGCTTTCACAAGGTCAGCGTAAAACAGCAGAAACAACTGTTATATACTGACACGGGTTAACAACGGTCCCAGCATGAAGTAGGTGGATGGGCAACTCTCAAGGAGAAAACAAAGGTGATTGATAGAGATGTAATGAAATAATGAAAAAAAGGATGGGCTGCAGCCACAGGGTAGTAGTTCACAAACTTTCGCATGATCTTCTGATTGAGTTTACGAGCCCGGTATCACCAAATGTCCAATGTTGGCAGTTATCTTGCGACTTGTTACAATGAGTTTTTGCTTTTTTGCGACTAATTTCAGGCCACTTAGTCTCCACTGACTGAACTGTGCAGAGACAGTGTTAAGGCATTTTGCACACAAATGGAGTAAACAGCGTTAAATGGCATGCAAGAAACCATCACATCCATGTCGGTTTAAAATCAAAATAGATTATGAACTCTACAGTTAATTTGTTACTTTGGAAACGGCAATAAAAAAACCTCAATCTTCTATTAAAGATCAGATGATATTATCAGATGATCAAAATGGACCTTTTTGGTGAGATTGTTTCCTCAGTTGCTGTTTTCAAGGTCAAGCGTGAACAGCTTGGTACTGGAGTTGCCGGTGCAGTATTTGCCCGGTGCAGTATTTGCCCCTCTCAGTTTTATGACCCTGCAGCTGCTTTTACGCTGAAATCCAAATGTCCGTTGGTGAAAACAAACAGGCATTTGGATTTCAGAGCAGCGTCTGTGTTTTGTGATGTAAACAGGAGTTTTGTCAGTGGCAGTTGCTTTGTTTTGTGTGTCTGGTATGCACGTGCAGTCAAGTGTCCACGTATTTAGTCTTTGTGTGTGGGGTAGGGAGTGGCTGTTAGTGTGTGTAGTCTGAGCTGACAGAGGTAGACCGGCCATGACTTGTGTCCCTTGTTTCCTGTTGGAGGCCTGTATGCACACACACATACTTACCTCACTCTCCTTTGTTGTGTCTCCTGTCAGTGTGTGTTTATCTAGTGTAACTCTGCTTTCATTTGTCATCCTTTTTTTCCTCTCACCTTCCAGCATCTGTCTCCTAACCTTTTATTTTCGTTCTTTTCATAGTTTTGTGTCTACACTTACTTCTCTGTCTCTTTTCCTTCCGCCCTTTTACACCCTCCACTCCTGTCTTCCTGCCTCCTGTCCTCCCTGCTTTCTTTCCCAGCCCTATTCAGCTCAAACTTCCTGTTGTACTCGATGAAAGGCACTACAGTTTCTCTCTACCTACAGCAGTCCCACTGTATCGCTGCATCACTAGTCCACTGGTCCATATAAGGAAATGATCCAAAGAGCTCAGGCTGCCTCGGCGAGATGTTTAACTGATAATTTATAGTAATACCTCTGTCTCATTTCTGGGGTTTCATTTGGCCAACACATAGAGCACCTCTGTAACCTGAATCAGCATTTGTGTTTATAGATCGCTGTGGAGTAGTGCTGAAGATCTGGGCCCAGATTTACTATCAAATCTTTATCACACAGTCGAGATCTTTGTGTGAAATGTAGGTGTTTGGAGTACCAAGCTTTTAAGGGTACAGATGAAATCACATTGGCACTACCTAGTGACGCGTCATGTTTAATCAACTGGTGGAGTACCTGGTACCTGAGAGTGCAGCTTTAGAGTTATCGATACTAATATATATTATACCACTAAGACATGTTATATACTATAGTTATAGAGAGAAAGAAAGAGAACAAGATATCACTTTGGCTGGATCGAACTTCAGCAACTGGCTTTCAAGTATAGAAAATTATCTTGTTATTCGATACAAAATTTGAATGCTTAAAGAGTTAATCTCATTAGTGTAAGTGAGACAATAAATATTCATATGTGTAATGTTTAATTTTGTTAAAACAGATTTCATAAAATTGGTAATAAAAAAAACTATTGTGTCCAAGTCAAAGTATCGGTACCAGTATCGGAATATTTTTTAGGATACCCGGCCCTCAAATTCACCCGTGCAACATATCACAGAGAGTCAACGCAACGCTGCATTATTTATAAAGCATAATACTAAGCTGACCAGAGCAACACGTCTAACCTGAGGAAACGCCTGGTCAAGCATGAAATGTAGCTAAAAGCTGAAAACTTCACCATATCTGATCCCCTGAATGCCAGCTGAGGTTGGCATGCCTACAGCCAGAGCTACACCAGTTTAAGTAGAGGTGAACCCATGGCATGATCCGCTTCATCAACATCTTTATATAATTACTGTACTTAGATAGTCACAGAAGTTGTTGTTGAAGTTAACTGCGCTTTTTTTCAATGTCATGGTTGATACCATCTCAGCTTTTTAATAGTGTTAGCAAAAACTCAGCCACGGGCTGTGTTCAAAATTCCTTACCAGCAAGTTCTTTACAATGCTAAACAGCATGTGAGAACTTTTAATATGTCTGAAGCCTTAGTGTGAAAGCAGTGGTAGGTGAACTATTTATGTTGTTATCCATCACACTGTAATATTTCTCCACAAAAAATGCAAAAAAACAAAAATGCCATGTTTCTTCTTCTTCTTCTCTGGATCTGGCTCCAATGGTATATTGTTGCCCTCTTATTCATGTTATTAATGTCAGTTTTGACAGTTATTTATATATTTATACTTTTAATTTAGTCCAAGTAGTGCACTGCCCATAGAAAGTATTCCTATAGAAAAGTGGGATGTTAAGTAGCTTTTTCATGGATGGCCAAATGAGGCTGTGTTTGAAGGTGGGACCTCACATGTGTGACTGTACAGTCATTTTTTCATTTTGGCTTACTATATTAACACAATGAATCAACACGATTTAAAAACTGGTATATAGTTTGAAGGCCACACCAACACATGCGTCGGAACTGAGACTCACGGAGGCTGCGTCTTGCTGCTACGTCATCTTAAGTTGGTCGCGTGATTTGGACGCACCGGCGCGTCCGTCGACTCAAAAGGTGGGGCGTGGGGGTGGGCTCTGCAGTGATTGGCTCTGGTGCGCAGGTGGCTATGGTGGCTATGGTTGACAATGCTAGCGGAATTTGTAAATCATTTATGTAATAATTTGTTAACGGTATCATTGTAGTCCAAACAAATTTGACGTTGCACACCCTTAAACCACACAGCAGCCATGTTGAAAATCTCAGGTCAGTCTGATCCTGACCTGCAGAGATACTGACAGACAGACAGACAGACAGACAGACAGAGATTTGTTGCTTTTATAGAGAGATTATAGAGAGATACTGCTGATATTCCATTATATTAGTCCAGGTATCCAGCTTGAGTAAAAACAGATTCTCCAGCTGCATCTCGGTCTATAAAAAGCTTCCTCTTTAGAAGCAATGCCGGTTGTATTTGGTGACTTATTTTTACAACTGAAAAGACATTTTTCTGATTACAGATTACAGAAAAAAGGAGCCATAGGATACCACAATCAAATTATACGTGCCAGTACTGCTTTCTGTATCGGCTCAAATGTGAATGGTACCCAACTTTAACAATAACAAGCTTTATTAAACAACCTGGACAGTTGCATTTTTGGATAGACAGATGAAATAATCAAGTCTGTCAGTGAAGCTGCCAGACCGTGTCCTGAGTCAGAGAGCGCATGCTTACATTAGTAATCCTTCCAGCACAATGGATCTGTCTTATCCATGTCACTCATTAGACCTGGACAGTGTGCTGCGGAGGAGATAATACTAGCTGAGTGGCGACAACTCAGGTTTTAATAGGGATCTGAGAGGTAAGCCGCTCGCTATTTAGGTTATGTCTGCATATCATGAGAATCTGGGTGGATTAGTATTTAGGATTAAGATATTGTATGTCGAACTTGTCTTTATAGTGTTGATACGAGCACTCGTGTCTGTGTTACGGCTTTTATTGGGCACATGTGGTGTGAGAGCAGAATCTTTGCGTGCTTGTGTGTCAGTACATGAATGTTTCCATGTTTCTGCACGTGTTTGTATGGATCTACGTGCAGGAGAAGAGCATGCTTGCATGTGTGTGGAGGCTTTTTGCCCACCGGCACATGAAATAACGATGTTGGAGTTAAAGTGAGGATTGATTTGACAGCAGTTTGCTGTAAACTCACTTACCTGGTTTCACTCTCTGCTAGGAGTGGAGATTTCAGGACTGCAGAACAAACACACAGCTGGGTTCACAAAAACAAACACAAGCCACGGTGATATTTGGAGTCAACGGATGGCTGTGAGGTGGGGGTTTGTAAAAACAGCACTCAAGCAGTGTAAAACACGGACACACAGATTTTTTGTGTGCTTTTAGAAAAAAGGGGGAAATGGTTTGTGAGTCATAGGTCCACATTAGGATCAGTTCAGGATGTGTTTTGGAACTGAATCCAAGCATGTAACAAAGGATTAGGGTCTCTTATGTTTGTGTGTGAGTGTGTGTGTGTGTGCGTGTGTGTGTGTGTGTGTGTGTGTGTGTGTGTGTGTGTGTTAATGTAGTCTTCCATTAGTGTAGAGCTCTGTGCAGATGTGGCCACAGGGTGAAACAGGGATTGTCCTCTTAGTTAAGAGTTGAGGATGTGCATCAATATCTTTTAAGGGTCAAAGTAAGAGAAAAATCAGGGATTTACTTTCTGTTATCTGTTAAAAAACACTTTAAGACAGATATAAGACATGCTATAGTTTTGGAGTTTGTCCTATCTGTGTCCTTTATGTCCTCTTCTGTAAACATCCGTAGTGAATTCAAATGTTGCCTCTGTATGATGACCAGATGTCCCTGCCTTTGGTGTAGTTATTTGCATAAAGGCTGTGTTATACTTTCCAAGATCTTCCTGAATTATTATTTTTTTTTACTCCTACACAAACTGAAATGGCGTCAGTATCAAATTGTAGTCATTCATTGATAACTGCTAACTAAATATGCCTGCTTTTATTCATGAAGACCCACACATTATTCCCTAAGAAATGAATGAAAATGGTGTAAAATGCCATATCTCATAAGCCCTATGGGGTCTTACCTCAAGACCCATCCTCTGTCCAAGTTTAGTGGAAATCTGTTTGGAAGTTTTTTAGTAATCCTGTTGAGAAACCAACAAACATGAAACTCAACAATAAACTATCTCTCCCCAGAATCGCTGACTGCTGTGTTTACAAACAGCAACTGAAATAGTCTCACGTAATATGCCTTTCATGAATGAAATGAATGCTTCATTACTTGCATGTGTAGGATTACTGTGTGTGTGTGGTCCTGCAGTCCCCAAAGCATCGGTCTTAGTGCTCCTCTGTGGTGTTCATCTCAGGTTCTACTGCTTCGTCTGCCTGTTATATTAAGGTGTCGCCCTGTAAATAACGTGTGCAAACAGGCATTCGGGTTTACCTATGTGTGCTTGTGTATTAACCGGTTTGTTTACGTTTCCCACTGTGTGTTTAGTGTGCAAGCATGCGCGTAGTCATCTGGAAAGACATTTCTCTGCAGTGTGTGTGTGTCTGACTAAGAGACATAGCCAGTGGGGCAGGTGTCAGGTGGAGTGACAGGTGGCAGCTGGAAAATAGGAGGATTTCCTCTTTTAAGCAACGGCTTATTAACTCCCACTCCCTGAACTATCCATTCACAGAGTCTATAGATTTCAAACCAGGGCTGAACAGCATGTGCTGTGATTTTACAAGAAGTAAGTTAAAGTAAAATGTATCAGCAAGTTGTGGAAAGCCTCTATTTTCTATTGACTTATTGTCAGGGTTGGGTGGGTTACTTTAATCATTTACCTGTTAAAAAGTGTAGTCATTAACATAATCCAGGTATCACAGAAAAACAAATATTAATAAGATTACTTTTATTTAATCTTTGTATCTTTACAGTTGTATTCCTGTTAGTCATCTTCAAATAATTAATATGAGTTCAATGGTTTCTTCTGTAAAATTAAAAAAAGGTTAATATTCTCTTACCTGCAAAGACTATTGACGAAAACTCCAATGTCTTTGTTTTTTTAATTTTATGAAATAGTGAAAATATTTCTGATGAAAACCTATTAATCATTTAATAGTTTATCAGACACTGTTAATATCCTTTTGATTAATTGAGAAATTGTTCTCCGACTACCCTACAGTTTGACTCAAAGGACAGACAGCAACTCAAAATTGGTGTTTAGACATCCTCGCTGTTTGTCAACCTTTAGACAGAAGAGAAGGAGGAGGGGGGAGACAATGAAAGACAGAGAAGGAAAAGGGGTAATGGAGGGTTAAAATAAGCTCACAAGGAGAACAAGAGAGGGGAGGGGAGGCAGTTGTTTGTTCTCCATGTCGGTCCTGTCTGTCAGAGGGGATCACCCCCCTGGGAAAAGACTCCCATATCATCAAAGAGCAGACAGATACCTGTACAACTAGCACTCTGTCCTTATCATGTTGTATCTCACCTCTCTTATCTCCCTCTTCTCTGTAAACTAATTTTGAGAGTTGTCTGTCATTGTGTGTTTTTGTGTGTGTGCTGCTGCATGAGTTAGGAAGTCATTTACTATTTTTAATCTGATTCAGTTGCAGATCAGTGTCATCTCCTGGTGAGCTATTGTTTGTACAAAAAGCTTGTCATTATTCCTTTATGTGGGGTGTTTTTCAGGTCACACACACACACACACACACACACACACACACACACACACACACACACACACACACACACACACACACACACACACACACACACACTTGCTCTGTCGTCCTTTCTTCTCTTCTTGCGTTGACCCCGAGTCAATTATGGTCTCTTGACCTCCCATCACCTTCTTGGATTAGTTGCTGTTGTTATCACACTCCATTAAACTTCCATGAAAGGTTGAGATGGCCAGAAGTCGAGGGCCCAGCTGTCGCCTCCGTAGTCTAATCCACAGATCCTCATCATCCTCCTGTGTGCCTCAGGTCACAATAAAGACACACTGACTTAAACATATGTACGAGGTCATCTGGCCTCCACATCAGTGTTTGATCTGGACAGAAGCACACACACAGTAGACACACTCCAGGGCCTACATGTGTGCAGTACTTTACGTGAGGACAAACATCATCATTCAAGTGGACACAATGGGGGATAAGAGTGCTTGAAGTGACTTCACCAGTGAGCCAAGGCCTGTCAGTGGAGGAGGGGCGGTTTGTCTTGTTTGTTTTGCTCTCTCTAACGATTTGCTTTGAGGGAGGACGTAACAGTACTGGACGTGTGTTACACCGTCAGGTATGGGGTGAAGAGATGGACACAAGGGCTGATGGTTGGAGGTTAGCTAAACAGTAGACACGGCATCACGGTGGCTCAGTTGACTGAACTTATGTCAATTAAAGATATGATTTAAAATTTTACCATCTAAATGTCTAAAAAACGATCAGACCTTTGTTGGAAATTTTCTTGAGTTGTGTATTCATATTATGCTGAATGTTAAAATTTTAAAACATTACCATGTCCACAAACATTTCTGCCTGAGTCACCGCAATGGTGGTTGTTTTAGTAACATACTGTGCATGTAAAAGTTACATTGGTTTTGCGTTTCAACCTGGAACCCTCATGTTCCTGAGAGATTGAGTCCTGCTGACTTTGGTCATCATGTTTCCTCCAGTGCCACAATGAGATCAGCATGTACGGTTCAGAGTTGTGTCGTCAAAAACGTCAATATATCTATACATTCTGATTCTGAATGTATGAAACGGATTCAATACCAATTTTCTGCAGTATTGATAAACCTGTAGCAGCTGCACTTTCTCCCTTTCTGACAGTGAGCTGACCGACACAGATTATTGTTACGGGCGTGATTAGACTGAAACAAATGAATGTTTCTAGAAAAGTCTGTTATTTGATGTTCATTGTGAGTAAATCTGTTGTTCTCTAATAGCCAAGCAAAGTACCTTGTTGTCATATTATAGCCTTGTTATATCCTTGATTTGCCAACGTTTCCCTGTGGTATCTGAAATGGAAACAACTATAGATATTTTTCAAGGTATTGCACTGAGGTTTAAAAATTCCAGTATCAAGACAACACTACTTCAGAGTGAAATATCTCAACAACTGA
Source organism: Diplodus puntazzo (assembly GCA_963678695.2). NCBI lineage: Eukaryota > Metazoa > Chordata > Actinopteri > Spariformes > Sparidae > Diplodus > Diplodus puntazzo. Next base: position 21,013,520 of record OZ023164.1, read on the forward strand.
ATGTTTGATAATTGAATGGTAATCAGTGAAACTTAATGCAGACATTAATATTAGTCCAAACTACTGACATTTCCATCAACCTCAGCAACTCATTAGAAAACAATATCTTGCTAACAAGCTAAACTAAGATGGCGAACAATTGTAGAAATGTGCAGTGTGGTTCTTAAAAACCCATGTTATCAGTGTTGTCTGGCATGACAGATGAAACTGTGAGACACCCTCTGGTACAAAAACTTCCACGAAAACTTCCAGCCTCTCCCTCTGCATCCTCCATTATTCTCACTGCTGCTCTGCGACGTGACGTCTCTTCAAACTCACAGTGACATCTGACAGCACAACACAACACTGCAGGTTCGCTCTTGCTCCCTCTTGCTCCCTCTTACCTCCTCCTTTCTCTTTTACTCCTTTTTATGTCCGACCTCGGAGAATTACCATCCCGACAAAACACACACTCTTGCCCCGCTCTGCCAGCCTTGCGAAACAAGGGTCTGATTGGATGATGCCGGGCTGTCGTTACTCTGCTCTCTTTAAATCAATCTTTCCGACAGCTGGTCTCCCGCCTGCCTCCCTGCTCCCTTTTCCCTAACTGTCCTCATCTCTGTGTTTCCTGCTCCTCTGACCCGTCTGTCCAGTGGAACTTGTTTCACGGGTGTTGGTGTTGGCAGCATGTTGACCTTTCTCTGTACTTTATTTCATTAAAAAAAAAATCATTGCAGACATATGTCAGGAAAAAGTAATGCAAATTCGAATCGATATGAAAAAACAGAACTGCTAGAGTTTTAAGTTGCACTCCACACAGTTGAGCAAAGCATCTAAGAATTAAAATGAAAGTAGGTCATTGCAGTGGTGAAGACAAGCATGGGGAAAAGTACAACAAAAGCACAGCTAGATTTAAAAGCGCAACAAGCATTTTTCATTACAGATGAGACATATTTGCATTAAGGCCTGACGGTTTAAACAAGTTCTCACTTGGCTGATTGTTGATAGATTGGAAGATGTATAAACTCTACATCGTAGTGTGAAATTAGACTGAAATGAATTGCTTTCCCTTTAAAACATCCTTAAAGGAAATCCTGTCACTGATACGTGACAGACCACAGACTCATATCTTTGGCTTATTATGAACAGCATCTCTGGCAACCTCATTTACCCTTAGTAAAGACAGAAGTAGGTTTCTTCTGATCCGAATGTTGCAGCGTGTTGCTGCTGTGTCCTAAATAACACGCTGTAAGATTTGGGGCCATATATGTTACTTTAAGTCATTTTCATGGTGGATAAATTCCGTCTTCTCTTGGCTATCAGCCATGCAGGGTAAATTAAATGGAGGATGGATGGGATAAGTCAAACCAAAAAGAGTGCCACATTTCCAGAGGCCATTTTGTAGGCGTGAATCAATAAAGAGCGGTAAATAGAGTTGGCTGACGTGACATATGTTGCAGCCGAGAGCCTGCCATTGATGATTTATTCCGCTCCCCAATGAGTCATGAATCTGATCAATTAATCAGTGAGGATCAGGTGTCTAATCAGATGAGCTTTAATGCGTGGCGTGCGGCTGCGTTAAATGTCTGTATATTAAGTATCTGGCGTCGCTGCATCTGCGTCCTCCCACACTCTGCTCGTGTGTGTGCTCAAGTGCAAAGGTCTCCACGAGTTCCTTCCTGGTTACTCGCAAACAGCAGCGTGTGTTGTCCCTCTCACCCATATCCACACACATTCCCCTCTCTTCACTGTGCACGACACCAACAGGAAGGAGAGAGGAAACAAAGAGCCCACTTCCTGTACGTACAGTCAGTGTTCTGCACAATGGAACAGGAAGTGCCTGGCAACTGTAAGGGAGGCCACGGAGTGTGAAGGAAAGATAAAGTGGTCTCTCCATTCCTATAAACTGCTCTTTTCTTTCCTTGTTCCACCTCTAAGGTCTGTCGTTTTCCATTACTCTATTTGTCAGGGCTCGAACTGGGTCTGTTTATTTTCTCTTTATGTCCTTTGTTGAAAGGATAAAGCACATGAGCCTACAGCCAGAGTTCATATTTTACTGCGCCAATACAGGTTATTTGTAATCAAGGAGACTGATAACTGATATTTAGAATAGAATTGTAAAAACAAAAATCATGCTGTCAAATTTGGGATAACCAGTGATTGTAACAAGGTAAAATTTACAACTCCAGTATTTCTGTTTTCTGCTACTTCATTCTTCCTTTCACACACATTTTGGAGACAAGCGTACTTGTACTTTTTACTCTCAGTCAAAGACAGGTGGCTGCATCAGAGCCATAGTAGCTTATTTGAAAATTAATATCAGCAATTGGATAAAAGAAACCCAAAAAAATGCTGAGTGGACAAACAGAAAAATGCTGTATATTGGATCCGATTAGCAAAGCTTTTGAGCGATCATGGGTTGTTGTCCTTCCTTTTCAGGGAGAACTTTGTTTGTGTTGGAGTTCAGTGATGCACAGTCGAGTAAATTTAGGAGAAACCATGTTTATGTGCTCCAGTTTCGGTTAATTTGGACTGACTCTTTCAGCTTAAAAGTCGAACAATCAATCTCATTCAGTGCATTCACTCCCCGTGTCAGACGACCCTGTAGAGCACTGCTGCTGTCACCATGGTGACCTTTGCTTGGGACGGACAATCTTGGACAGCAGGGCGCTCTGGACTGGTGCTGCAGATGCTGAAAGCTTTAAATCACCACTCTGCTGGCCTGGCTTAGTCAGACAGAGACTCGCATGCTGCCAGAAAGTCTGGGAAGGAAAAAACTAAAAAGCAATCTGGGTGCAGAAAGAAGAAAGTCATGCTTCAAGTCCTTGTTTTGTGTCATTTAACAGATAAAACATGTAGCACAGAAACAGAAATATGGAGATTGGAAGTGGACCACTCTCCGGCTCATCGTGATTCATCACCTTTTCCTTCCCTCCAACCGTCCACTTTTTACGATTGCGGGCTCAAACCCTCCCCTGGCGTTCCTCCAGGGAGGCAGGTCTTTGCTCGCCTCATAACTTCAAAGTACATGCCCCCTCCTCTTCTTCCTGTCTACCTCTTCAATCCCTCTCTTCCTTTATTTGTATTCTCACTCTTCTCTCCATTGTTCAATCTTTCCCCTTTACTGCTTTTTCTCTGTCTTTCTTCGTACTCTGTCTCTGAGCCCTTCTTACCCATCCCACTCCTCTTTTTCTCACCCTCTACCTCTCCTCATGTGTATCCCACCAGCCCAGAGACATCAAAAGGCATGCCTCCCCCCTCTTGTACTGTAGCAGTCATTTACAGGGGCGGGCAGGCAGGAGGGCTTCATGCCAAGGCCAGGTACCCTCAGGGGAGGATCCAGAGAGCGTGGAAACACTGCATCTTATCTGGCGCAGTGAGTGTGGAAACAGTAAAGGCCCGTATAAGGAATTATGTCATACTTGGTGGAATGTATGGACAAATGGTGGCGAAATGTAAACTAGGCAGGATGAGGGAACGCTCTTTATTGGGACCAACAACAAGGCCATAATCTAGAATGACTAAGGTTTCTTTTTACTTTTTCCATCCTCACAACTATTTTGAGAAGAGCTTCCTATATTCCAGGAAACGCCATGAAGCCAGTTGTCAAAGCGCAAAATATATACAAGGCAGGCAGCACTGAGAAGCACTGTATGGGATCTATTTTAATAGCTGAACTTTGTACCACATAATATCTCCCTTCAGTTTGGGATTGTGTAGCAGGCTTAACCACGGGGCTTTACAATGACATGCCTCTATTATCAAATTCCTGTTCTGCTGCTCTGTCAGGCTTTGCACAAATGTAGGAAAGGGAGAGAAAGTTTTGAAGTTAAAATAGGCTGCTTTTTACAAATGTGCTTTTGAATTCAGCTCCTTCAAGTAAAGCTTGAAATGGAGATTCATCTGAAATGTGTTCTTTCAAAATAGTTACTGCATACTGATTCATAAAAGTTAGTACTAGTATGAATTGAAATTTAAACTGAGTTACTGTTTTTTTTTTTGTTTGAATTTGAGGTGGTGTGACAATTCATATTTGCCTTAAGGTATGATTTGCTGACCACCTCACCAATCTAGCCCCTCCTGCTTCCCAGTTTCTCTCTGACGGCTTCCATCAACTGGCCCCCCCAAGCATCAAATCTGCCCCCCGTCACAAGCGAAGGGAGCAGGCTGAGCAATTGTCACATCCAAATGTCCATAACTTAATTGTGTTCAGCTTTTGAAGTTTGAAAAAAAGTTTACTGAGGAAGCTGAGCGAAGCTACGCTGAGCTAACGACAGCATGATTGAAAGAAACCATTTGGCCAAAGATGTACCCGCTTTTAAAAATACATTTGTGTATACATGATGGCTGCCTCACATATACTGTGTACTGTGTTTGGAGTGTCAGTGATGCCCGCCCTCAGAAACGAATGCGTTCGCAAAATGTAATTAGCGCATGAAGAGTAGGAACAGTTCAGCGCCAGTATGGTGATGTGACAGAGTCAGGGGTCAGTAAGCACATCAGCAGTGGGGACAACAAGCTCACATGTGCCATCGCGTAACCAGGCATTGGTTCAATCCAGTGTGTCACATTGGCAACTCTTAGAGGACACACTGCTTTATTGCCTTCTCTGATGAGGAAGCCTTTTAATTCACAATGTTACGATGGTAGAAGGCTCAACATACGTGCCACCTCTCCTGATTTTTCTCTTCTGGTTTCCTCCTGAGATCACAATTCTCCTGTATTTCTCCTGATTTCTGACACATCTTCACACCTTTTCTCACTTTACAGTGTGTAGTGTGCTATACCTAGTCTCCCTTAGTGAGTGTGAAATGGAGTAGTGAAAGAAAGCATATGTAGAACATCATGAAAAGAAGAATGCTTTTTTCTTGCATAAAGTTTTGAGAAAGGAGTTTAAATCTGCAATATCATTTTTTCTATTGATCATAGGGACGCACTAAAGTCAATCACCATTTAAAAGTTGGCAGATAGTACCCACCTCATGTCAAGTCAGAGCTGCACCCTTCGCTCTGCTCAACTAAGACAATACAGAGGACACAGTGCTATCTGACCAAAAGACACACACCTGTGCAGTATAGCAAACACATAGAAATATGCACAGGTTGACTCACACAGACACACACACCTACAATACGCTCTTGTCTCTGTTCAGTTCAGTGTTGACCTTGAAGGTAAATGTCCAGTGTGCTGCACAGATTAGTTCAGCCAGAAGAGAGCTGTGCACTTGCATTAGCATTGCAAATCCCTTTGAGGGTAGGTCACAGGCTGGCATCGCTCTCTCATAGGTACAGTAAAGAGCAGACATCTGTCACTCACCCTTGCATCCCTCCTTCCCTCCCTCGCTCTGTCCTCTGCAGTGGCCCACATCTGCACGCTCAGCACTCGGGCCATGCATAAAGGGGCATGGCTATTTTTTAGTGAAGTGCTTAACTGCCTTGGAGATGAGTAGCAGTTCAAAGGTGTATCGTTATTAATGACACAAGCCATACTGTCACTATCAAAACTATAAATATACACAGAGTCTTAGTTATCTAACTAAGTTGTGCACAATTACAATAACATTAAGAGAGTATTGTTGTATTTCCCATACTGTAAATTTGTGTTACTTCTGTTTGTTAGTCTGTTTGTCAAGAGGAGGCGAATATTAAAGCGAAAACAAAATCTACTTAACAGATGTAATAAAACTTTTTGAAAAACAGGCCAGCGTCCAAGGAAGAACTGATTAGTTTGTGGTGCAGGTCCAGGTTTTCTGATGATTTCTCAACAATATATTTTTGAGAAATCTACTACAGTAACTTAAAAAAATAGATCCAGAAACACATCAAATGGGCACTATGTAGTTTTGGAGAATTTAAATTTAAACTCAGACATTCAGAATTATTTACCTTCTCCATAACTGAATGAACAACTCTTCTTAGGGTGAAAGAAAAGATGGTGGCAGTGTCCGCCAAATATAGACGATGTTTGAAGAAAACACGGTGAAATTGTGTTGTCCTTTAATGTCACTTCGTTTGTTTGGTTTATACAATCATGAAAATGAAGACAGCTTGTTTATTTTTTATGTTCAGGCATGAAAACATCCTCTTCTGATTACAATGAATCCCCAAAACTACAAAATGCACCTTTAAAACATTATTTGCATTCTCTAATATCACTGCGAGAAATTGAGAAGCTTGTGCAGCTTTAACAGATGTACGTTTTTTTTCTGCAGCAGATTACCAACAGATTAATAGATTAGATCCCCTAAAGTAATAGAGATCATCATTTCAGCACTCACAGTGCAGCCCAGCTGTAAACACACACGTGTAAACACAAACCCATATGGAAAAGATGATGGGTGCTCGGTGCAGCATGCCTGAGCGGGTCATGAAGAGCTTCGCACTTTGTGTAAGAGTAGCTCTTTGCTTGCGCCGCTTCAGTAAAGTGATTGCTTTTTTATAGCTTGCCCTTTGTTGAAGAGAGCTGATCACACAGAGCTCAGCCTCATTAAGAGCACACTCATTAGAAAACACACACACACACACTGTGATAAGGACAGGCTAAGTGCTGCCACTTCTCGTGCATACAAACAAACTCTGAAGCCAGCTTTTACCTCTGTGCTGGAGCTCAATCTGTCAATCCATACATGACAGCATCGGGATCTCTGTACAGTACGTCTCACACAGAGCCTGGAGCCACCCCAGGCAAGAGTGGAATTATGCGGTTAATAGTCTGAAATAGTCATGTAATGGGCTGTTATCCATGAGAGTTTCCAGGCTTATACTCCGGTAATTGAAAAATTATTTTTATTTAAAGTGAGCGGACAGCCTTAAACTTTTGGTAGATAAACTCAGTAGCTAAGGATGTCAATATAGATATAAATAGTCCCATGTGGCTGTGTGCACAGAGACTGAGGAGGAAGATGGAAGAGGAGAGGAAGAGGAGCTCAAGGCTAGATAAGACGAAGGACATAAAGAGGACATCAGACGAGTGATGGTTGTGGGAGCACATCGCTCTAGCACCCTCTGTTGGACAGATCAGACAAAAGCCCACCACTACTTCACTGTCAGCATGCACTCCGATGGGGTTGGACGAGATACTATCGTGAAACACGATAAGCCTGTTTGACAGGAGCACTATTCCAACTGTTATCCAGCAGTGTGGAGCATCAGTTCATCAGCGCAAAATGAAAGTGTCATGTTGACTGTAGCTCAGGGGCAGAGGACGCCTTATTTTGTTAATAGTTTAAAAAATATGTGTATGTGTGCGTGCGCGCGTGTGTGTGTGTGTGTGTGTGTGTGTCTGTGTCTGTGTCTGTGTGTGGTAGCAGTTGTGGCTGCTGTGCCACTGACTAATGGACTCATTAGAACAGGAGATGTGCACATGTGCTCCAGCTGGACTCTCTCGTCATCCTACCTCTGCTCTCGTTAATGTACTGCTTGCTGCTGTGTGTGTGTGTGTGTGTGGTGTGTGGTGTGTATGAGTTTAGGTGAAACGGCATTTATTTGTAAGTTTAAACGTTTCCTTGCCATTGATGTACGTGTGTGGCTTATGTACTTTGTGCGTGTTTGAGTTAAAATGTTTGTGCTGTTTTCGTGGGCTTATCGCTGCAGGGTAACCAGTCTAGTAATGTGTGTGTTTGTGTGGTGTGTGTGTGTGTGTTTGTGTTTGTGTGTGGTGGAGGGGGTGGATCTCAGATGAGACTGACTTTAATGAGCTCTCCCTTTCTCGCTCTATCTCAGTCTCTCACTCACACATATAGACACACACACACACACACACACACACACACACACACACACACTCACACTCACACTCACACTCACACTCTTTCCGTCCTTTCCAATGTCATCAAAGTGAAAATCCCCCAAAATGGTAAGCCGCGTCTTAAGTCTAGTGAAATTGTTACAAAAACGACCAATCACTACTAGACGGAATCCACTTCTGTCACATTTGGGACTGATCCAGTCTAATATCAGGTGCTGATAGGTTCCCAATCCACTTACCGATCCAAAATCCATAGTCTGATTAATTGATTGTCAATTTGCCATTGCACTGTTTGAAATTTCCATGTAACTTTTGAACTTGTGTATAGAACTCTCGAGTAACAACGAGAAGTTGGGAATACGAGTCATGTGAATTAGTACAATTGGTATTTACTCTCACGTCAAAAGACTCCAGTTGTCAGTGATGTTTATCAGCTCCAGCTCAGATCGGCTGAATGGAAACAAAACAACAACCAGGTGGACACGCTAACATCAGCCCTGCTTGTTACTTTTCCATCCATCTCTGTTGTCATCGCTCAGTCTGAGCTGAGTTTTAAAGAGAGTCTTAAGTTAAAGATATGAAAAAGGTAACCACTGTCCTAACAAAGATTAGAAAGAAGTGAGATGTCTCACTCAGGTATCACAATCAGAATCAAATCTGTAGAAAAACGGATTGGTGCATCTCCAACACCGACTGTTGTCACTAAACTCAACTCAGTGGGTGTCAGTATGTGTGTGCAGCAAGTTTTGTTCTTCTCCTCCAGTAATAAATATCTTGTCTGAGGGCAACCAGATGTTCCATCCAGCCCTGGACTTGTTAACAAGGGCTGGGGCAGTCTTGAGCTGTGGTGTTAACAATTTAAAGGCTTATGTCCGGCCTTGAGAGCCCTATCACTGCTCCATTTAATTGCTTGGGTGCAGCTAGAGGAGCACAGTTGAGCCGGTTGTGTGGCGGAGAAAGTGAAAGCGCCATGCTACTGAATTCTAGATAAGAAAAACACGCGCATGCATGAGAATGAAAGCATGTAGTGGAAAAGGCTTTTACGGGTATTGTTGCTTGGATCTCATGGATGGTGGAGGCTTTTTAATTTAGATCACTGTTGATATGTTCATTTAGATCACACAATAGCTAAAAGAATGTGTTAAATGCAAGGTTTTCAAAGCCTTTTGGGAAACAGGGAAGCAGGTCGATATCTAACTTTGCATGTACTTATAGAGACCCCTGGTTACTTGGTCGACCGTGTATTTTCAGGCATCGGAACGGTGGGTTTGGGATGCAGTAATCAAGGGAAATGAAAAGAGAGGGTTAGAGACGGAAACAGATGGTGTTTGACAGGAGGTGAGGCTTGTGGTCATCCTGTCCAGAGCCTGGTGAGATCGGCCTGTTTAGTGTTTGTTGAATTGTTGTGGACCAGTTATTACATCTGTGTTTGTAAGAAAAAAACAGTAATAGACCACAAGCCATCTAAATGTAATCCATGTCATGAATGCCTCCATAATGTATCATAATGTACTGTGATTAATTGTGAGGACTTGCTGCTTTCCTTTTTCTTTCATGTCTTTGTAAATGTAGCATCGTTTGGATTTGTGGTGCTAGTCAAAACGAGCAATTTGAATACATCTACAGAGATCATTTCCAGTGTCTGTGTCACAAGGGTGTCTCCCATGCCTTTCAGGAGACTAATGTCCTGTCTTCAATCTGTTTATTTCAATGGCAGATGTGAATGTCAGCACAGATTATGAACTTTCTTTCGCCCCATTTTCGCCAAACTTTCTGAAACGAAATCGACATTTTTCAGACACATAAATCAAGTCAAAAAGCATTAACTTTGTCCACGGCCTGTCTGTGTCTCAGCGTGCACTCACTTAAGACCTGGAGTGAGTGTATTAAGCTATAAGACCAAAACAAGCAGCAAACATAAATATTTTGCTGTATCTGGTGTTTTAGTGTTTGACATGAACAATCAACGGGGATAGGGGAGAGAGGCGACTGTGCCTACACAGGAAGTGTATAACATGTCATAACTTGTTTTGCATTGGGTTTCCACCTGCTCATTCTGTTGACCTGCTCTGATGCCGTGTTGATCCTCTCACCTCGATAACACTGCTTCGCTCTCTGCAAAGATCTGTGTATGTATGGAAACATATGGTTTCACATTTGCAGTGATGATAAGAAATAATGGGCCCATGGTATGTCGTGTGTGTAGGATAAACACCGCAGGCGCTTTCATGTAATCACACACTGACGTTGGGCTCCCCCCCAAAGCCTCGATCATGAATCACTTGCGAAGAACAAAAGACTTTACCGTATGGCTTGTTAGACTTGCAGCAGAGCTAGTTAGCCCTGGCCCCTGACATATAGTATGCATACACAAACGCCCAGTTGGGGGTGAAAGCCTGCATCTGTAAAGTTTATTTGTGTGTGAACTCTTTAATTGGATTTTCACGCTGCCCATGTGTATATGTTTCGCTGTTTTGTCTGTTTGTACACCGGCTCTCTCCAACCTTGCTGTCCCTCTGTATAGCAAAGGTGTTTATGTGTGTATATATGCAAAGAGCTTAATGGCTAAGCCTGTGTCAGGCCGGTGAAAACACAGTCATTCATACGGTAATAACCAAGCAGTGAAGAAGACAATAAATCTCTCAACATCCTCTGAGAGCGTCCAGAAGTGAGCAGGGAGCTGGGAGCTTCAGATGGGACACCGTCCCAGTCGTATCTCAGACACCAGGGACGTAGGCTTTCTCTCCACATGCTGGAAGTGCTGCCTCTGCCAAGTAGGTGGTAGACATAGTCAGTAGTGTTTTTTATTCATTATATTACATTAGTACTAAGACAGCTGGTTAAAGTAATCTTTTAAAATTGTAATATTTTTTGCTTGTGTCTGTTTCCCTTTCTTTAACATTGTTGGATAGGGTGTTCTTCAGCATTTTCACGAGTTTATCAGGAAATAATGCATAGATCTGGATGAAAGAAAAAAAAAATCTGGTGTATTTAGCTGGCTGATATCTGTGAGTGAGTACAATTTGATGCCGATTCAAATAGAAATATGGATCTAGTGGATTTAAATTCCCTTTATTTGATATTGGATAAGGCTTCATTGAGGTTAAGGGGATTGTTCGGCCTTGTCAGAGGTTTGCGCTCTACTAAAGCCATTCCAGTTGTCACTTAGTCTGTACTGTTAATAAGGAAGGCAAAAGGGCAGTCAGGATGATCTGGCAGGCTCCTGGTCCATGTTTGTCTGATTGCACTGCCTTTTAAAATGAAGAAAATGCTAAATTTATCAAACAAGTCCAATTTTCTGCCCTATTTTAATCAGAGCCTTGCTCTGTGAAAACATTAGTTTCCTGCTCGGGTTAATTTACAGGTCCCATGAGGCATGTAAAACAGTCGGACTGCACGCGTTATGTGTGGCTGAGCATGTTGAATAGCATCTGCACAATGGCACAAGATTTCCCATCAGGGCAGGCCATTCTGTGTTTTCGACCCTTTTTGAATTGAGACAAATTAGATTGTTGAGTTTTAGAATAGAGCTGTGATGCCCTGAAATGGAGGACATTAGTGAAACTGAGTTCGACTTTGCCTGACTAGGCTTCTTAGCTCACAATGAGGGGCATAACGATCGAGTGCAAAAAGTCTGGTTTCAGCCTTCTAATCACTGAATAGTGGGTGTGTGAAAGCTGCTTTAAGCACAGTTGATAACTGCTGGATATTTCATTAAACTTCTGCGAGTTTTCGAATGAGCACAAGCTGGATGGGGCTTTAGTTTTAGTCTGAGCAGCTAGTTAGGCACTATTCTTGCTATTTGTGCTTATCGGTGGCGCTCTAACACTTTGTAACTACACCATTAGTGCAGATGCCAAATGACAGTAGCACACATGGTCTTCTGCAGCTCAAGAGAGAAGCAGCTCATTTATAGGCGCACCATCAAATAACTGAACCCGCAGAGAGTACAGTAAGGTTTGCATGCAACATATAAAATACAGTAGTTAGTGCATCACAGTGTAGCTGGAGGCAGAGTCTGTGGCTGTGAACAGATTCTTGTGTTTCATGGCAGAGTCTTTACTATGAGGCTCTCACACTCGTCACGCCTGTCACACAGATGTCTTGCTCCACAAATCACACACACATGCACTGTAGAGACACACACTAACACATAGGCAACATGAAAGGACTTGGACAAAGAGGGGGTCTCTCATTGTCACTTCTCACATTTCTTGATTTGTTCACACAGTAAAACAAATATTAACTCTCCCTTAAAAAAGAGGCTGTATCCCTGAGGAAGGCAACAGCATCAGATCTCTTGTTTTATGCATTGTCGCTCTTTGTTGTTATCAGTCACAGAGGTATCAGTCACTGCGTGATTTTCTGCTGCTGTTCTTGTAGGTTAGAGGCATGTTTACACATCATGAAGCTCTGGCTGAGAGCCAGAATAGCAGCACATCGCTCAGCTAGCGTGAAGCTCAATCCAGCAGTCTGAGTGTCACGTGTGTCTGAATGGAATGGAGATGAATATGCTTGGAGTTGAGCCAGCCACACACACACACACACACACACACACACACACACACACACACACACACACACACACACACACACACACACACACACACTTTTAGATATTTGTGAGGATGCTCATTGACGCAGTGTGTTTTCTGGTCTATTATCCTAGTGTTAAAATCAACATGTCTATCTGGAGCTGCTAGTGATAGTTGATCATTTGTCAACTATTATTGATCAGGGCTCCAGACTAACTTTTTCCAGTAGGACTGATCCTCCCGAGTTTAAAATTTTACCATCACCAGCAGAAATGGTGCTCCTACTTATAACATTCAGTCACACTATCTCCAAAAATGATTGTCAATATTTTTTTAAGAAGTTAAATGAAGAATTATCAGATTCCAGCTTATTGAATATGAATATTTCTGGTTTCTTTCCTCCCCTCTGACATCAAACTGAATGTGGTTGGGTTGTGCAGAAAACAAGACATTTGAGGACATCGTCTTGGGTTTTGGGAAACAGATTTTTCACCATTCTCTGACCTTTTTACAAATCAACTAATTGACATTGACAATGAGAACAATTGTTTATTGCACCTTCATGTCTAACCCCAAACCTTAATGTAAATGATGCAGAGAGGACACCAGTGACCACTTCACTCATACTTCCACAATAGAGACATCGGCCTGATCCCTTGTGTTGTCCCTCTGCTTTCATATTTGTTCACGATTTGATCTGCATCTGTCTCTTTGTGATATCTTATGCAGGCATTGCACATGTGTGTGTGTGGTGTGTGTGTTCCTTTGATGTGTGTGCGTACAGTATCAGTGTTTATCTGTGACTGTTAATTACGCCCCCCCCCCCTTGTCTGCTCCCCAAATCAGTCCACAGCTGCAGGGCCCCCTGAGTGAAGCAGTGCTGCATCTAATGTCTTATTATTCACGCTGTCTGTCTGCTCACCAGCCATACAGAGCCTGGGGGATGGATGGGGGATTTTGGGCTCTGTGTAAGTGTGTGTGGGTTCACGTGCATGTGTGCGTGTCTGTGTGTGTGCATATGTGATGAGGGGGTTATGTATTAGCAAAGTGGTAATGGAGGGTTCGTTCAGTCTTCTAATTCGTTGGCACTACTTAATTAAAAGCGATGCGACAGAGTGATTGGAGGAGTTGATGGATGGAGACTGAGAGACGCCCAGGCGCTCTAGGATCAGGGATATCAGTGTGTGTGTGTGTGTGTGTGTCTAGTGAACGGAAGAGGAAGTCATTACCTTTTAATCATATCCTCCTTTATTCCTTATCCTTTTTTCCTCCTCTCTCCTTTCTTTCCTCATCACCCCCTCTGTCTCTAAATTCTCCCTAAAGCCTCCTCCTGTTGCCCCCCCAACCCCCTCCCTTCCATTTCTCCAGCTGGCTCTCAGTGTCAAGCTCCTTGTCATCTTCAATCAACCCCTCTTTGCTGCAACACTTACCCTTTTTCCTCCTGTCCCTGACTGCCTTTAACCTTCCAGTAGGATGTGTGTCACATAAATGATCCTACACTGTGTATTCATGTCGTTCAGAGTGACTTGAGCTGTGCAAAATGATAAATCTGTTGTCTCGTGTTTGTCATAGCCTTGAGCTTGCATCATGACATCTCTTGGCTTTATTTGAAAGGTAGTGTTAAGCTGCATGCAGCTGAGAGCTACGTTCAGCTTGTGGCTTAAAATGATTTGGCTCCGGCTCAAACCACGATGTAAACTGGTCTAGGAATGCTGTCATGCTGTCTACTCTTTATATTGATGAGTGTGTGAGTGCATATTGTAGATGGCCAAAAAAATAGAAACCCTAATGCAATGTGATGCAACTGAACAGTAATCAATATAATGCAGTGCAATTACCATCAGATATTCAGGGTGAGTTGATGGTTTTATGGCGAAGCATCAAAATGGAGCGTGCCACCAGGTGTGACATAGGTGAAAGCTTTTGATGAGTTTTGTCCACAGATGCTACTTGCAAAGTTTGTTGCAAATCGGTCAAATGGCTTGGGAGGAGTTTATAATTTTTTCACAGAGCCTTAGTGGCTCATGGGGAAGTAGTCACCTGGGTTTCATGTCATTCAGACAGACCATTGTGGAGATATGCAACACTTTGTGTTTTGAGCAAAATGTCAATGGACGCCAATGGACGTGGCCTATATGACGAGATTCAGCACAATTCAGTGCTACAAGGTGACCCATCGTCCATCTCCAGAATCAGAGTTGATCTATTGTGTGTGTGGGCGTTTGCTCGGGAGATCATATTGGTCCATTAGTGTGTGTGTGTGCGTGTGTGTGTGTGTGTGTGTGTGCTAGCAAGCAATAATTAAGACTAATCATATGCAGCTATTCATTGAAACTTAGTGCCATAGGGTGAATAGCTCCTTCATTCGTACAATGAAATAGTAGTGCGCACACACACACAAACACACACTAGTGATAAGCCTGCTGGGACTGCTGTAGTACTCCAAGCGGTCTAAACACGGGGCAGTCTTTTCCTCCCACATCAAAATAAAAGCCCAATCTTACCCTTCACTCTGTCACATGCTTTCTCAAAGCTGGAAATGACAGTAGATTTACAGCCATTAGATTTTTGAGACCAGTGTTCCAGGTTTGATCTGGCGGTGCATCCAGCTGTGGTATATAAATTACTTCTTCATTTTCCAGCTGTGGTCTCTGTAATTTTGCAGCATGCATTATCTCTAATGCTGTGGTTGCCTGCATCAGTACGGACGCTTTTCCTTCACAAGGAAACAACATCTTCTATAACTTGACCTGTTTAAACATGTTGTAGCAGGCTAACAAAGCCTCTTCCATAGCTCTTGTACAGTGCGTGGGTTTGGGAAAGATTGGTATGTGGGAAGGTGGGGGGCAGGGGTCTGCTTTGACACCCTAATCCCGCAGCCTAGTTTGGCTTTGTGTGGAGACCTTCGCTGGGAGGAGAGAGGGATGGAAAGAGTGAGGGAGAGGGAACGGGAAAAGGAGGAGGGGGGATTGAAGAGGGGGGGAGTGTGCAGCGTGGGGTTTGAGAAAGGGAGGGGAGTGATGGGAAGAGGAGAATGAGGGAGATGGGGTCCGTTCATTCTCCTGCTCTAACCAGGAAAGGAAACAAAGGATGCTGATGGGCCTGACTTATGACTTCCTAGAGATAGCCTCTTAGCCTCTTTGCTGGTTATCCTCCGCTGACCTGCCTGTGTTCTGCCGCTGGCCTCTCCTTATCCCTCCACGTCTGTGAATCCTCTCTAGCTCTCTCTGCTGAAGACATCTCTTTGCTGCTCTGCTCACTTCTCCAGGCTTCTGCATGTGAGTTGTTCTACCGGTGTGTGTGTGTGTGTGTGTGTGTGTGTGTGTTGAAACAGTTTAATAGGGGTCTGCTGTGGTCATTGCACACACTACTTTTTTTCTGCAGCTTGGTGAGTGTTTTTTGTCATGTAGACGGGCTAATAAGCTAGACGTGGTTGAATCTGTGCTGTGGATCTGCTCTTTTTCAGTTTGCCCTTTAAATATCTCTTATTCAGCAGATACATTTTCTACATCTGTCACACACAAGTGAGGAAAAGCTATCAATAGTGCAGGTTTATGCTCATTTCCTCTCTTAGAATGAGTGGAGTATTGCGCAGAGCTGATCATGCACACCTTAGATATATCTCCTCTGTCCATTGCAAATATGCACCGGTAAAGATTTCACCAAGCTTAATCCAAATGTGCAAAACAAGCATTTGTATGCCAGAGAGCTAATGCTAAATGACATCTGGCTACATCTGCTTTTATTGGATTCAGCCTGGAGAGTCAACGCTGCCCTGCCTAAATATTTAACTGTGGTGTTCTCTGGCTGAAGGGCAGACGGCTTGGTTGCTGGCTTGGCAGCAGTGTTGGCATATTGTCAGCCAGCCTGGCAGACGAACTGACATTGAGGGTGGGTGGGGCCACGTCTCTGGCTTCCTCACTGAGGAGGAGAGGGTGTATGGCAGTATGGCAAATACCATAGAGGCGTTTTATTTCAGGTTAAAGAAGAATTCTGGATTCTCGATTAGCAGATTGACAAAATAAGCATTGCATTAATCATATATTGATGTTTATTAATGTCTATTATATCATTCTAGAGCTGCCACAATTAGTCAAAGAAAAATTATTGTTTTTTGACAATAAGTTTATTGTTTCAGTAAAAAAAAAAAACATAGTGCCCCAAATTTACTGGTTCTGCCCACTCAAATGTGAAGATTGTGTTCCTTGTCTCTTATGATACTAAGTTGAATGTTTTTGATATTTGGACTATTAGGACATCGCAACCATTTGAATATGTCAGTTTGGCTTTTTAGGAGATTATCCTGGATGTTTTTCCACAAATTTCTGACATTGATAGACCAACCAATGATTCCATTTATTGAGAAAGAAACTGTTGAATTAAAGTGAAACTCTCGCCAAAAAGCGACCAAGGATTTATTTGTGAATGTATATGAGTCAGACCTTCGCGTAAATGCATAATTACAACGAAAGAGGGACTTTTGAGATTTACCTTAGTTTTGTTTTCGGGCAAGCTAATTTTCAATGGAGTGCAGGGGCACTCTTACACTAGCGTCAAAATTATTTTTTAAACACTAAGAAGGCTCCACACTAGGGATGTCCCGATCCAATCACGTGATCGGAAATCGGGGCCAATCGGGCGAGTGCCCCAGCACTCCATTGAAAATTAGCTTGCCCGAAAATGAAACAACGATAAATCTTAAAAGTGCCTCTTTCATCGTTATTATGCATTTACACGAAGGTTTGACTCATATACATTCACAAAGAAAGCCTAGGTTGCTTTTTGGCGAGAGTTTCACTTTAACCAATGATAAAAATATGTAGTTGCGTCCCTGATTCATGAGAGAATTATTTTTGAAATCTGTTGGTGTGCGTGTCTGTTTGTATGATACTCGGAAATAATTGAGAGCAACATTTGACATCCCTGTCTGGCTTTCTGTATCAGAAATAAGATGGAAAATATGTATATACTAGCTGTAAACCGTAACTGAAGCCAATCTCACCCTCTCCATTCAGAGCTTCATTATCTACCCTTAATGTGTTTGTGTTGGCTTGTACAGGAATGTGCTGTGATTCAGTAATTCCCTCCCGATTGAAGAGCCCTGTCTCGGCAGATGCAAGGTAATTCTCTAATGGGCCTCATCTGAGGAACAGCTCCACTCAATAACCATCAGTCAGTTATGCTCAATAGCCATCAGTCAGTTATGCTCAATAGCCATCAGTCAATTAAAGTCAATACGACAGAGCAGAGGACAGCGGGCTCCATGCTGTCATTGTTCAGATTGACCGTCTCTCTTTGGAAATTGGATTCAGCACCCGGTGAGAGGAATGTTTACGGTAACAATGTTGTGCCAGATAAAAATGCCTCCAGTCTCTGGGAAATAAAATTGCGTCGCCTCATATGGATGGCGATGGAGGCAAGTGTTACAAGACTAGCATCAATATACCCAAAATAAATCTGGAACTAGATGGCAAGAACAGCTGCAAGAAATCAGAAAGAGAGGCCAAAAGATGACTAGGATGCTAAGAATACTTCGCTGTGCGGACAGTGAGTCCTTGTGGGGGGGAGGAGGTTAGAGTGGAGGCAACGAAGGAATTGCGTTTTGATGAGGAAAGAAAAAACAGTCTTCTTCCAGCTGAGCCCCTGATGATGGTCTCTAACCATCATGACATGAGAAATGTCTCCTCTCTGGTCCACCCCTCCCCTCAATGACACATTTGCTCTCAGTTTTTATATACTCCATCCCCCTCCTCTCCCCCCGGAGGTGCTTGTTTTGAGACCCTTTCCCTTTTCTTTACAGCTCAATTACATGGCAAAGCCTGTAGTCAGCTCTGAAGGGTGAGGGGGGGCAAATAAAGTGTTTCCCACTCTGTTGTAAATATTCTGTAAGCTGCAGCTTGTCCCTCGTGTCGGTGTAATTTGGTGTAGGTGCTAAGCCTCCTTTCGTCTATCCTTCCATCTCCCATTTTTCCTGCATCCCGCTATACCCCCTCTCCTCTGTTATTCCCCAGGCGGCAGGCCACTTATTGACCTTTTGAATCCTTCCATTTTTCCCTCACGGAAGCACTCAGAGCTCAAACAGGCGAGAAATAGTGTGTCTGTCTGTGACTGCATAAAAATGCAAACATGCACATACAAATGTATGTGCAAACATATGCAAAGCAACACACTTGTTTATACAGACACCGACAGGAAATAATGTGATACATAGTGCCTCAGACCTTTTTGTTTTGCTGAGGGTCATTGTTTACCACTGAAAGCTTGAGTCCATTCCTCAATATTTAATGACAAAGTTGTTTGTTCTCAGATCAAAAGATTAGCTTCACTCAGACATAACTTGATGGATCAGTGTGGAACGGGAGCTGCTTGGACACTGAGGCCGCAAGCCAGCATTCGGAGCAACGTGGAGAATAGCCTTCTATTGTGTGGTTGTCAGGCTGGTCGGCTGTTGTGGTGCGAACGCTCTCAGACACGCTGGCATGCACGCAGTCTTCTACTGTTGTACACGCACACACAAACAGAGACACTTATCACCAGAAAGAGTCAGTGTCAGGTCAGCCGGCTCGGCCTGTGGACAGCGCTGTATTGTTGCTAGCCTCCAGCTCTCCTGGACATTTAACAGTGCAGGCATTCAGCTGTTAGTGGTGACTCAGGACCAGCGGGCAGCGCGGCAACCAGTGTGACCAACAACACCTGCCCTCACACTGCCACACTGTTGTGTTCAAGAGGAGCAGAGAACTGACAGAGATAAATTGGCAACACTGCAACCTTCATTCCAACCTTCAAGATGGGATTCTGTAATGTGTATCAGAACAAAATGAATATGAAAATTTGAAAATCCATGGTGGTCTGTATATAATTGCATGACATGATACACCACATGGCTCCAGAATAGCTTTTTGCGCTGGTTACACTGGTGTGCCCTACTCCATACACCAATTTCTTAACAGAAATTAAAGAGATGTACATAAAATTCTGCTGTAAAGTGATGAAATAGTATGCAGAAAATATGTTTATAGGGTAACATTTTTGTTCACATCCAGTTCTTACAGGCTAAACACGGCTCCAGAAGAAATTCAATACGTTCATATCTGTATTATCTTAACCATATTGCTTATAAAACTGTTAGTAATAGGTAGACAATTTACACAAATAACAATGTTCAATTTTATGTATTGTGCAGTCCTTATGAATCTGCAACATGTAAAGTGGGATAAATCCTGGTGTCCCAACACTTTCGAATCGATGTAACCTATGACATGGGGAATGAGTTTTTATACAGTACACTTTCAGTGATTTAATACAAGTTGAAGCAAGCAGGCAAAATAAAGTATTCCCCATGGTGAGATGAAGGAAAGTGATCACATGGGGAGGGTTTTAATCAATTTGTTCTGTTCACACAGCCCTATTGAACTTATTGCTGTTTCACTTGACCTCCACCCTGATGACCCTCACTGAGCACCCGTAGAGATTAATGTAAAGGACACAGTGTGATCCCTATTCATGAGGCTCCAGTGACTTTCACAAGTATTTTCTAGCTTCCGGCCAAAACAATGTATGTGTCATGTCAAGTGGCAGTGACTTTGACTGGAATATTTTTCCGCAAGGCCCCTCATCTTCCATAGCTGTCTTTCCTCAGCCCTTGTTTTCCTTTTACACCCATCTTTAGGAGGTTCTTGGAGGTCATTTATGGGAGCATAGTTATGTAGACAGTCATGGTTTGAGTGATAGAGGTGCTGTCAGTCAGCCCTCTCTGAGTGAATCAATATGTCTTTTGTCCACAAAGAGCAAGCCTCCACCCCATCAGCTTCAGCCCACAGCCGTGTCTAATATGCAGGAACACACTGACATCTTACATCCCCAAATCAACCACAGGCTGCCAAAATACCAGCCAGTGACCTACTTCTCTGCCTTTTGAGCAGGTCCTAGGAGGACATGGATGTGTTTCAACATTTTTGGAATTTTGGTGGCACTTAAGTGATGAGTTCAGTTGTTATGAGCTCTTGAGTCACACCGCAGGGATACTGTAATTTGTTGCTTTCTTTCTTCTTGGAAAACGGCAAAAAAAGGCCATTTCATGCTCTGTGTGTTGGTGAAGCAGCTTTTTCTTTCCCAATACTGATCACTGATCTGCTGACCCAAAAGCTAGTTGGAATATTTGTTATATTCATTAGGGCAGGGTTTTCTTTGGCACTAAAACTGAGTTGGTGCCCCTATATAAGAGATGGGAGTTGATAATATTTAACCAAAATAAATGCCATAATTAATTCTACTGAGAAGTTCTATTCTTTATCGAGACACTTATTGATCCTGATCAGTTTTAATTGAGCTGGCTTTAGCTAGCTGTAGCAACAGTCCGTCTGCCATTTTCTAAAACACTGCTGCTGGGCTCATGTTTGTTTACATCAGTGTCTTTAACCTTGCGAGGTCTATTCTTCACTTTTGGTGTAAATTAGCAGTTAAGCTACAGACATCTGCAGAGCTTAGCCTCATACCTTCACCCTCTCTCTCTCTGACTCCCTCCCCGTTATTCTTCTCTTTCTTCATTTGTCGTAGTTAAATTCCAGGCTTGGAAAAGCTTGTACATCCTTTCAAACTGAGCTATTAAAATAACACGCAGCTCGATCTCATTTAACAGACCGCCTTTTAATTATGTGGGGAGACAGCTGAGGCAGATTCAGTTCATGCTGACATCAGCATTATTTTTACTTCTGGTAAAAATGCTTGGAGGGAAAATGTTCCAGGCGCTCCAGACAAATGATCTTTTAAATGCCCCTCGCCTTGTCGATGTTATCATTCAAGTATTCAGAAGGAACTTTGCCTCACTGCCCCATCAGTCTGCCGACATTTCTCAAAGATTGCAAGGTCATGTGAGATAGAGACATCCAGTGGGTGAGGGCTGGTCATCTGCTACCACAACCCTCCTCTGGTGCCCCGTGGTGCCAGTGTAACCAGCCTGGCAGTGTGATCCTGAGGCACTCGTGTGCACACACACACACACACACCACCGCTAGAGCAAGGCTGAGCTAATGACTCATCTCTCTGCCCCCCCTTCTCTCTCTGTCTGTCTGTTCCTCTGTACTCCTCTGTCTCTGTCTGTACAGGAGACATCACTCAGAAGGGCTATGAGAAGAAAAGAGGCAAGCTATTGGCACCGTACATCCCACAGATACAAGGTAAGACTCACAGGCCTGCAGTAAAATTTACTGTCCAGCAACAACAGCTTTTATCTGTGCTCCGGCTTCCTGTTATCATAGCAGTTGGCGTACTGCAGTGTCCTTGCAAGATCGAACCGAGTGAGATGAAGTATCTTATGCTGATAATGATGATTGTAGAGGCAGCTTCAATTGCATAAAGCACATTTTGCTGTTTTTTTTTCAGAAAAAACAAACCTCAGCTTAGCTACAGCTTAGAGAAACAAGTTAAAGGGACACTGTCGTATTTGGAGAAGAAATTCAAACTCAGAATTTTGATATTTACAATACTACATTCATATTAATGAATGATACAAACAGAAATGTGTATTTTCCCCATAACTGAATAAATAAGCTGAACGGTGGCAGGGTCCACCCCATATTAACTAAGTCAAACAGCATGAAATTGTGTTGTCCTTTAAGGTCAGTTTGTTTATTCAGTAATGAAAACAAAGACAGTTTGTTTATTTAGTTTGTTCAGGCATAAAAATAATTAGATCTTTCTCTTATGATTAAAATTTCTTCCCTTAAAATGACATAGTGCACCTTTTTTAAAGTTAAAAAGCAGAGAGAAGATGAATTAAAAATAAAACCCTGAAATGTAGACAAAATGTATAAGAACCAAGCAAAACCAGTTCAGAATTTGCTTGCAGAAAATGCACGTTTTAAATAAAGTAAATTGAATATGTTTTATACCAGACAACATGGTCTGGTATGACATGGTCATAAAGTTGTCATGAAGGATATTCTGGAGGCTTTTGGCCATCCACACTTAACTCAGATGGTTAGACATGTCTCTGCTGATGTGTCCTTGATTCTTTAGCTTCCATAAATGTCTTAGACCTGTGTCCACCATATATCATACTGTACAGTATATAGGGTTCAAATAAAAGTAGGTCCTGACCAACTGAGGCAAGGAAGATGGACTGTGGATGGAAATAAGAGGTGTCTCTGCTGGTAGGATAACTGGTCTACTTCTGGTTTCATTATATTTCTTTAGTGTGCTTTTTGTGCTGCTCTCTTCTAAGCTCTTGATAGGATGTGATTATGTGTTTTAGATAAGCTACATTGTCTTACAGAATGCTAATTATTCAGAGGAATGTTTTGTTTTTTGTGCGTATTTGAGGCTCCTCTCCTTTGCTAGTTCCGTGGGTGTTTTAGAAGAGAGGTATCAACTTTGAAAAACAGGGAGGCGTAAAGTTTCCCAGCTGTAATGCTACTTATTATCTGTCTGTTGACTGTGTAGGGGTGCTACACACATTTATAGATCTATTCAGGGTAATTTTAGTCGTAGTCGTGCATCCAGTCGGTCCCAGCAGCCTCGGACAGACTGCAAGGTTGAGGTGGTTTGTGGTGGCTGTATGCTTCATGCTTCTCTGTCCTATATCCGGGTTCAGTGGCAGTCTTTGGTTTGGCCCTGCTATCTGAGCACCAAGCCTCAATGGAAACCAGAGTCTGGTGTGGACTGCTCCTTCAAGGCTTTCCACTGGAGCTAGCAGGCCTGTTATTTAGCTTTGGCGGATCATCTCTTTCTCTTGCAACATCTCCCTCCTTGTTATCATGGATTCTCTTTTTTATTCATTGTTAAATCCATTCAGGCCGGATCTCAGCACCTTAAGAAGAGAAATGATAGACGTAGCGCAGAAATAGATGGTCTTGGAGTGGGTGAGATGCTTCATATACAATACATGAGAATTAATGACACATCCACCCAGCACAATCAATCAGTGGGTTAGGGTTTAACAACTGCAGGATAGAAATAGAGACCAATAGACTGTTGGCTTCTGAGCTCCATACAAAATTTCATAAGCTGTTTTACTACCTTATATTTCACTGTTGTCATAGGGCTGTGCATGTGCCAAGTGCAATAAAGTTGGTGTATGAAGCCAGATTGTTGAGATCTATGAGGGTGTAGATTAATTTCCTTTGTTTATATTTTATTGTTGGAGTTTCACTGCGAGCTTTGAGGGTAAATAATTGCTTTAGCTGTTGACCTACTGGAAACTTTTTGAGAAAGGTTTGCATGTGAATGTAAGTTTGTCATAATTAAATTGAACTCTGTGGATGACTTTTTGTACCATGTCAGGGAAAATGTATCTTGACTGATTGTGCTTTTTTCTTTTCTTATTATCCGACTGTGGGTGCAGTTTCTGGGTCCCAGCTCTTTCAACCAGAATTCCTCACATCCATTCATTTCATGTCATACAACTGTGAACTCGATCTATGTCATTAGCAAAGCATATTTCCTCTCAAGGTAGTTAGACACGCCGCACGTGTCTACGGCAGCCACCCCAGTTAAGCGTTGACATCAGACAGGTGCTAAAAATTCATCAGGGTTTCGCTCTGAACCAATAACAACATCTGCTGTGACGGAGCACGCCTCTCATTGGCTCAATGTGGTGTGTCTCTGAAGTGTGTTCTGCCCAGCAACCGGGTCTGGTGTCCTGGCTTGTTTTATGGACCTGTCTCCTCTGGGAGCCGGGGAGAGGCTGCTGTGTGACTGGACTGTCAGAACGCTATAAGGGACCAGCGGCATATATTGATGTGTCTATCCATGCTCAGGGGATGCTGTGTGTATGTGTGTCAGAGTCCATGTATTAAGTCCTTATGCATCCTTAGGCCTTATTGAGTCTTGTGTCATATCTAAAACTCGTCTTATTGGATAGATTTAGTTGAAGCTTGTGTGAATGTTGCTCAGCATTTCGGTGTGTGTGCTGCTGCTGCTGTCTGAGAGTTGCTGACAGTGTGGAGCTCACTGATCCCCACTAAGCTGCCGCTGAAAAGCCGGGCGAGCTGATGCTGGCTGGTTGGCTGGTCGGGTGTCTGTCTGACCAGTCAGCCAGCTCGCTGCTGGATCTGTCTGGCTGAATGTGACGTGCTAGAACCCTGTCCTCAAACGGCTCTTTTCTAATGGGTATACTTAAGGAAACAGCCACTCTGTGTGGTGGATTTGGTTGCAGGTTAGTAAAAGTTGCAACATCACAGAAACGTCGCCCACAGTCAGCTCAAAGATGCTTTTTTGACTACACTGTTAATTTTGGCACCCACGTGTGGATTTGTAGACCTTCTATTATCCCAGAATGTGACTACAGTTTCTGTCACATTTTGCCTCCACACATGGTTGTTAAGTGTTTTCATTTTAACTAAATCAAGTTATTGTTACTTTAGCTAAGTCTCACTCACTTACCAGTGATAGGTCAGCAGCTTTGACTCTCTAAATGTTCAGCTGACCTGTTTTGAGTCCATCAGCCTTTATTTTTTTTTGTATATCACTGCTGATACCCAAAATTAAACTTGTTTGTGTAAATTATTCATCCCTTGCGTTGGGGGAGGATGCCTTAAAAAAGAGGTAGGCATCGTACAACAGTCATTACCTGATCTAAGTAGTGCATGTGCAAAAGTGGCCCCCTTCTTGGACAGCTTCGTACGGCAGCATCATGTAGACAAGCCACGCAAAGAACTGCTGTAAAACGGGAAATGTGATAACTTTAGTTGTGATTACACCTACTAATGGTTACTTGTCGTAGCATAGCACTTTTTACAATGTTCATATTGCTGTTTTTATGTTCTATCCAAATATTTGGGAAGATTGTACTCTGCTGCTGCTCCTGAAACTTTTATGCCAATAAAGCCATTTTAATTCAGTTGGATTTAAATAATGCTATGCTACGACAGACAACCACATGACGCCGTCTGAAAAAATCATCAGCAGACGTGATCATAGTCATAAACCATCTAAACTGGTTTTTGTGAAGTTCTGCATGTGGTTTTATTAAGTAGTCTTGAGTCAAAGGTAGCACTTGCATTTCTCTTTTTTTGCAATGCAAGACAGTGATCCCTACAATATGTTTATCAAACACTTGTGACAACAATATGTAACTGAGGCAGGATATGCACTGAAAAAATAACATGGAAATTTGCTAATTATATATTATCCCAAGCATCTTTTTCTGCATTATACTCTTGAAAAAGAAAGTTTTCATATCGGCACATATACACAGAGACAGATATATGTGTGATTAAACAATATTGTCTGACTAATATATTGACTCAAATTGATGGATTTATTTAAAGAGGTCACAAAGACTTTTTTCAAGATATGGATGTCTTGATGTTGACCGTTTATCATAAATATATCAATGCACAGGTGAAGTGTGTGAGGGAATTTACTGGAATTTAATTGAGATAATTGTGTACAATGAATTAAGGGCTTTTGAGAGGATTTCGAAATATCGGTTTATGAATATATTGTTTATCGTAATATTGCCTAAAGATATTGGAGTGTTATTTTAAGGCCATATTGCAGCCCTACATTCAAGGAACATGGAAAGTGGGATTCACTGGCAGAATTTTCAGGGTTTAATGTCTTTGTTGCTGCCTATTTTAGCATATGCAGCAGGTTTTCTTAGAATATATAGAACAAAGACAAATATTTAATGTAAGTGAAAAGAGCCTTCTGTTTGGTTAAGCTGCGTTCTCTGAATAACACCTATGTAGCGTGAACCTGAGCCTATGATGTTCCAAGTAAAATTTTGGTTCTCATCCCACATCGTCAGCTCCACAGGGGCTTTAGTTCTTCACATAAACAAATGTGTATTTTATGTAGTTATATGTTGTTCTGCTGTTTTGATGCATACCCAAAATGTTTATGGATCAGAAACTAGACAGTTTTCAATAAATCTTTAGTTCAGGTGTAAACCAGCAGGAGGCTGCAACAACATGACTATAGTTGATATTGTGTATCTAAACCGAACAGTACTACAGAAGCATGTTTTTCAATACTTTATTCTCATCTTTGTCCCGCTCTCAGGAATACGTACCCTATAACACTTTTGGATGTACCGCTGAGTTGTAGTAGAGACGCTGTTACTTTGACAGCTTACTGCTCTATTTTGTGTGAAGTCATCCTCCAACAAAAAACTGGAAGATGCATTTCTTTAGTTAATATGTTTAGATTACATTTTAACATTAAATATTTATATGCGTTCAAATATTATATGTGCATGATATTATATACCATGAAAGAGGGGAAGATGAGGTCTTCTGTCAATAATTAATAGTCTAAGAAGTTCATCTGGATCAAACAGGATTATATTCATCTCATTTAGGTATATTTTACATTGTCTCTTTTCTGAGTTTCCCCTCTACATTTATCCTTCCTAAATATTTCATTTTAAAGCAGAAGTTAAAAAGATTGAAGGCTACTTCCAGAGCTTGAACCATGACCTTCTTTCAGGCAGTATCCTTGGGTTTTCCCTGATGCTAACCACAAGTTACTTAATGAAGCTCAAAAGAGAATTGCATAAGCCAGAGGATGAATCACTGCATGCGTCACGCGGAGCACAGAGAGGTTGACGAGTTTGAGAGTTTGATAATTTTAGCACGCTCTAGTTAAAAGATGTTGTCTTTTTGACATTCATGGTGCTTAATCACCTCCTTTCTTCAACGACTGTGTAATTTGCATTTGCTTCCCCTTGGAAAGCTGGGAGGCAGGCTGGAAAGCTGCAAGAGAGGCTGGATTAATTAAAGTGAATACTTTCTCAACTCCGAGCTACTGTATTAAAAGAAAGCAGCCTAAGTAGGGGATTACTATTAAGCTTTTGGATACTTGACCCGGTTGAGCAATATTCAGCCGTGTTTCTCTATGTCCAAGCACATATTTCTCATATTTCTGAGACTGATATTTTTGCATTTGAGCATTCCTTTTTTTTTTTTTTTTTTTTCATAAACTTTCCTGTCCCTGCTTTGGTCTCATCTCTCTGCAGGTGTAGACCCTTCACTACAAATTGACAACAGGATCCAGGCCTCCTCCCAAGCTGTTCACCCAGGTTCCAAACACAACAAGTCCCGGGCGCCCAACACCCGGGATGAACGCTTCAGATCTGGTAATCATGTGTACACACTGCCAGTTTTAAATGCCTTGTGCTCTCCTCCTTTGCTTTTTGCTAATCTGTGGCGATGTGTTCTCTTAGATTTGCACACAGAAGCCGTCCAAGCAGCTTTGGCAAAGTACAAGGAGAGGAAGATGCCAATGCCCTCCAAGAGACGATCTGTGTTAGTTCAGTCTTCAGTCGAGGCATGCACTCCGCCAGGTGAGAACTCCAAACCAACTGTTCCTTTGCACACACAGCCCAGGTTTATGCTCACCCCGGGTCGTGTACATGTGTTCCCATGAGTGCTGGGGTGTAGGATGCTTGGTGACCCTCTGTCGTGTCCAGTGATCCAATATGATGTTGCCACATATTTGCCACTGGAAAGAAATGTGCAGTTTGATGAATGTGTCCATTCTCTGTGACTATAAAAGCCTCAGTTCTCACCGTTGTGTTCCCAGGCAGACCTTCCCACATGAGTTGCATAATGGGTGTATAATCAGATTTATAACATGGTCTCAAAATGTCGACCTTTCGCCTGCTTTTATAACAGTTTGTATTGTGTGGGCCAGCTCATATGAATATTTGTCATTTTCCTGCATTCTGCAGCTTCTTTTATGATGAGATTTTCATGGCCCGAAAAGCCCTTTTTGTGTTTTTAGTTCTTCCCAAACAATCCCCAAAGAAAGCTTTCATTTTTAATCAGTCAGTAAGATATTTGTGTGAGATTGCATGACAGAAGAACTTGCCTGTATCTCAGACACTGCAGTGGTGTTATCATTGGTGAAAGAGTTAATTGGTGGGGGGCCTAAAAAATCTCATGTCTTTGGTAAAGGGAGAGGACATAGCAGTGGGGCGAGTAACCGGATTAAGAGCTCAGACATCGGAGTTTGAGCAGGAGAAGCAGGGGGGCTCTTCATGGTTGTTTCTAGTCATTCTGAGTGATCTACTGTCATCTGCTGGGATATGGTTCATAGTTATGGCTGACAGACCCACATATAAGATAATTTGAGGCTCTGCTACTTTCACTACAAGTGTAGCTGTGCACACAGTGGCATGGTTGTGTTCATTATTGCAACATTGTGCCTGAGATGTAATGTGAAATGACAAACTGAGATCACATTAGCAAAGGCTCATCAAGGGCCAGAGAGGTGTGGCAGATGGAGGAGTTTTTGGCAACTGATGGCGGCTGTGGTGTAGCAGTATGTGTATTTAACACACATGCACATTGATAACCTTTCTCATTTTTCATGTCCTATCTTGCTAATCTGTAATGGCTGGTTTGGGTATGGTCACACTATATGTCTGATCACTCAATTTCTGTTTGTGAAGAACCAGTAGTATGTGATCATTGTTAATGTGTCAGAATGGTCATCTAATTGAGTTTGGCATGATTGGATGATAGAAGCCTTAGGTTGGATGTTTATTTTAATTTAGCATTCTTGTGCACATGATGTCTACTCTACCTCACACCTCCTGCACTGTTTGTGGTGCAGATCCTCAGATATGAATGCTACATGTAATACTGTTCTTATGGCACTGGAACGTGTGTGTATGTGTGTGTGTGCCATTTGAAAATACAGTGGTGTTTTCATCATAAAAATCTCACATTGATAAATGAAATATACTCACCATTGTCACAATATACTTGATTAAAGAGTCTCATTAAAAGAAAAGCTGTCACTTCTTCTGCCATGAACATAGTGATCAAGTGGACCCATATTTTTTGTGCACTTATCATACAAATACAGAAGTTTTATAAGGTCCGAGTTCTCTGGTGTGCCCTTTAGTTACACATAAGGTACATTGGCAAGTAGTGCATGTGAACAATTGTGTTCACAATGCAGTGAACATGTTAAAAAGCAAGTATACAGGCATATAGTATATACAAAATATTGGAACACATACAAGTTTTTAAAGAAGTTTATAAAAATCTGACACATTTTTTTGTGTATTTTTAAGCATGCATTTCCCTGTGGATGGTAATGTTGGTTTATCAGTCGGTCAGTCCACCATTTTGTTCCAGATTGAAATAGCTCAACAACTATTGGATGGACTGCCTTGAAATGTGGTACAGATATCCGTGCTCTTGCACACCACCTGCTTTATCTCTCTTCTTTTTTTTTTTCGTTGCAGGGAAATTGAGTCCTCCAAAACCAAATTCCAATGAAAAAGAGAATTTACTGCACATCATATTGATTTATTGATTAAGGTTGATGTTTTAGTCGCAAACACCTTTCTCAAGACATAAAACTCACAGAGTAACACAGTGTTTAAACACAGCCCACAGTTACATGACAACCCACAGCTGTGCTGGAGGTGTGCCCACAATCACATGCAAGAGCTCATCAGATCAAGATCACCATGACCTGGCAAAGTACATACAATATCTGTAATCCCTAACACCAGGAAAAACACTTCTCACTTTTAGAAGTATCTACATAAATATAATGTGTCATGTCTAGAAGATTAAGATGCCCCGTGGTTTCATCTGTGTAGAGGTAGATTATGAAAAGATACATTTTCAAAGGGATCACTACAGAAAACCAAAGAAGAAGAAAGAAGAATATACAGATATTCATGGTCCCCAGAGGATGACGCCTGTTGACTTGGCTGATCCTCTGACTTCTCTTCTACTGTAGCTCCACTAGGAGGTTCTCATTTGCAGCCAACATGTTATATGTCACAGGACCCTAGTCTTCTTTTTTAGTACCAGAAGACAGCTACATTTGTAATCCTTTTTTTAAAATTTTTTTTATTTACATAGATGAAGGATAAATTGAACCCGGAGGCTCCAGTATGTATAATGCTATTTGTAGTATTGCATCAGTATTGTAAATGTCACTTTCAGGCACCAACCATTATAATGTTGCTTCAGCCAATAGGATTGAATCCATTTTCTATAGAACCGGTCAGTGAAAACCAGCTCGAACTTTTAACTGCTATGCCAAAGCCTTATGAATATAACTTATTTTGTTTGTTTGAATACAATATTAGAATAACTGAGATCAGAGCATATATGCTACTATCTCTGCTTCAGTTTCCTCTCTTTAATATTCATCCCTGCTCTGACTCACTCCTCACTCCTCACTATCTATTCTTGTTTTTGTCGTTGATCTGTGACTAATCCATCTTTTTCTCTCTTTCAGTTTCTTCCACACTCTTTCCACCTCTCTATTTCTACTTTGCATTTGTTGTCTAACCTCCTCTCTACCTCTCCCTCGGTGTAACTGTGTCAAGGTTACTGAGATATGGGAAGAGATTGGAGAGAGGCACAGGAATAACAAACAGAATCATAAATGCTAGATAACCCCCGTGAGTCTGCTGGTTGTAGAGACATTATATTTTCGCTTGTTATGATCAAACCTCCTCCAGCTTTCCTCTGACAGCCTCTGCAAGGCCACGGGAAAGCTTAAGGAAGGGAACGGTGATCGTAATAGTTTCTAAATTGTTGGACTTTCCTAACTTCATACTGTGAGTGATTAGGAGGCAGATTAATTACACTAAGGCTCATTAGCTTAGAGAACATCATCAGGCACGTGCTGATCACAAATACGCAGGCTTAATCCTTGTTTTCTAAATGTCTCTCTCTCACCCTCTTACTGGACTTGGGATTGGTCTTCTATGTTATTAAAGCTTAAGATTTTACAGACTTCAGTGTAATATTTTCATACGTGTGAATGAGTTTTGTACCTTTTTATGGAGGCTGCAGAGCTGATGAATAATTGGGGAAAGTGTGACCTGTCTTGGTAATTTTGTAAACAGTTTGAAACTTTCTCAAGTAGATGGTGCCTACGCCTTTCATTGCACTGCAGAATACAGATCCTAGACCAGCCTGCTCTTGTGCAACTTCAGTGATCCTGTTTGAAAGAACAGACGTTTCTGGGAGCTTGGCAGATGAAGTGGAATGTGTTCATTTTGAACGATCCTTAACTCACTTTGAAGTTGCTCCTGTTTGGGCTATTTTTCACTGAGACCAACTGCTCACAGTAGCCTCAAGGGAGAGGCTGTAAAATCATTAGCGACTGAGTTTGAGTCAAAGCCATAATAACCTAAGTACACACTACGGTCAGCAAAGTGTCTTTTTCTACATACTGATATCATATAGAAATCAGATTAGGGTATTTCAGCTTGTGTTTGCATCATATGCAAGCATAGTCTGTAGTTTTTAAGCTTTTTTTGAAGCAACACCTTCAAGCAAGCATATCAGTATCTGTTTTATTACATGTAAATACACTGGGGAATGCACAATATGTTTTTTTTCCAGCTGATACTGACGACTGATAATTACCTGCTTCTCATGGTCGATACCAATATGATTTTGTCTTTTAAAAAGAAGTTCAGACCCTGTTGTTTATGCACACCTGAGGGTAAGAAAGGCTCAGCTGAAGTGAGTTAAGATTTATCTACAAATATGAAACACTCTGGTCTCACTTTATCATTCAGATATAGTACGCATGTAGTTGCACTGAGCTGTCTTTGTACCTGTTTGTTAGTTTTTAGTTTTTTTAATATCCAGTCAAATACATATTAAAAACAAGCATCCCTCATTCGCATTTCCATTGAAATCATCCCACGAGCTTATATGTACGCTCTCCAGTATGTATAAGTAGAATAATGTGTTATCAGCATATCATCTAAATACCACATCTGCGAGTTTCACCATCTTGGTTTTTGTCCACTGTTGTGACGCTGCCCTATCTTGACCCTGTCAAACACAGACACCTCCTCAGCGTCGGAAGACGAGGGCTCGCTGCGCCGGCAGGGACGTCTGGCCACCTCCACGCCCTACCAGGGCCACGGCCACCCAGCCGTTGAGCACTGGTTTAACCGTGTCATCCAAGGCTCGTCCACCTCATCCTCCGCGTCATCCACCTCATCCCACCCGGGAGGGAGATCCGTTACCACCACCAACACCACTGCCCATGCTGCCCTCAACGCCAACGCCGCAGCAACCGCACTGGCAGATCTCATGGCACACACCCAGCTAGGTCAGTGACACACATGCACGGTATCACATCATATTTCGGGTTGGCAGATCTGTATGTTCTTGTCTCCTTTTTAATTGATCCAGTCGGAGAACTATAAAAATGTGTAGTGTGACTGTGAGTTAAAGCAGGAAGATATTGAAGAACTAGAACAATTTCATGCCTTGCAGAGATGCAGTTTTTCAATGTTTAAAAGTATTTCCTGCATGTAGTTTTCTCGCAGTTCAAGTGTGCTGGTGGAAGAATCCTGATTGAAGTTTCATTGGGGTAAAAGTACATTTACATACAGTCCTATAACAAGCCTGCAGAACCCCCCGCTGAGCTGTATGCGTTTGAATTCCTCGATGAATCAGAGTCTGAGGAAAGATTCTTTACTTTTTCATTGTCTTACAAGAAGTTTGGTGCCCTCTGTTACTGCCAGCCAATCAGAATGATTGGCTTATCGCGGGCATGTCTTAACCTGTACATGTTGCTCAGACTGTTTTTCTACAACTGTAGCACAGTCGCAGACAGACAGACAGGGGTGTCTTACACATCTGCTACATCCGAGGCCACATCTCCTTCCAGATACACAAAAGCACTCAATGAGGCAAGACAAAGGCAACCAGCGACAGAGCTCTAATTCACATCTCTAATTAGTCGTCTCCGTCTGCCATCTCACTATCATTCAGTCATGTGAAAAAGGTTCGTGGCCACTTCCCCGTCAAAGCTCCTCATTCCACATTACCATGCCATGAGTGTCACAAGCTAGTTAATGAGATTCGGGGGATTTATCTCCAGTGAAGTGAGATGGTGCCTTCAGTCTCTCCTGTGTGTTGTGTGTGTGTGTGTGTGTGGGTGTGTGTGTGGGTGTGTGTGTTCATGTGTTTCTGTACGTGTCGCTAGCAGAGCAATAGCCTATTAGGATGGAGCTGTCTGATTTCTGTCCAGCCTGTCTCTCCTCAAGGTTGCTGTCATAAAGTAGCAGCAGCGACTGGTGCTCAATGGAGCTGTAAATAAATCTCCCATATTATCCTGTTCCTCCGGCCCCTCGAACTCTGTCTGTCATTCCCTTCAACAATAGACAATGACATGTAGGCGATCACACATGAACCGCATTTTTAGGGTAATATGGATGATTTCAACAAACAGGACCTATGGTTGCAGAATCACGCGTACTAGCCAATTAACTGATGATTTACAGCAACTGTTTTGGTTCCAACAATTGCGCCCTAAAGTTCATGCTCATTTTTTAATACGAAAAAGTCATATTTTTTACGTACAGCATGCAGACCTTAGACCGTTCATAAGAAGCCCTGGATACAAGACCTGTCAGGGCTCCAGAGTGCGACCATTTTGGTCGCATATGCGACCAAAAATTTTAAGAGTGCACCTAAGGATTTTTCTAGGTCGCACCGGTGCATCTAAAAAATATAATTGTCCTTAGCAAGCACATCGTCTCCCTGTGTTCTCCTGTGACTGAACTGACAGTCATGGTAGAGCATTATCTTGGTCTAAACCGATAAGAGACAGAGTTTGGGCGGAACTTTGCCTCAGATTGGCTGTGGTCACTGCTCTCCGTTGTGTGTATTTAAAATTTGCGAGCGGCAAAACAAAACAAAAATGCGAGCGTGCTAGCGACTTGAGCGCCACAGCAGCGGAAGGGGAAAAGAAAAAAAACGAGGCAAAATGAAGAGGGGCAGAAGTATTGAAAGTTTTTTCACTAAACAATCTAAGCCGACAACCACCCCTGCTGCCATTCCCTCGGTTCCTGCTGAGATGCCAAGCCCCGGTCCTTCGGCGGCATCAGAATCGGAACCAGAGGAGACAACCAAGTCAGAAGCCCTTTTTAGATAGAAAAGGCGGCACATTTGCTCCAACTCAAGGGCGGCAATTTGCCAGCCTGTCTTTCTAAAACCGAGGCGTAATATTCCTCCTTTTCTGAAAGCCGCCTCTGAGGTAGGCGTAAACATGTGACGTGACGTGAGGCTGGAAGTTGGGCTGTGAACGGTGACATAGAATTTGTCTTCAAAATAAGAGCTTTACATTGCACCCCACTGGAGTTTAGAACTGGGTTCTTAGCGGGGGGCTTTTAATTTGAAAGTAGCGACCATCCTTAGCTTTCCGACATAACATCAAGCTAACACAACAAAACAAAGACCGAGGCTCCTGGATCTCAGCGGCTGCTCAGTTGTTCATCTTAATGTCTGTGGATGAAGTAATGGACTGACTGCTGTGAGCAGCTGTTTCCTGGTTTTAAAACTCCTCTGTTGTGGGTCGCACAACAGTAAAGGTCATTGACATCTCTGCCCAGCTCACCCACGGGCCGGCACATTTCCGCCTCGGTTTTAGATAGCAGTCCAGGCGGAAATAAGTGTACCCTCCGAGGCGGCAAATCGGCGACCACAACAGACCCCCAATTTGCCGGCCTCTGTCTAAAACCGCGGCTTGGTGCTATGTCTAAAAACGGCTAGAGAAAGAGCCCGGCCCCGAGACTCAAAGTAAAAACCTGAAAACGTATTCTTTCAGGCAGGACTGGTTGAAACAGTTTCCCTGGTTACGGTACGATAAAGGACGTAATATAATGCACTGTGTATACTGTCATGAGTGCGGTCAGAGTATGGCCGGTAATAGTGCATTTGTAAGCGGGTCAACAACGTTTCGTGTCGAAACTTAAAAAAAAACACAGCATGTCAAAAAAACACACTACATGCCGGGACCGGTGTGTGGAGAAAGTGGCCCCTCTCCCAGCTGCATTTCAGCGGCAGGCAGCAGCAATCAGGTCCTCTGAGGAATCAGAAATTATTATAAAATGTAATGTTGCATACAACATTACCAAAGAGGAGCTGCCTTATAGTGAAACACCTTATTTTTCATATGTCAATGTCCTTCAAATAAAGACAGGGATTTCTCAATATCTTAGTCTTGTTTGGAAATCATTCACGTTATATTAAAGTTGTGGAGCCAGAAAGGTCTCCTTATGCCGTTAAAATTCCAGTGCACCTAAATTTTGTGCCAGTGCACCTAAAAAAAAAAGTTAGGCGCACCAGTGCAACCAATGCAAAAAGTTAGTCTGGAGCCCTGCCTGTACATTTGCACCATTTGGCTACCCTCAGATTAAGTTGTGTGAAAATCATTAAAACATAGCATTTAAAGTCTTGGCCTTAAGTTATTCGCTGATCTCTGAAACTTCACTGTGAGTCATCCTTTTTAGAGCTTTTTTTATATGTCCTCAGACCTGCCTGTTAATCATAGTACACAAACGTCTTGTTCTGTGTGGGCACAGTACTCGCTGAAGGTAATGTTTCTGCTGAATAAAAACATTCAGTCATTATCATGGCAGGTAGTTAAACAGAGGTAACATGTGAAATCCTTTTGGAAATAAACTCTTCTGCAGTTTAAGACTCTCCACTTGCAGATGACAAAAAGGCTTTTAGCCTCTCAATCACATTCCTGAGATGTCCATCAGATTGCTTACCCAACACATGAAGTAGACTTTTATTTAGTGACGATAGCACGAAGTAGGCCTGGCGTCTGACCTTTTAACCACCGACACCCCCACCCATCACAGATAACCACTCAGCGGCGCCCCCCGATGTGACGGGGCTGTTGGAGCGCTCCTCACGTCACACGGAGCGGCCCCAGGTGGCCTCGGTGCGAGGCGTTTCTCGGGGCTACAACCACCACACCACCGTCATGGAGACTGCAGATGGTGAGTTTCCTGCTCACACACACACACACTCACACACATAAACACACTCGCCTCCCTTTCTTTCTCCCCTGCTGTGTGTCCCTCTGTCCTCTCCTTAGTCAGTCTGCCTGTCAGACTGCCACAAGCTGCTGACTGACCCTCTTGTGTTGCCATGGTAACACTGCACCACCCTTTAATGTCTAACGTGTCATTGACACTAATAAAAGCACACGATTGATAAAGATTTATAAAGGAACATTGTTTCACTTGATTCCTAAAAAGGTAAAGGAACATCACGTCACATTATCAGACAGCCGCGTCTCACGCCAGCGTACAATAGACCTGCTGATCCTCGATACACTGTGTTAGCATCACATTTTTCCTCCCCTAGATGTGAAAAGTATAAACATAAACAGAATGAAGGTGGAGGACCATGAAGGAGCGTCAATGTCTGCGTATGAAGGATGTGGGGGAAAGGGTTGGGTGGGTCCACTATACTACTCAGACTGAAGTCCACAAGAGAAAACTCTCATCAATAGTGAGTTGGTGCAGGTTACGGCACTGTTCATTAGTGTAGCATGCTGTTTTTGTATCCTGGAGTATGAATCTTTGTATTGATCTGCTGCTCCCATTTACCATGTTCAAGTAACTGCATTGTGCTGTTAATAACAATTCAGATCTTCCTGGGTCCGTTTCAAACTGAAAGCCCTCAAGAGTTTCAGTGGATAAAACCCTTCATTTCTTAACAAGGCTTTTATCGTGAAACATCGTCAGGAACACGTTCACATACCTCAACTCAGCAGTTTGATTACTATCAGTTTAACTTCAGAAGATGACAAATGTTGTTTTTGAGAAACGAAAACACAGTGTGTTGCAGTTGCCCTGATTTGCTGTAGTGCTGCTACACTCATTCATGGGCTGTCGTCATGTTCCTCTTGGGAGCAGCTGAGTCATATGCACAATCTAGTGGTGAAATTTGGTATTACTCATATCAAACTCATTAAAACAGTTTAAATAGGCCTCACCTTTTCAAGGGAGATGGAATGATCACTGACAACATACCGATGTTCGTGCCCTGTCTGAAACCAGCAGTCAACATTTACTTACGTAACTGGGTAAACTTACGTAGGTACTCGTTTCTACCCAAACCATGATATTTCCTAAACCTAATGAGTTTTGTTATCTAAACATAATTCAATATGCACATATGCTTTTGTATATACTTTCGTACAGTGGACTGGTGGGCCTATTAAACGCCCGGTGTGAAAGAGCTTTGTGGAAACCAACAGATGTGTTAAGATACATGTTTTTACAGTAGCTGCATCATGGTTTTTGTCTCGACCGATCCGTACGTGTTCCTGTCACCCTTCCATTTTCCTTCATTCAACATCCGAGCTGAAATGCTGCTTTGAATTAATATCCAATGTTTTAGTAATCTAGCAGCCAGAAAACTGGAACACAGCCTCGGCAGAGCTATTACCGTCCTGCCATCCATCCTCTGTCATTGTGAACGTTGTCTCGGATTTCACTGCTAATAAATTCTAGAACAGCCAAACCTGGGTTGACATATAAAGGGGAAGGGATTTGTTGTTTTAAATCTTTGGGGTTTTTGTCTGTTTCTGTTTAGTGCTCAAGATGTTTCATACCCACACATCCAAAGCAAGTTTTCCTACATGAGTCATTCAAAAAAATGCCAAAAATTTGGATTACTCTATCAAACATTAACACATTAACACACACACCAAGTTAACAGGACTGTTTCATTGACAACCTGATGTGTCTCTCCTCCAGGCTGTGAATGGAGAGGTGAAGGATCCCTCAGTTTAATGGATGGTATTTATAACTGTTCCTCCAACTATATGGCAGTCGGCTGTATGTGTGCTCTGCTGCGCGTGCATTTGTGTTTTGTGTGTTTGTCGCCTCCACTGTCAGGTCTAGCACTTGGCCAAGCTGTGTTTGTTGTCTTCCAAAAATATATGCAAAGCTTCAGTGGATTCAGTCGTTAGGTTCCTATAAGTGTGTACGTGTGGTGTGTGTGTTTATATAACCGAGTGTGTTGCAAAGGCTTTAGCGTTCGTACCATCTAACTGAAACGCTGAAGCAGATTGTGTGAAAGGGCCATTTTTGTGACAGGTGTAACTACTCACTCAGGGGTTGTGAATAATTCGCATGTTGACATACTGGTGTCTGCGCTCACACTGAGACACTCTGACTTGTCAGTTTATGTTTCTCAGCACATTCTGTAACACAAGCCTGCAGCCACACAGTGGGTTCAGACACTTAGCACTGCTGCGATTTCAATAACAACACATAGTTGGGTGTAGAAAACATGCCACACAGCAACTTCAGTGCCATCTGTACTAGGATACTGATGCTGTACATGTTGGTTTCTTTATGGAGCATGCACACTGTTGTGCATTTCTGTCAGAAAATCCTGGGAAGAGACCAAAACCAACAATATATTAATGAGACATTTGTTCCTCTTTACTATAGAGCTCGATTGTTGACCCAAAACTATTAAAAAAAAACAACAATGAGCCAGTGACAGTTCATACCCTGATGACAGAGGCTGCCATGCAAGGTGCCAACCTGCTCATTAGGAGCAATTTGGGGTTCGGTCTCTTGCTCAAGGACACTTCATTGCAGCTGGGGGAATCGCTGAACCAGTGACCTTGCGATTGCTGGACGACCTGTTCTACCTCCTGAGCCACAGCCAACTCAATGTGCCCAGCGTTCCTTTATAATGATATACATAAGCACTGTACTAGATTTTGGGTTAATCCCTCATAGACTGGCCTGATGCCATAACTGCTCAGAAGTGCACCACATGTATCTTAATTCGCAGCTGAAATTAGTCCT
Organism: Diplodus puntazzo; assembly: GCA_963678695.2. Lineage (NCBI taxonomy): Eukaryota > Metazoa > Chordata > Actinopteri > Spariformes > Sparidae > Diplodus > Diplodus puntazzo. The sequence continues at coordinate 21,052,361 of OZ023164.1, forward strand.
GAACAAATGCATTGCATCCTCACTGAATCACATTTGATGAAAACCACAATGTTCTGCTGTTCAGATACAACATATTAGGAATTTTGTCCTCAATATGGACAAATCAGTCACAATTATTTTGGTCAATATTGAGATCACAATTATTTAACATGATTATTTATTGACTTTGGAAACATCTTGTCCTTTTCGGCCACTCCAAGAACCTGTACCATAACAGCAAAGGCATTTTCCTGAAGGTAAACTAGAACCTGTGTTTCCTTGATTTAATGTTATGGATATACAAATTATGAAATCATGAATACATTAATTATGGTCTTAATCACAGGCGGCTGCTGGTTGGCTCTGATATTAATGATCAAGGCCCTTGAGTGGGTGGGATTCAGGGCCCTCAGATGTTGTCCCGTGTGTCTGGGGCTTTCTAATTGGCCCATCAGGTGCAGCGCTGACCCCCCACACGTCTGCTTCCCCCCATACATCTGTCCCTACACGTGGAGGCAGAGTCTGTCTGAGCCGGGCTTATTATAGTAAGATAGATCTGGAGAGCTGTGTGCAGCTGTGGCCTCCGTCTCCTGTGGCTGTCTGGAATGTCTGACAGAGACCACCCCCTCCGAAACTAAGTATGAATTCATATGGAGGAAATGATGTCTTGGGATGATTATAGTCTGCACCGTCCAAAATGTGAGGGAAATCTAACTGGACACTTCCCCTCTTAGTCTCTTTGCTGTTTTTCTCTCCTGTTTTGCTCCATCATTCATGTACCTCTATTTTTACCAAGATCTTTGTCCGGTGCATATATGTTGTGGTTCAGCAATTTCAACGTAATAGTCAAAAGACTTTGATGGCATGGTTGATTTTAGCCTCCCACGAGCGTATGTGAAACAGACACCTTTTGAGACACCTCCTGAATCACTTATCTCAGTGAGGACATCTTTGTTGCTAGGCAGCAGGCGAGGAGGCTCCTCATTTCCCTGATTTATTTAGCCTGGGAGGTTTGCCAGTGGTTCTCGAGCGACTGAACAAATGTAACCTTTGACCTCCAGGTGACTGTAGAGGACCTCCAGGTCCACTGTTTTGTTGTCTTGCTGCAGTGTGAGTGACAGCTGGTTGTCCTCTATGTCTCATTAGAGCACCGCGCTGATCTTTTCTCTTCTCTTATCTGTCCTCCCCTTCATCCGTCCCCTTTCTCCTCATTTCATCAATCTCTCAATCAATCTGTCTACATATATCTTCCTCTACTGCATCCACAACCCGGTATTCTTCCTTTCCATGCCTGTATTTCTCTCCGTATCCTTGCCTTGTCATATTTATTTTCCTCCTACTTTTTCCTCCTCATCCTCTCCGATTTCAATGTGTAGGTGTTCCAGTCAACAGTCGCGTCTCCTCCAAAATCCAGCAGCTGCTCAACACTCTGAAGAGACCAAAGCGACCGCCGTTGCGAGAGTTTTTTGTTGACGACTTTGAGGAGCTTTTGGATGGTAAGCTGACGGCCTGAAAGTAATTACACTGCTTCTATTAAATCAATAAATCATGGGAAAAGAAGCATCCGTCTCTCTGTGGTGTGATCAGCATACTGATCAGAGAGTGAAGCAATTAAAGTTGTATTTGATATAAACAGCCCTGCTCTTTTCATTGTGACAGTCTTTCAGCTTTGAGATTGTGTCTAATTACCTTCGCCAAGGAGTTTGTGTTTTCACCCGCCTTTATTTGTTTGTTAGTTTTTTTTCAGCAGGATTAATGTACACAAAACTACTGAACGAATTTCAACGAAACTTAGATGGAGTATGGGCCTCAACCAAGAATAAACAACATCAACTTGTGTTAATGTTAGCTTATTAACTTGTGTGGGTCCGATTGAAGGGACGGATCCAGGATTTTTTTATTTGCTTTTCAGATTGTGAATTCTAATTATCACTTTACTTAACATCGCAGGAACAGGTGTTTTTTGAGATTGTCGTTATTTTGCAGGGAAAATGCATGGACAAAAATATTTAATTTAGGTGGCTGGTAACTCTTGATGATGAGTGAGCATGATTTGTTGTAGATTCTCATGATTTTTTCACAACACTTGGAAAATATGGTTCTATTTGCATTGTTTTGTTGTCCTATTGGTTGGCTGTTACAGACCTGATGAGTTTAAATTATGGGTAAGCCGTTATGGGTGGTTTTGAAATGTAAAGTCATACAGGGCAAGTTCAGTATTAGATTAGACTTGATAAAATTACAGGGGACTGTTGGGCCTTGATGATTGCGTTTGGTACCAAACTTCGTACTTTTAATGCTACTGATGGAATTACGTCACCAGAGTATTGATAAAGGCTAAATCAGTTGGTGCCAAGAAAGTGAATCTTTCCAACATAGAGAGAATGAGAAAGAACTCACCCCTGAAACAAGTTCCAGTGAGTCGGAGCTTTTGCAGCTTCAGTTTTTGGTTATTTGTCACTTTTAGATCAGTGGCTGTTATTTTATCTCTGAGACCACCAGGTGTGCTCAGGGAGTGGTCAGTGGATACTGTGTACAGAAACACACACAGACAGTGGTCCAGCCCAGTCTAACCATTTCCTCCATTCCAACCTGCCCATCATGGGTTTTGGGTGGTACTCTGCCAGGCTGAATAAACACAGTGAAAATGAACAAGCAGCAGGAATAGTAATACATCAGCAGGTAATTGTAAAGCCTCCATGACTTTGGCACAGACATGATCGCATGCCAAACCTCAGAGGTTTGCTTGGCGTGAGCAGAGAAAACACACAGAGCTGAAATGGCAGCAGGCTGGACGCTATCTGCTCCTGATAGAGGTGTTTTATTTGGCGGGCACATTTCGCCAGCTCAGTTAAACATTTCTGAATTCCACTTATCAGAGAGTTTGGTAGAGTGCGAGGGGAGAATAATGATAGAGAGATGGAAGTCGGATCAAAGAGTGAGCTGGGTGCTTGAAGGATGAAGAGAGAAACCTGCTCCTTTGAATAAGCCAAAGTTTCTCATGAATTCGTATCCGAGCAAACTGAGACGAGATAAGGACAAGACACAGCTCACCTTTAATCCTCCGACTTTATCCATCTCATTGTCATCCAATCCCCACGCTACTTTTGTTACCTTGCCTTCTTTTAAGGGGAGACACTACAGGTGAAAACGTGTTTCTTTCATGCACCAGTCAATTTTAAGATTTTGGGGTTATTTAATGTCTACATGTCTTATCTCAGGCCAGTGGGGGGGGGGAAATACTCAGTTGGGTGTATGTTAGTTCAGATTTCCATTTCAGTAGTAGAGAAAATAGTCTTAAGAATCAAAAACATGAAAAATGATTGCTGATATAAATCAGATTCATCTTTACCTTTGTTTACTGTGTTGTTTCCCTCTTTTTTGGAAAATAAATTACACTGAAAATACAAGTGTAGGGAGATGGAGAGAGAGTCTGCAACCGTAACTGAAAAAATACTCTTCATGTCGAGTGAAAAGGCAACCAGATGAACTGAAAAACCAAAGATGCACTGAACCGAACGTCTCTGAACATTGTGCTGGATTACATATATTATTATATGTGTATCATGAACACTCTATCAATATAGTTATGGTGGTTGTGATATTGTGACACCCCTACTGAAAGCACAAAAATGCAGCCTTCTAAAACTGGATTTGAAATAAGTGGATTCAATTTTGAACCTGGCTTTCTCTATGGTCAGATTTCTTTTCTGGAAATGCAAGCAAATTAGTGTCTATTTTCAATTGAATAATGCCTCATTTTAATATAAAACTTTACAAAAAACTGTAAATTGTTATCTTAATGTAAGTAATCTACCGAAGAAGTTTCATCGTGACAGCTAATACATTTGTGTTTTGCCTTAAGAGAGTTCAGGGCTGGGATTGCACCAGCATCCCAGGAGCAAGTTCTGCTTTTTGCTCAAAATACCCATTAAGCCTCTCTCACTCTGATTCTGATGCTGATGCTGATGCCCCTTTTCTCTCTCCTCTGTATTTAGTCCAGGAGCCAGATCCCAACCAGCCAAAGCCAGAAGGCCAACAGATGAGTCCTCTGGAGGGAGAGCATCTTGGGGTGGTCAACAAGTGGCCTCCCTCCTTGCCAGCAGCCTTACAGCGGTGGGGGACCACTCAGCCCAAGAGCCCCTGTCTGACGGCACTCGACAATGCTGGCAAGCCCGTCTACACACTCACCTATGGTGGGTACCAACCTGCGGATGACAGCCAATAGAAGATGCAAAACAATGTCACCTTGTTCTGTGATCTGTTGTTGTCCTCAGTCATTTTGTGTTTGTAGGTTGACATAAAAGTCTGTGGTTTTTAAATCAAAAGACATATTTGACTCTGTCCATCCACTTTAGGTAAACTCTGGACCCGCAGTCAGAAACTGGCCTACACTCTTCTTAACAAGCTGAGCACCAGAAATGAGCCTTTGCTCATGCCTGGAGACAGAGTAAGTCATGAGATCAAGCCATGTTCAGTTGTGTGTTACACTCCTTTGTTGCACTTTAGGAATTGGGTGGAGATTTCTTAAATGATATTCAGCATGTACACATTAGAATGAACTCAATTTCCTCAACAACTAGTGTTGGCAAGAGTTCAAGATGCAAAGGAAGGTGGAGAAGTAATGCTGAAAATTGAAATGGGGAAGGAAATAAATCACAAACGATTTTAATAATTGTTGAATTAATAATTTCAAAGTCATTTCAAAGCAAAAATGTCAAATATCTTTTGGTTCTAGCTTCTTAAATGAAAGTATTTGCTGCTTCTCTTTGTCATTTATGACAGTAAATAAGGAGTGTTTGGGTTTTGGACTCTTTGGAAAATGAATATTATTACACATTATGTCCTCAGATCTTGACCAAGTTACACACTGCTCCTTGCCTTCCATACTTTTACTGAAAGAGGGACTTGTATATCATACCATGACATATCATGTCCGTTATCCACCTGCAGGTTGCACTTGTGTTCCCCAACAACGACCCGGTGATGTTCATGGTGGCCTTCTACGGCTGCCTCCTGGCAGAGTTGGTACCTGTGCCCATCGAAGTGCCGCTGACCAGAAAGGTAAACACAGTCTCTTAGGAATATGTGGGGCATTTTTAACATCCACAGAAGTGGTGAAGAGCAGCAGTGACCCCTGCTGGACGTTTGACCCCTTAACCTTCAAAGACCTAGAACTGGTTTAGGTTCTTGTCTGTGTATTTAGTTTTCCAACCATATTCTCTTAGTCAGCATCAAGTGCCATACATCATTTGATTCAGGATAACCTAAAGTTTCAGTCTGGCTCAATTAAATTCACAATTTTTCATTTGCCTTGTCTAAGAATGGATGAATTTACCAGAAGTTAATAAAATTGGTTTAGCTTTAGTCAGTTGGTTTAACTGTGTAGTTTTTGTATTTTTAAAAAATGTACTTGGCTTTTTTTTTTAGCTATCCTAAGCAAGCTACAGCTATTTATTATAATATCATCTTGGGTGTTTTTCCGTGACAGGTGTAATCCTACATTTTCTTTACTGACCATGTAGATGTGTTTATCAGAAAGTAAACAGAAAGGTTGTTGAATAAGAACAGAGGACATTAAAGCAATAGTGACTAATTTTGGAGGAATTGCCTGTTGGTACTATGTCAGTTTCCTTGACAAATCAATTCTGAGATACTGTGATCAGCAGTTCAAAAGTTATTAAACATTTTAGACCAATAGTAATTTTTTGCCGCTGGCAGCTGTCTAGGTCTTTGGGAGTTAATGATTGAAGTAGAGTAGATACAGATATTTACATTTTTTGTATCCCAGAATAGTTTGTTTCTACCAACAAACCTCTGACTTCATAGTAATGTGTAGCATGATTACACCTGCAGCAGCATTATCTGTTAAACGTCCCAATTATGGAGTGTTATAATGAGCTGAAGTCTCCTGCACATCCATCAGCTCGAACTGAAGCAAATTCAGTCACATTAGTTACACAGGCTGAATATTAATGCCTGTTCCTGATTGCCTTTTATAAGCATGCTGTTTGCAGACGCTGTGCTGTAATTAATGAGATTTGAGTGAGGTGAAATGATGTGTGATTCCAGTCAAAATATTAGATCACAGGCCAACTGTTCTCTGGAGTCAGAGGCTCATTTGCTCACGCTGCCAACTCAGACCCTCCCTCACTCTCTCTGTCTGCGCTTCCTTCCTCTGTCTTCTTCCTCCCCCCTTTTCTTTCTGCACAGTTTGGTCTGCACAGCACGAGTCGAGCTGTAAGCTAATTTGCACAGCCAATCAAATATGAGTGAGCTTGTGTCAGATCTCGCCTCCATCCCAGCTACGATGGGGCTTTGATGCTCTGCTGCAGCGTTTTTAATAGTGATTGGCCGTCACTCTGTTTTCTTACCTGCTGCTGCTCTGATGTACAATGCTCTTTGTGTTTTTTCTGTCATTCTGTCTCACCCTGTTACAATTCCCACCTTCCCTCAGAGCATCTTTTCTTCAAGCTTTTATCCTCTGAATTTTATTCTTGCTAACAGTCGTTTGTGGTGTCAAAGTTTTTGACAGTATAGACTAAAAATGTTTTATCTTCTTTGGTCCTCCAGGATGCAGGAAGTCAACAGATCGGCTTTCTGCTGGGCAGCTGTGGCGTCACATTGGCGCTGACCACTGACGCTTGTCAGAAAGGCTTGCCTAAAGCACAGACGGGGGAGGTAGCAACTTTTAAAGGTACAGCCTGTTTTATTTTTTTATTTCGACTGTCTGTCTGTGTAGTTTCATTTGGTATGAGGTGACTTCACGTCTCCGTCTCTCTTCCAGGCTGGCCGCGGTTGCTGTGGTTTGTGACAGATGGGAAACATGTTGTGAAGCCTCCAAAAGACTGGCATCCTCCAATAAGAGAAGCCAGTAATGACATAGCCTACATAGAGGTCAGTGTAGTTTCACTGATGTGACCAATAAGATGTGAGATTTTAGAGATTTATTAGATTTTCATTAAATTTGATGAACTTATAATATTTTTTAACTACTAATAATGAGGTAGTTTTCTTCCAATCATTCATGTCTCATTTTCATAATGATCTGTCTAAATGTTTCTTACATTCAGTATAAAACCAGCAAGGAAGGAAGCACCATGGGGATCACAGTGTCCCACTCAGCCATGTTGGCTCACTGTCACGCCCTCACACAGGCCTGCTGCTACACTGAAGGTGAGAAGGACACTTTTGTACTTCTGTGTTTTCTCCATCATGTGTTCATATTGATAACATGGAGAAAATGATCCGGTTGGTGGTGGAGCGACAGAAAGAGGATGAAACGAATGACAGAACCAGCTTTAATAATGATGTTGGAATATGCAAAATAACTGTATATGTTTGGACTTTTGGGGATTGTTGTCATTTTTTTCCCCGTACTTCTAGGACTAAAAGCAGAAAGGCAGAGGCCTTTGCTAGCCTATCCAAGCTAAATGAGACAGTAGAGATCTCTGACTGCCTTTTAGAAGTTCCTAAAGTGCAGAAAGAAAGAAAGAAATCTGGTGAAACTGCTGTCTGTTTGAAATACCCTCCTGTTCGATCTGAGAGTGGCTCTTGGAAATTAAAGATCTATCTTTTTAATTTGGGGTTACTCTGCTGCATCACTGCTAATGTTTTATTGTATTCTGACCAAACTGTTTACTGTTTGTTTGTTTTATCCTGTTTTGTGAAACACTTTGGGCTGCACCTTATTTGAATGGCGCTACACAAATGTAGTAAAAAGATTTTGTTATCATTATGTTTAGCACAGGTTAAATAAAGCAAAGCACAAATGTCAAAATAAACCATTTTTTTTCAAGAGCTATTATAATGTAGAATTTCCCCCTCACGTTGCTCTCGGATCCTATTTGAGTGTAATTACAGTCTAGTGTGATAGATGCAGCTGCAAAGCCAGCCATGTTTCTTTCTGTCAGACCTGGGTCAGGTCTGCTTAAAAAGACAGTGAACGTGAGACACCTCCTCTCCACCAGTGTCCCAGTTTTGCTCTAAATAACTCCTGATAGCACCAGCAGCCCCGAGAGACTCTCCAGGTCTGTTTCTGAGACTTGCTTTGGTGTTTCTCATCTAAAATCAGGATTTACTCATCATTACAAAACTTGTTTTGTGTGAGAAGAATAGGATGATCTGTGATTGCTTGTGTAAATAAAAGGAATATCTGAAACACTTTTGACTTCTAACTTGAAAAATCTCTTTGATTTGCAGCTGAGACCATAACCAATGTCCTGGACTTCAAGAGAGAAGCAGGATTATGGCACGGTGTTCTTACTGTGAGTGATCTTACAGCCTCTGGTACATCTAATAGATGTGTTATATAATCAGACATAGAAGAGATCCATGCTCAGTCTGCTGATAATTTATCTGACTGACATCTTCCCGCCGAGGGCTTCATCAGTATGTAAATACATTTAAACTAATGAAGTGCTGACGGGCAGAAGCATCTCAGCTCATAACTCCAGACATTCAAACCTGTAAAATATTCTGTTTCTTCTTTAAACTCAGACAAGCTTCATTAACTGGTTTCCAACAGCTAATATATGACCTGCTTTTGAAGGTTTAAATTCCTAAAAGTTCGCAGATGTAGCTCAAACATGCTTTTGTTTGTGCTCCTAACAGTAATTGATCAAAATCTTGTTAAGACTCGCAGCTTGTTTGCAGTAACATCATGCTAAACTGCTGATATATTTCACTGCTGATGTGATGCTCGATGTCTGTTCTCACTTCAGAGTGTCATGAATCGGATGCACGTGATCAGCATTCCTTACTCGCTGATGAAAGTCAACCCGCTATCCTGGATACAGAAGGTTCACACATACAAAGGTGAGAGTGAATCCACCTACATCTGTCACCTTTTACTGTTATACAGCTGCATTTTAACCCTCACAAAAAGGGATTTAGCTCAACTGGATTTCATCTAAATCATAGGATAAACCTCATTTTCTATTTTGTATGTTAAATTCTAGTATTTCTTCAAGTGTATTTTATCATACTTACAAAGAAGCACACATACAGAAAAGTGTAGACAGTGTATTTTCTTTACAAGGAGGAAAAATGCTTACATTTTGATGATTTTATTATTATCTTAGTCTCTGAAAGGCTGTGTAAAGGGTCATACACACTATACTATGAAAAGATTTAAAAATCGTTCTAACTCTGACTGGAACAACAACAGTGATGAACGATATCTTTGAGATCTCTTTCAGCGAGATGTTGAATAATACAAACATCGGCACTGGACATTTTTTGGGCGACACATTGTTCATCCCTTGATTATCGTTACAGCTGACGTGAAAATGATTGTTCTTGGTGTGGAGTGGATGAATTAAAGCAACAGTTCTTTGGACTCATTGATTTCTAGTTTGATTGTATTATCCAAGTGGAGGTCGAAGAGGCTTGCTACACTGAATAAAATGTATCACCACTCTGGTATGAGCTTAGCTGAGTCACCTGTTGGCAGCTGAGTCAGACTTAGTTGCTACTTGCTGTCAGATTGTGTGATCTGTGATTGGCTGTCGAGCTGGATGACAGAGGAGTTGGTTGCGTGACTCTATTGTGAGCTTGTCTCTTTGCGTCTCCTGCACAGCGCGGGTTGCGGTGGTGAAGTCGAGGGACATGCACTGGTCTCTGCTGGCCCAGAGAGACCAGAGAGACATCAGCCTGAGCTCCCTGCGCATGCTCATCGTAGCCGACGGAGCAAACCCATGTGAGTCCATCAATAGATTTTCATTAAATAAAATAACCTCATAAACACCCTGAAGCCATAAGAGATTATCATTGATTTGTTTGGTCTGTTTGACTGACTCTGTGTGTGCGTGTGTGCGTGTGTGCGTGTGTGTGTGTGTGTGTTACCACAGGGTCGATATCCTCCTGCGACGCCTTCCTCAATGTGTTCCAGGCACGTGGGCTGCGACCTGAGGTGATCTGCCCATGTGCCAGTTCCTCAGAAGCCATGACTGTCGCCATCCGCAGGTGAGCTGCCACTACTGCACCTCATTAGAACAAAAGCAACCTGCCACACAGCTTTGCAGGACTTTGATCCTGCGGGGAGAGGAGGGAGATAAGGGCTTCTTTAATACAGACAGGAACGTTAGGATTTTACAGCTTTCTGCTGATCAGTCGTGGAGGAGGATTAGGATGACAGACGGAGTAAAAACACATGCTTCAAACTGGCAAACTGGCTCTATTTTTTAAGCTGAAAAAATGCCTTATTTGAGTCTTGAATTGTAATTTTTGTGTTGTGTAAGGTGTGAGTCCAGCTACAATAAATTGAATTTCCCTTTTGGGGAAATAAATATGAATAAGTGACGGTGTTGTGACAGCTGTGGATATCTTTGACTGCATAAGCGGAGTAATTGTAATGATTTCCACGTCCTTCAGGCCTCCAGAAATGGGTGTTCCTCCTCCAGGGAAAGCGGTGCTGTCAATGGGCGGGCTGAGCCACAGCGTGATCCGTGTGGACACGGAGGAGAAACTCTCTGTCCTCACAGTGCAGGATGTGGGGCAGGTCATGCCAGGAGGTACAGTACGCTGCGCTGCTTATTAACATGTTGCTGCCCTGTATGAGTCATGGGTTTCATTTTGACACCTCATGCATCCCCTGAAAATACAGATGATCAGAACAGATTTTGTTTCTACCATATGTTGATATTGAAATATTTATGATGCTTCAACTATTCTATTGAATTATTTTTGCATCATTAGCATCTGTTGTTGTCTATCTGTTAATGTTAATGTATATCAGTGTGACAGAACATAAGCCAGCTGAAAAGGTAGAAATTAGTGCAATTTTCCTTAGAAAAACAATAATGTCTGAGGGCTGCAGAATTAATTAATAAATGGCCAACAGCAATATGTACATGTCTTGATAAAGGTAAAATGCATCATAACATACCAGAATCAACGAAGCATTGTGCTGCTACAGAGGTGACCAGGATTACAGAATCATATTCCTCTGATTTTAGGATTGAGGAATATGTTCTTTTGATGCAGACACCAGCAGAAATCACCACATATTTATGTAGAGTCATCATCATTTAAAGAATTTTGCATAAAAATTAAATTAAAAAAAGACCATTCCCACTCATGACTTGTGTCACAATATCTGCTAAAATAACTGACAAATCTTCCGTGTTCTGCCTTTAAAATGGAATTAAAAAGCATCTTGCTGACAATAATCAAACAATTCATTCATTCAAACTTTTTACTACTCCACTACTATTCTTAGAAGTTAAGAAATAAGTAATCCAAACAGGAATCTATGAACACATCTACTGTATATGATATTTAGTTGATCCTAATGTCTCATTTCACCACTGTGTGTCTCCAGCTGTGGTTTGTGTGGTGCGGGTGGAGGGGACACCTTATCTCTGTCAGACGGACGAGGTTGGAGAGATCTGCGTGAGCTCAGGCAGCACGGGCGTAGCTTACTACGGCCTCCCAGGCATGACCAAGAACGTCTTTGAGGTTAGTGTCTTTACTTTCTTTTTGCAACTCTTCAGGTTTGACCAAGTATGTTTTTCATTTATTTAAGTACCCTGTTTATCAATGTAACTGATGCTGGATGAAACCTTGTTGTCAAATCATAAAATCATCAGGAAAAGGAAAATTATGTTTAGCTAGGTGATATTGTGAATAAAGACTTCTGTCCAAAGTTTACAGAATATGTCAAATTTAAACCTTTATTGTACTTCATCCATGAATGTGGGTTTTTAACAGTGTTGTGTCTTGTTGCAGACCCTTCCAGTAATGTCATCTGGGGTTCCCATCAGTGACAGACCCTTCACCAGGACCTCACTGCTGGGCTTTGTTGGACCGGTGAGTTCCTCCTCATTAACGTCTTGTAACCTTACTACTTATGCTGTTCAACATCTGCTTTAACCTCAATAGCCTTAATTAGTTATACATCATCAATATGTGAGATTCAATGTCATATTTCCTTTATGTCATTTAAATTGTGTCAGTAGGAGTATCAAGCCATGCAGATAGTTTGATCTGTACGTGCTCAGGGTTTGAGATTTATGCCTCTGAGTCTTTTGCCAGGACCGCAGTGAAATGGCAAAAGAGCTGAAAAAATTAAATTTTAAAAATTCACCCAGGCTATTCAGGATAATTCATAAACATATTTGTGGAAAGCTTTCATAGAGAGCAGTATGACCTGCAGTTCCAAAAGAGACAGAGAGGGTGGTTTATCCAAAAACTACCTTTCATTGTTTGCTTGGACAAGTTATTGTCACATTTTACACTTTAAATGCAGTGAAGAATATTTTAGATAGCCAACCTCAGAGGAGGGCCAGACAGATTATAGAAACATCTGATGTGTCTTCACTTTCTCCCACTGTACATTCGCCTGACTCAATCAAGAAGACCAGGTCTTAGCTGTCTATCATGAGTCTCACCCACTTTTTATCGCATCCAATAACTAAACAAGACTTATTAGAAAAATGAAGACTTCAATATGCATTGGCATGATATGAACTACCTAAAATGACAGATATCATTTTTGGGAAACACTTCTTTGATGTGTACTTTGAGTTTTTTTTTTGGCCCATATCCCATTTGCTCACATGGTGGGGGTGCGATTAATCAAAGTCCTTTTAGGCAAGTCTTGCCACTTAGCAGCCATCTTGGCAATGACCCCATGCAGTAATTTTGGGCTAACAAGACCAGGCCCCTATCTAAATGGAAGAGGAAAGAGCCAGAACCTCATTTTCACTGGTCACTTGGACAAAAAAAAACAAAGCCTGCGTGTATAGAGTCATCAGTCAAATCAGTGAAGAAACGCTTAAAAAGCTCAGTAACTTTGCCCCCAAATAACTTTTAAAACACTTCTTTTCCATTAGTTATAAATCTACTGCTACGCTCTCTGGATTAATGACTTTTTCCAGGCTGATCATCAGTCGACAAATGGAGAAACAGAGTAAACCTTAGGAGATTTTCATGAATGCACACTGTAATTTAGATCAGTTAAATGTCAAGATGTACCCCTCTATAACGGTGTGTGCTTTGTGTTTCCCTCCAGGACAACCTTGTGTTTGTTGTGGGAAAGATGGATGGCCTGATGGTGGTCAGCGGGCGGAGACACAATGCTGATGACGTGGTTGCCACGGCGCTGGCGGTGGAGCCAATGAAGTTTGTGTACAGGGGGAGGTAAATTTAAACTCTACACCTCCTAATATATTTGCTATCTCTCATATCAAGTTGTATGTGCACTGTTTTCTACTGAGTAACAATGTTTTTTAATGTTGTTCCAGGATAGCAGTGTTTTCTGTGTCTGTGCTGCATGACGAGAGAATTGTTGTCGTGGCAGAGCAGAGACCAGATGCTTCTGAGGAGGACAGCTTCCAGTGGATGAGCCGCGTCCTTCAGGTGTTTTTCACAATCCATCACTTATATATCGATTTCAGAACCGTCAGACTTCCTTGATAATTTATAACCATGAATACCTCAAATCTGGAATGCTGTGACATCCTTAATGTTTTAAGAAAGGTGTTGACTGATTACTAGAGGCTTGAGTGCTCCCAGATACAAAATCTGTCTAGACTTATTGCAGATCTTATAGACCCACTCAAAGCTGAAAAATGTCAATAATTTTCTCTTAATTTGGTTTATTTATCTATCTAAACATGAATATAAATATTTTAAATATTTAAGAGAGAAATATTTAAAAGTATAAGCGTCCCCTAGGATGCTTATTGAAAATAAAACTGGACAGCAACAAAAGAAATGAAAATAAAATGAAAATGACTTCCTTGGATTTATTTGACTAAACATATTTTCTTTTGGATGTATTTCGTGTTTTCTGTTTCCAGGCCATCGACAGCATCCACCAGGTCGGTGTGTACTGCCTGGCTCTGGTGCCTGCCAACACGCTACCTAAGGCTCCCCTGGGCGGCATCCACATATCTGAGACCAAACAGCGCTTCCTGGAGGGCGCCTTGCACCCCTGCAACGTCCTCATGTGCCCTCACACGTGTGTCACCAACCTGCCCAAGCCGAGACAAAAACAGCCAGGTAGGTCGGGCTTACAAACACATATTGTTTCCTCATTTGTTCATTGCTGTGTATGTTTTAATGTCAATATGAATGTTGGCCCTGACTTCACTGGCATGTATGATGATGGATGTGGTTGTGCTGGACAGAGGTCGGTCCCGCTTCTATGATAGTTGGCAACCTGGTGGCAGGAAAGAGGATAGCACAGGCCTGCGGGAGAGACGTGGCCCAGCTAGAGGACAATGACCAGGCACGTAAGGTAGATAGTCACCCTCATTTCACAAACTCATCCCCTCCACACACACACTACAGAGGTAAGGATTCACGGCGGACAGAGTAGAATCTGACTTCCTGTGTGACTCAGATTCCACTTGTGTTACACTCATTACTCTTCCCAGCTTCACATCTGTTATTCCTTCATTTCAAACACCCACCTTGTGCCACCATGCTCCATTTATTCCCCATTGTTTGTGTCTGACTTTGCTGTGTGTTTATTCTAAATCCTCTGTAGTTAAACTTCTGTGTCTCTTTCCTCTGTAGTTCCTTTACATTCAAGACGTGCTGCAGTGGAGAGCTCAGGCCACTCCAGACCATCCTCTGTTCCTCGTTCTCAATGCCAAGGTAGTGATTCTTTGACACAGATATAAATAGATGTTTTGTTTTATCATAATGTATTATATCGTGATAGAGTTAGTTCACTTGAGAAACAGTTTTTTAGGGCTGGAACTAATGATTTGCCAGTTCTCATGATTAATCATTTATTCTAAAAAATGTCAGAAAATTGTGAAAAATTCTCATCACAGTTTCCTAGGGCCTTCATTTACATTTACTGTCATGAATGACAAAGCAGCAAATTCCTACTGGAACCAACAAATGTTTGAGATTTTTTGCCTGAAAAATGATCGAAACGATTAATCGATTGTCTAATAGTTGGCGATTGATTTTCTTTTGATCAACTAATGAGTCAAATAATTAAGTCAGTCGATATTTGTTCTATAAAATGTCAGAAAATGGTGAAAAATGTCAAATCTCTGTCTCCAAAAGCAAAAGATGGCATCGTCAGATATTTTTACTAAAGTTAGCATGCTGACTATATAGCCCCAGCCCTGTCCTGTCTCGTGACACCATGCTGAGCTCCCAATCTGGACTGCTAGCTGCACGACCAACTGAGCTAATGATCAGAATCAGAATCAGAAATCCTTTAATGTCCCGCAGACGGGGAAATGTGTTTGTCGCAGCAGCGTCAGAATGTTAACTAGCTCAGCAGTTAGCAGTTACTGTAGTAAGACTGTATGGTGCCCCTTGTTTTTTGGAGTTACATTCAACAGGTGGTCAATTCTTACATATTGCACCTTTTAAGAAGCTGTAACCAGAGAATAAATAAAACAAAATAAAAGACTGCTTTAATCGTTAATCAAAACAGTTGGTGATTCACTTAATAATTGATAACTAATCAATCAATGGTTGCAGCCCGTTAAAGTGAAAAACTTGATCATATGGATGAACCGTTTACATCCGTTATATAATACATGCATTGTTGATGAATGTGTGCATGTTTTGCTCCTCAGGGCACGGTGGCTAGCACAGCTTCCTGTCTGCAGCTGCACAAGCGGGCAGAGCGAGTGGCTGCAGCGCTGATGGGACGCCTCAACACTGGAGACCACGTAGCACTCGTCTACCCTCCGGGTAAGAGGCACCGCTGTGCTTCTTGTCACAGCTGTGTCTTCAGTTTTAAATTCTGTCTATCAAGACTCTTTACATTGATGTTGAGATTATTCTATTGTTATTGAACGTTCATGTGCAGGAATCGACCTGATTGCCACCTTCTACGGCTGCCTGTACGCCGGCTGTGTGCCCGTCACTGTCAGACCACCGCACCCCCAGAACCTGGCAACCACGCTGCCCACAGTCAAGATGATTGTTGAGGTAACAGAGAACACAAAAATAAACTGCTCCATGAGGGGAGTTTTTCTTTCGGACAGCAAATTATAATATAACATATACTGTATGTGGTAACACTGTACTGTATCTGTGTTAAAGGTCAGTAAGTCAGTGTGCATCCTCACCACTCAAGCAATAATGAAGCTGCTGAAGTCCAAAGATGCTGCTGCTGCCGTGGACATCAAGAGCTGGCCCATGGTGCTGGACACAGGTGAATTATACACGCATACTCAACAGTACTCACAAGGAGATGGTCTGTGATTTCCATGGCTGCTTTAATAACTCTGCCTCTGTTCTTCCTCCAGATGACCTCCCCAGGAAGAAGAGTCCTCAGATGTACAAACCCCCGACTCCGGAGATGTTGGCTTACCTGGATTTCAGTGTGTCCACGACGGGCATCTTAGCAGGGGTCAAAGTATGTTGAATGTTGAAGTACACACAGACATGAGTCATCTGGGTACATGAAAGGATACCAGCAGTCTCTCTTTGTGCCTGTTTATTGTTCTTGAGTTAAACTTGACTCCAGGATCCAGTTTTGATGCATCGTCCATGTCTCTGTGTGTCCTCTCACCTACTTCAGATGTCTCATGCTGCCACCAGTGCCTTGTGTCGCTCCATCAAACTGCAGTGTGAGCTCTACCCCTCCCGGCAGATAGCCATCTGTCTGGATCCCTACTGCGGCCTCGGCTTCGCTCTCTGGTGCCTGTGCAGGTAAACCTGACCAAGATGACAAGCAGGAAAAATCGGGGAACAAACGTTCGCCTATTTTCTAGTGGAGTCTTCTTTTTTCTTCATGTCTTTCTTTTTGTTTGCATGTTTCTGGCTTCAGTGTGTACTCGGGTCACCAGTCGATCCTGGTTCCTCCTCTGGAACTGGAGAGCAACGCGTCCCTGTGGCTCGCAGCAGTCAGCCAGTACAAAGTACGCGTCACCTTCTGCTCGTATTCAGTCATGGAGATGTGCACCAAGGGCCTGGGGTCACAGACAGAAGCACTGCGGGTCAGTTTGTCTCTTCAGTTGCAGCATTTTCTTCCACAAAATTTAAGTTTTCTTCAATTACTCCTTTTCCCTACGGTGCCGTTGCCACAGAGAAGTGATTATCGAGACAGAGTCAGGGTACTCAGGGGTGAAACACTTCAGTTGTCTGTGTCTGTGTGCTGATTAGTCTGCAGCACTTGAGATTAGGATCTCATACAAATCACGTTTGTGGTTTAGTAAGTAGAATATCTTAATAAAAAAGTATGAAAATGTAACCACTAAATTCCTCTTACATGAAGCTGTGTTTGTGCTTTCACAAAATGTGCCCTTTCTGATCCGACACTTCTTTCTTCCACCTCCAGCTGCGAAACGTGAACCTGTCTTGTGTGCGAACATGCATGGTGGTCGCAGAGGAGAGGCCCCGCATTGCACTCACTCAGTCCTTCTCAAAGATCTTCAAGGACTTGGGGCTTTCACCTCGAGCCGTCAGCACCACCTTCGGCTGCAGGGTGAATGTGGCGATCTGTTTGCAGGTAAGCAACTGGCGAAGGACGAAATTAAGCAGGGGACGAGGAGGGTTGGAGAGGTCTGGATACTATTGTGGTCAATATTCAAGGCGAGAGGCTGGATAAGAATCTATGCAACGATTCAGATCCTTGAAAAACATAGACTGTGCTGCATTTGAAACATTTGAATCTGAAGAAAAAGATATTCATTGACTGATTTTTTTTTTAATGCCTAAAAAACTCTCAACACAGCACAGTTTAATACTGTTTTACTTTGTTTTTATGTGGCGGACCCTGCCACCTTTCTAGCTTGAGACAGTGTTCTGGGGACCTTATTTTCCTCTGAGAGCAGCTTGTTTACTCAGTTATTGAAACAAATATATATTTCTGAGTTTGTCTTATTACCTCATTAATCTAAGTATTTGAATTCTGAGTTTGAATATCTTCTCCCAAACTACATAATGCCTCTTTAATCCATCATTACTAATGTGGTTGGTTAAGTTTTTTTCTCGTTGACCTCCAAATAGTTTGTAATTTTTTTCCCTTTACCTTTAATCAATTGATAAAATAAATGAATACCTTATGTATTTTACTCTAATATGTTTCTTTTTCTTGCTTGTTAAATCAGAAACAGGGCAGAGCACGGTAAAAACAATAGTTACTCATAATCTTCAGCCTCTGAGTTTTCTGCTGCTGTACACATCCTGTATCAGAAGCATTGTAGCTGACAAAAATGAACCAGTAAAATTCTTACATTCAATTGATAAACTAAATGGAGCTGAAGGGAAATAAAAACAAACATTGTAGTTCTTTAATCAATTAATTTGAGGTTAAAGGAACATGTTGTAAAGCTTCATATTTCAGAGACGTAAGAATTTTTGAACAACACCATTCTCTGAGTTGCTTCTCAGTTTGACTGTTCATCATTTTTCTGTCCTCTCGTGGCCGTTGGTCGTGCTATCCCTGGTGAATGTGATTGCGTGAATGCGTGCATGTGTGTCCACGTATATAAACATATATATCTCTATTTATCTGTCCTGCCCTGTCCTGTCAGCCCAACAGGTTAGGGAAACTGGCTGAGCAGGTAACTGTAGGATAAGAGTCGCTGTTTGCTCATTGGGCTGCTGCTGGATCTAAATGCGTGTGTGTGTGTGTGTATATGTGTGTGTCTGTGTGTTCATGTGTTTGTGTTTATCTTGCATGAATTTTGAACTTGCTTAACCTCAATTTACCGTTTTTTCCCTCTTGGTTTTCTTTTTCTCTGACGAGCTTCGGCTTTACATTAGCGCTATTTATTTCAGCTGTAGAGTCTCACCTGTGTGGAGCGGCTCTTTATTGCTTTATGATACATTTGTGTTACATGTGATGTGCTACATTTTACCATGAGCTAGCAGCATGACCTCTGCCGTGATTAGGTTAATTCAGGGGGAATCTCACCTCAATACACATTACAAGCAAGAACAAAAGTCGTGTTATCCACAAAGATAACCACAGAAACCAAGGCCCAAAAAGCATGAAACATGAAGAGCAAAAACACAAAATAATGAATGATACAAACGCTTACATAAAGGAATCATTTCCACAGTGTTGAGTTGTGTTTTTTTTTTAAATTTTATGAGTGAAAGGACAGTAGTAGTATTGTTCTTAACTTTCATTTACAACAATTATCCACCACTTGTTTTGTTGTGTCAGTTGCAGCAGATAGACAAATTGATTATTTAGTTATTGTATCATGAAATCTGGGAAATTGGTCTGGAATTGTTATAGTAAGTAGTCGGTACTTACTAAGTAACTTATTCAACAAGTGTCTTTGAAATGACCCCAAAATCACCACAATAATCACCTCAAAATTTCTTAAAAATGACCCCAACATTATTTGATTACAATATTCTGCTATTGTCCGACAAGAAAAAATTAATTTTGATAACTGATCTGCAGAAGTTGGGCAGAAACCAGCTGGAAGTTTCATGGAAATGTATTGAAGAAATGTACCGGAAAACAGCAAGGGGACATATTCTGTGCATTTTCATGTTCATATTTTTATTTGGGGTTACTACTAGAATAGGTTTGCATGCATCAATGCTCAAAAACACATCAGTTTTCTCATATTTATAATTGAACTATTATTCTACCTCTCCATTCAAAAGAACTTAAAACAAATAGCAACAAATAAAAAACACAACACGGTGTTCAGTATCATGATGTGGTCGAACAGTCCTTAAGTAGTTCTGCTCCCCTGCTCATAAAACAATCTAGATTTGGGTCAAGCTGTAGCTTTAAAACTTTAAAAGCACTTTCACCAAACCTGAGAAAAATGTACAGAATTATGGCAAAGATTAATCTCTGGATTGTGTCTGAAATGCTCCAAAATACTCTTCTCCTGAAACCTCTGCGTCGTTCTTTAAACTCAGTCAGCTCTTTCTCCGTGTTTGGCTTCGTCCTCACAGATGACCATACAGCAACTCCTTGCTAGCTCGTGATCTGGCTGTAAACTGGCAAATGAGTGATGGGAAACGTAATCTGTTGTGACTTGTTTTACAGCAGTAATGATGACAAATCCCAGAGCAGAAAGAATCGATATCTGACAACCAGAATCAGGACCTGAGAAATGGTTCAATTAGAACAGCAGAGCTATAGACGTCTAATCCAAACAAATGATCCTCCTCTAGAATTTTTCTGATGCTTTTTCTGTTGCAGAAGACAAATATTTGAAGGAAAGAAACCACAGCTCATTTGTAATTCCTTCTCGCAACTGGCACTGTAGCTTTTTTCTGGCCTTCTTACACTTAAGTAACAAAGCAGGTGAACTTAACTCTGCAGGTTGTTAACAGTGTCTGTGACCACATGGTTGAGTTTGGCCAAAGTCCTAGCTATTGTAGCCTGGCTGGTTGGCTTCTGGCTGCCCCCTCCCCCCCGCCGCCCCCCTGCTTTGTCAACAGTCGTTTCATAAGCAGCTTCCACCTCCCCTCCACTCAGGCTGCATTAATGTCTGTACTGTAAGAGTTAACATTACTCACTCATGTCTGTACTGGTGTTTCTCCAGGGCACAGCTGGACCTGACCCCACCACTGTTTATGTGGACATGAGAGCTCTACGACACGACAGGTAAAGTGTTTTGATTATTTCACTTTTTTTTTTTTTTTTTAAACATATGTTGGAAAACTGAATTAAAAAATGTATTTGGTCATTTTGTCTTTTTTACTTGCATTTTCTTCAGGGTCCGTCTGGTGGAGAGAGGGTCGCCACACAGCTTGCCACTGATGGAGTCTGGGAAAGTACGGCATCTTGTTAACATGCACTAAAACACAACAAACAGCCGTGATGTTAGGCTGCAAAAGGGTTGCTCTTTTCTAAATCTATCGTGTTTTTTGACATATGGCTGTCTGCTGTTGCAGATCCTGCCAGGTGTGAAGGTGATCATTGCCAACACCGAGACTAAAGGACCCCTGGGAGACTCCCATCTAGGAGAGGTAACGTTATCTGTGCTCTTCAGAGGAGTCTTGTTTCATTTGAAATGGTTTAAGAACTGAAATTTTCTCAAAGTTACTCTTTTATTCAGACACTTGATGCGCCTCTGATTGGCCTAACCTATCCAATCTCACTCCTCATGTCTAACCTAACGAATGCAACAAGTAATAGCCCATCAGAGGCAGAGCAGGTCTGGTCAAAACTTGGCCAAACGTGGGGGAAATAAAAAATCAGGTGTGACAGATGTGTTTGATCACCTGTGTAACAGTTACCACCTGTCACAACTGTGTGTGATAGGTCTGGGTGAGCAGTCCTCACAACGCCACAGGCTACTACACAGTGTACGGTGAGGAGGCGCTGCATGCCGACCACTTCAACACCAAGCTCAGCTTCGGCGACACCCAGACCATGTGGGCGAGGACGGGCTACCTGGGCTTCCTGCGGCGCACAGAGCTCACTGACGCCAGTGGAGGTGAGAATGGAATAAAGATATTTTTACCTCATCACTTTTTATTTCTTAATTTTATAACTGTAACGCTCTGTGTATGTGTGTGTCAGAGCGCCATGACGCCCTCTATGTGGTCGGCTCTCTTGACGAAACTCTGGAGCTGAGGGGAATGAGGTATCACCCAATCGACATCGAGACCTCTGTTATCCGTTCTCACAAGAGCATAGCTGAATGGTGAGAGATGAACATTAATCATAGATCACTACTTTTAACACTGTTCCGTTTGAATTATTCATTATGTTGTCATAATATGACAGCCATTTTAATTTTGAAATACAGTTGAGCAACATGATATCTGACTCCTAACTTGACTCTTCTAACTTTTTATTTATCACCGCTTCCATTTTTCCTCACCTCTGTTCACCCTCCTCCCTCCAGCGCCGTGTTCACATGGACAAACCTCCTGGTGGTGGTTGTGGAGCTGGAGGGATCGGAGCAGGAGGCCCTGGACCTGGTGGCCCTGGTCACCAACGTTGTCCTGGAGGAGCACTACCTCATCGTAGGGGTGGTGGTGGTGGTCGACCCCGGCGTCATCCCCATCAACTCCCGAGGGGAGAAGCAACGCATGCACCTCAGAGACGGATTCCTGGCCGACCAGCTGGACCCCATATATGTGGCTTACAACATGTGAGGGCCCTGCTGCGGGAGGGTTTACCCCTCCATGTGGCCCATCACACAACAGGAGACAGCTGGACAGTAAATGTGGGGCTCGTATTTGATGCAGGCCAAAAATCGAGCTCTTCTTTAAGCTGACGGAGTGGAAATACGAAAGAAACGTGGATGCAAAACTTCACCGCAACATGGAGAGAAATCCCAAGAGAATTAAGATGAACACAAACCTCATGTCTGTTCCTCCCTGTGATTTCTCACCTCAACAAATAATGTTTTAAAGGGCATTCTGGTTTTGTTGAAGAGAGTTTTGTATGTGTGATAACCCAGGACACCCGCTAGCAGTCCAGCAGGTGGTCAAGGTATAATCCTACACTGTGCCATTTACATAATTTACTTTGTCAGTCTTCAAAATTACGAATGTTAGTTTCTGTACATGTGTGCCATAGAACAGGACAGATGCTAGTACCCCAACTCTGGTTCCACGTTCGTGGGAGCCTCCTGTGCTGTCGCAGGTCGTACGATTTTCATAGAAAAAGTCGTACATTGTCAGTACACCTGTGGGAGCAGCTCTTCAGATGTCGTCTGTCGATCCCGGTTTTTCTGTTTCAGATCATGTTCAAAGAAGCACACAGCAGCGTTTAAGGAGGGGCGTTATTTGTTGTTCATTCCAGCAGTAGTGCTTTAGTTTGTAGTGTCAGTAACAAGAAAACCTTAGGAATAATGTTGTGGTTTGACTCAATCTCGTTTCTTTCTAAATCTAAAATGTGTAATATAGTTATGGTTTTACCTGAAATGCAATATGAGCGAAGCGAAAGACTTGAATGAGAGCAGACAGTAAGTGCCGATCATTTAAGGGTCGTGAGGTGGCTAGGAATATTACCGTTGCTTCCTGTCAGCAACGTGCCAAATGTTATGAATTAAGCCTTAAATGTTTTTTCAGAAGCCTCTTCCTATCCCAGCTCCTGTTGGACTTAATTTTGTAAAGTTTCTCAGCTGTTGGATGGAGAGAGAATATGCAGAGGGAGGTTAGGTTTGGTAAATCCTGCTCTTGTTGCACCCAAAGTCTTGATCTAAGATGAATATACTTGATCCTAACATCAGCCATTACAAACTCACACTTATTCCATAAATGTTTTTAATGATGTCCGTCACTTGTGTTGAATGTGTGTTTTAGCAAAAGACTGGAAGAAGTAGTCAATATGGGTTCGATGCAGAATGTTAAAGCCTCATCTCGAGTGCCAAAAGGTTGAATGAGAGTCTAAAGACGTTTGTTGCATGTAACGTATGAAGCAAGTGTCTAATATTCTTGTTCCACCATAACCTCCCACCTTTTAAAGAATCACTTCACTGTATGTTGCTTCTTTTTTCTATGTGCACATCCCTTCACAAACAGGCTCCAGCCTGCTGTAAGTATGTACAGGTTTTGTGTAAATTATTAATAGACGGAGGCGTCAGAAAACGTAACACAAAGACTGAATCTGGTATATATGCGAACTTCTCCCTCACAGACAAAAATAATTTGAAATGTATTCTCACGTGTGGACATTGGGAAGAGACGTGAAAAGCCTTGTAAACATTTTTTTAGTATGAAAGGACGGTGGGAACTGGCCACTTCCAGGGTGAGATGAAGCACACTCCGAGCACAAGGAGAAGACAGTTCTGCTCTGGTGACTGCTCAGATCCTCCCGAGCAAACTTTTGTTGTTAACATATGGAAAGATACATTTGTCTGATATATGGTTAGTTGTCATTATTTTCATAACATGATTTCTTAATGAATAAAAAAGCGCTTTTAACTTGAAATGGTTGTCGTCACTGTAAACTGAACACCCAGGTGGCCTTTCTCTTAACATTTACGTTTCTTTTAAGGTTTATATATGTGTAATGCTCCTGTATGAGGCCCCAGTGAACACATTTCAGTTTAGTTTGAGCTAATTGTAAAAACTGGACCCCACACAGCTGTGTTCAATATTCTGGCTGATAATACTGCCGCTCAGGTTGAAGGTATTAAATAATTTTGGACATGCAGGCTTAGAAGTTGGCTTACCATGGGTGCTTAAGGGTTTAATTCTTTAACATCTCCACTACCTCATACTGAGTTCTTGCTATTTATGGTGAGAAACATTTTACAGATGCCGTACAACTCAAACTTTTCTGGGCTACAGATTTTAGATCTTTATGACAGGAACCGGCGATGCTCATAAAGCTTTTGTCCACAGTGATCACCAGCTAATCTTCCCTTTCCTGTTACCCTGTGCTGGGTGTCGGACAATACTCTATTGTGGTAGCGAATTTTATAGGGAACCCATGTAAACGCTGATGGTTTCATTCACTGCATAATGATACACTGAAGAAGAAAAACTATTGCTAGTTTAAAACTGTAGAAATACCATTTTAGTTTTAGTCCAGAAGATTCCAAAAACAAGTTAGAAAGCTGTGTAAAACAGTTTAACAGAATGTAATAATGTGCCACTCCTTTTTGGCATAATTATTGAAAAAAGTAAGAAGACAATATATTGAATGTTTTACCTCGTCAACTTCACTGTTTAGAAATGATCTCTTTCTCTCTCATTTATATACATATATTTAAATATATATATATATATTTATATATATATTTGTATATATGTATATATATATATATATGTATATATATATATATATATATATTTGTATATATATATATATATATATGTACGTACACACACACGCACGCTTACATAAGCAAGGATGGTTGGAAATTATGGTTGTACCCCGGCTACATTGTACCATGACATTTGAAGATATGAACCAGGAACTGCAGTTTCATCCTTAATTCATTTTCAATGTTTTAATAAATTTCTTAAGAAGGTAAAGGGTTAAAACAACAACAACAACAACAACAACAAAAATGACTAAATTCTTCTAAATGTTTATATTTGCATTTCCATTACAAAGTCATACCGTGATTATATTGGTCCTCAGTGAAGAGTAAAAAATGTTGCAATATTGCGAAAACAAAAACCAAAAAAACAAGATATTTCATTTCCTACATCATATGGTGCATATATAGATTGGTCCTCGGTGAGCATCATAAATGTTAACAATATGGCAAAAGAATTACATTTGCATTTGGATAGTAAAGTATTTAATACCGTGATTGCAGTGAGTAGTTATCCATGTTTACAAGACTGCAAATAAAAAATATATATATTTCATTTCATAACAAAGCTGCATACTGATTATACAGGTCCTCAGTGAGTATTCATAAATGTATATAACATTACAAAGAAAATTAAGAAAAACAAATGATTTCATAAGAAAAACTATACAAGGATAATATTGGTCCTCATTTGGTAGTCATAAATGTTTATAACATTGAAAAAGAAAATATTTCTTAAGTACGTTTTCATAGAGTGATTGTATTTGCCATCAGTGAGTATTTAAAAACGTTTACCACAATAGTAAAAAAAAAATTGCATTTTCATAACAAAGTCTTACAGTGATTATACTGGGCATCAGTAGGTAGTTAAGATGAAAACAAGAGATGCTCATCACTCATTTTACTAGTCGTCATTGATTAGTCATAAATGTTCACAAAATTGTTAGTAAAAACCGCTGTACAGTAAAGAGTCAAAATAAAACCTTTTCATTTTAGAATATTTTTTAACAGTCATATAATTATTATGCTCAACCTGTTAAACAAATTATGCTGTTGTGCTGTTAACAGTATTGTCAAGGATCACAATATGGTGACAACCTATTTAACATGTCCAATACGACATATCTGTTTTGAATTCCTAGTTCACATATGCCTCTACTTTATCGAGAAGCTCAGATGCCTTGCTCAGTGCCAACATTTCATTCTCTGATTTGAACTGTTCGTTGGGAATATGGGGGAATGGATGGCAGTTGGGATACTGAGTCTTTTTGCCGTCTACTCCCAGCTTCTTCAGATTTTCCACAATTTGAGGTAGAACTTTCAGTTGGGCGTTATAAAGGGAAACTTGTACAGCTAGGGCTGAAATGGAAGTGCTGTTGGGATGTTGGCCATGTCTTTTATACTCAGCAGCTATGAGAGCCTTTTCCACTACTTGATGGACTTTGAACAGACACCACTCTGTGCTGCCCCCACCTGTGTCTTTGTAAGCCGCATTGAGATCACAGCGAGCCTGTCTACACCAGCGCTGGGCCTCTTCTCTGTTCGGCCTCGGGACATTTTCATTATGGTTCCAAAAGTTGTAGGACTGGTGGGCTCTATAGAATCTCTCTCGACCGTTTCTGTGTCTCCTGGCCTCCTGATTCCATTGGTCATAGAAGTCTCTGAAATTTGAGTTTCCCCTTGAAGAGGACAAACCTGCAGTACTGCCATTGTTGAGCTCATTAATTCGCTTCCTCAAGTATTGGCATGCCTCAGTGGCAAGTGATTGGCAGTCAAGGTTTTTGTCAGGATGCCATCTCAGGTACATTCGTCGGATGGCTTTTTCCCTCTCCTCTTGAGGAAGAGTCCAGATCTCTGCCAAACGCTTGTCAATTTCCCTTTTAGCTTCTTCAATAGAGGTTGGTAAGGATCCCGTGGATGAGGAACTTGTAGTTGATGACTGGGCACAATGTGGCCCAGCTCCTGCTAGTAGCTCCAGGTCCATGCAAGATGTTTCAGCAGATGTGCAAGTCCTCCCTTTTGTTTTCTTTTGTCGTTTAATCTGATACAGGTCAAGACAACTGACTTCAACTGACTCATCTTCTCCAATATCTATTTTGTACCGCTGTGAATATGGTCCAGAGCACTCAGGCAGTACTTCAACAATAACTGCATAAATGTACTTGTTGTTAGTGCTGTAGCCAACATATTCCCCCTCTTCAAAGTTGTTGAGCATGTTCATGTCTAAGAAATCGTGCCATTCTTCTGGAATATCTGTTCCGGGTGCTGGTTGTTTACTGACACTTTCTGTTTCAGCACTGTCACGAATACCATATTTAGCAAGAGTTTTCCTAACCTCTTGCAGGTTATCACATGTGAGAAGTTTCCCGAGAACCAAGAGGTGAATTGATGCAATTCTGTTTCCCAGGAGAGCATTAATCTCATTTGTCAATGTCATATTGATGTCAGTTATCACCTTCATAGACATGTCGTTGTTGTGTTTTAAGTAAAAGATGCAACCTTGTTGCCCTCCTTTGACAAACACATCAGTTTCGTTTGCAGTTTTGTGTAGTGGCTCTTTTCCCAGCCAAAGCATTGTTTCCAGACTTTTGCAGCAAACAATCTGAATTCTGCCAAAAGTCTTCCTGCACATTTCAGAAGCTTCTTCTTGTGTTATTTTTCCATGTGACTGCGCTCTGATGAGACAAATTAATCCATGTTTAAATGCTGCTGAGGACAGATGTTTGTCGAACCATCCATGGAATTCACATACAGTTTCAAACTCACATAGCTGCATGTGTGATTCCACTACTTTCTCCTCAGTAAACTGAGACAACATTTTAGGCTGAAATTTCTGAGGCAGCAACTTCACCAACCGATGGTGCTCATAGATGTCATGGCCTAAATGACATTCACTCAGTTTCTCAAGCAACACAAACTTATTCTCCAGTGCATCTTCCAACCTTTTTATCTCAAACGCTGTGTCGTTGTAGTAGAGCGTGCATGATGGGTATAATTTACCATCTCTTGCAGGAAGATACAAAGTCTTTACATCATCAACATTGGAACGATTTCCTTGAGATTTGATTAACTGAAAAAACTGCTGAACAGCACGTTTCACAGTTTTCTGTTGGTTTGGGTTTAGTTCTGGTTTATCACAGGAATCAGCATAAACTGCTGCCAGAACATTACAATACTGCACTGCGGTAGGGCTGTCCTTCACACCAATTTTCTTGAAGAAATCTGCGAACATCAATTCTTGGGGAGAAATACTGTACAAATATGGCCTGAACTCGCGATAACAGGGGACTGAAAGACACACATCATCAGGCCTCACAAGCTCTTTGTCCTTTTCAACCAACACAACAGGAAGATCAGCCAGTGCTGCTCCTTCAAACCTGTTTGCATGCAGGTAGGCATACGCACTTCGAAACACATCAGCACGGGTTTTGATCAACTGGTCAGTTTTACAAGGTGACTGACAGATGTTGCTCATGTTACTGGTTACACAGCTTGAAGGTGGTTGTTCATGAGCTCCAGCATTTTTCATCATAGTTATGAGCCTCTGTGACAGAAAAAGTGGCAGGTCTATGATTGGCATTGAAGACCAGATCAGATCTTCATGTCTGGGATCGCTTTTGATCAAAGATCCTCTGATTTTAACAGCAGTTCTCTCAGCAGCAAATGGCTGGTGATAGTTGCATAGTTCCTTTCGAATTTTCTCTGGGAAAATGAACTTGATGTCAGCTATGCTCTCCAGCAACTTTTCTTTGTTATCGGGGTTGTTTGCAATATTCAAAGCTGTTTTGAAAATCAATGATGATTTCTCTCTCAATACTTCAAACTGACAGTTTCCTCTAGCCTCTGATTCTAACTGGTGTGCAAAATGAATTATGTCATCTTCTGACACAACATGCTTCATTCCAAGTTGTTGAAGTAATGTTTTTGGTTGGTCTGTTATTAGTAGAGTTTCTCCACACAACTCAGTCCAAAATCTCTTTGGCACAAATCTCTCTTGGGGCAACATTGTCTTGTACAGCTGAACACTTTCGTCAAAGTAGTACGATGCTGTCTCCAATCTGCCTTGAGAACTGCGAATCAGTTTAATTGTCTTCAGTGAGGAGATGATTTTGTCCTTGTGCTGAAAATAATTAAAACTGTATTGTAGTGACAGTAACAGTTTGAGGCATTGAAGCAGCTGGCTCTCTGTGAGCGTGTGTACAATGGGAAGGATGAACTTTATGAAAAACTCTAAATCACTTAGAATTTTTATTTCCAGTATTTCTGACAGTCTGTCGTTCTCCGGACTTTTTTTGAGAGGAATGCTGCTGCTGTTGGCCAGGCTGAACAAATCTGAAAATGTCAAATAAGTAGTGCTGTTGAGGATAAATACCTCCTTATGTCCATCAATGCTCACACAGTTACCATGTATTGTTTCAAATAATGGTAAGGATTTGAGCTTTCTGAGACAGTCTTGTTTGTCTTTGGATTTGGATACTCCGTCCTGCAGGAAGCGCTGAAGCTCTTTCATCTCTTCGGGTGAAAGCCGGGAAAACTCTGAGTGTTTAATGTTGTAGACCTGATCCAAAACAGAGCTTCTGTCATTCACATTCATGAGTTCAGGGTATATAAGTGAATGTCGGTCTATATGTATTTTAGAGAAGAATACACTGTCAAGCTTCATGAAACCAAGTTTAAAGAGGATGCCTGATATGTCTCTTTCTGACGAGAAGTGAATCACGTTCGGCATGTCCTTCATTGTTGTCAGGAAGTGTTTGTTGTTTAACCTTGGACACACAACAGGTAAAATGCAGCAGTCATGGAAGAGCTGCCTCACGTCACTCAGTGTCAGACTTTGTACACCATAACTGGATGTTGCAGGATTGATCTGACTTGTCAAGAACTTCCAAAGTAATTTGAACCATTTCAAAGCTTTCTCATTTTGGATAGGAAGACCACTGTGTGGATCAACTTCCCAGCTCTGAAGAACACGCTCAACTGCAGGCTTCAGATATTTTACTGCAGAGGGAACTGTTAAAACTTTGACAAGATTGAACATTTGCAGAACATGAGTGTGGACTTGGTTGGTTTGATAATCTGCAAACTGGTCATGGTGGTCAAAGAATAGACACTCGTATGCTGATATCAGTTTGGGAGTTTTAGAGTTAAACTCTCTCAGAACGTTGTCTCTTGTTAGAAGAAGTGGGAGTCCATTGAGTAAACTGGTATTGTACCTGGTGACCTTTTTCAAGCCTGTTTCAAGCTCCTTTAAGCAAAAACTCAAGAGTTTTGAGCATGTTGTTTTATCTCTGATCAGAGTGGCAGTTATAGGCAGGGGTAAATCCTTATCTGTTTTTGTTGGGTCATTGAGGGGCTTTTCTCTCAGGAAAGTCTGCACAGTTGAAGGATTCACATCTTTTACTGCCACGCCAGCAGATCTGAAACTGTTCCAAACTTTTTGCATTTTAATGGAAAAAGGAACTAATGTCATTCCAAGTTCTTCCAAAATCGGAGCAATCTCGTCACTTTCTGGGTGTGTCAGGTAAGGTGCCTCAGTTGATTCGGTTTCTCTGACATTACACCAGTCAAACGAGTACTCCTTAAACTCAAAGTTTCCAAAGACACATGTTGAACTCCTCAACACTGGAATCACATTGAGGCCTCTTTCTCTGATTGATCTGTATACCTCATGTATCATTTCATGCCAATCCTGACCAACATCTTTGGACACAGTTGGCCAAAAACACAAGTAGGAGCTACTTAAGTATGAATCCATCTGTACAGAAGAGACTTTGTTATCTGCAACTTTAAGACTGATGTAATGAAGGAGATCTGCATACAGTGGAGCAATGACATTCTGTTTCAAAGATTCATTCCAATGAGATTTTAAACTTTGACCATCTTCTTTCCAAAGGCTTCTTCTGGCAGAATCTACCTCAAAGTTTGCATTGACATGCACTGGCAGTCCAGTTTTCCCTGGCAAAGGAAGTGAACAAAAGGCTTCTCCACTGAAATCTGCGCGGCTATATGGTGCTGGACCCTTTGAGCTCACAGGCGCTGCTATTGCTGCTTGAGGAAGTTTGTCTGATAGTCTCATTTTTCTTTCCCCACTGTTTTTGAATGAGCCAAACTGTTCTGCAATGATCCATGTACTTTGTCTTTTATCTGAGGTTGAAATCACGGTTCCATAAATGGCCTTGTGTGGTGTTACTGGTCCGTGAGATTGTAGAGCATTTTGTTGAAGTTTTATGAAAGCATTTTTTCCTTCTCTGGTGGTTTGTGTGATATTTTTTTCAACCATGAAGATGGTTTCAAGCTTCCCTGAATGTTCATTGATCTCATGGACTTCTATTTTGCAGATGTTTTTTAGAAACATAATTAGTCCTTCAGGATCTTCAGAAAGTGCAGAGCAGAGACTTTTCATGTCACGGTCATTGACTTCCTGCTTTGATATTTTAGAGCTGTTTGCCATGGCATGCGTCCTCAGTGGTAATCTGAACATGGTGCCTTCTTTAAGAGGAAATTTGTCAGGAAGAAAGGATTTGTAGACATCCATGTACATGTTCTTGAAATTATCAGGTAGTTCATAGCCAATGCCAGCTGGTGCTTTGTCTGAATGACTTTCAATGTATTTCTGATTTGGATCAGAAATGCAGAGTAATTCATCTCCAGTGAGGATTGAGGGGCAGTCAGTGAGATGGTAAACAGAGTTGAATCCCACTCCGTATTTTCCTATTTTTCCTGGAGAGTTGTGCTTTCCTCCTTCTCCCAGCTGTTGAATGCCAGTAAGGTCCACATCAGAAAACACTTTGTTGTTGAAGACGCACAGTGCTGGACCTTGCAGACGGTTCCATTTCGTCCCAAATGTTTTTTCTTTGCCATGCTGTCGTTTGTCCCAAACAAAGTGAATTTCAGTTGCCTCTGCGTCATCAGCATTTTGGATAAGCTCTTTAAGAATATCCTTCTTTGATGGATAGGCTGAAATGATGTTTTTAATTCGAACAGTTAGTTGTTCTTGCTGTTGAAACTCAAAAGCAAATGGTGAAATGTTCTCCACTACATGGTTTTGCAGAGTATGATGTCTGGTAGTTTTGATTCCAAAATGGCAAGCCATAACACGTGGGATCTTCTCATGGCATAATGTGATACCTGAAGCAACTGGCATCCATGGGCTGTCATTGTAGAACATCTCACTTGCAGGTTGTAAAACACTATGTTCATTGGGTATGAGACAGTCACCCGTTGTTTTCTCTTTGGCCTCATAAATCCCTGTGTTCAAAATTGTGAGGCAAATTGACAGATCCCTCTTTGGCAGGGGATTGTTGCCATGTTGACAGTGCAATTCCTGGAGCACAGCTTGAAACTGACAGACTGTGAAATATTTTTTAACACCCACACTTTCCCAGAGCTTACTGAAAGCAGCAAAAGCAGGTGGAAGTACATAGAGATAGGGTTTTGCTTCAAATTGCTCATTTTCAGCTACACGATTCACATTTACAAATGTATTGCCAACAAAAATGAATGGGAATGAATTTGCCCTCTCTGAAATGAAACTGGAATTCCCCAAATAACTGAGCCACTGATTCAGAAACCTATAGCATTCATGTGCTATTTTGAGAAGCATTGGTCTGTCAATGGATTGAGACTGCCTGCATGCTTCTTGCAGCTGCTGAAGTACTGTCTCAAGCTTCGGACAGTCATTAACTCCCAAGATTTGTAGGACTGGATCAGCGTCATGTATTCTCACACTACTATGATCCAGCACTGGTTGTGTCATGTTAACAAGTAGGGACCATTTGTCACTGAAAATATCAGTGGGCCTTTCAAGTGCTACTTTTCTTTCCTTTTTTGTATCTCCAGGGGAAAATGCTGGAAGAAGTTCAGTTGTCCTGAGTGTTTCCCAGTGGAGAGAGTCTTTGTCATCCATGTGATCCTTCATGAGTTCAAGAAGGCACTTCAACCGGCCACATGCTTTGTTTTTGTCAGTGCTCCAGGTTTTGGCAATTGTATCTGCCTTCTCTGTGATGTCTGCCAATGGGAGATAATCATTTGCCATTCCAAGTTCCAACAAGCGCTGAATCCTATTTGGCGAGCAAAAGTCATTTTTGGTACCACCAAGCAAGCGCCCCTCTTCCGGTTCAAAAAGACAGGCCACTTTCCCTGATGGATTCACGAGTTTCTTGATGTACTGGAGCTGTCCGCCTTTTGTGGGGATGCATGGGTAGCAGACCAGAAGTTGATCAATTTCTTTGATGTTGAGGTCAATAGCATGCAGCACAAGAGCATCTCTACTCTCAGCATCCATGGTACCAAGGTTGTTAAACACTGCTTCTTGGTAAAACCTCTCCCAGTTCCACGTTCTGTTCTGTAAAACCTTTTCTAGGCCCGCCTGTTTGAAGCTATTTCTCAGCCAAAGTGGAAGAGGGACCATGTGGTTGGGTGCTTTTGCATATTTTTTGCATACCTGCATTGCAAGTGTACTGATGTCTTTATTCTCTTCAATGCTCTCGTGTAGAAATATGGCATTGTCCATTGAGCACCAATGTTCTCCATCACTCAAGATCTCTAGACGAATGGGGTGATGGACAATGACAGAATAAAATGCATCCACCAAAGGCTTGAACATTTCACTCACTTTCTCTCTATCAGGCCAGAAGATGTGATAGCTGTAATTTTCCAGTTGGTTGTTTTCAGACATTTCCTTCAGTACCAACAGCACAGTAACATATGCTGTCACTACAGGATCCTGAAGAAGGGCTTTGTTCCATTCATGTTTCACTCCACTCTCCCACAGACCTTTTCGGTTGCTCATCACAGCAAATGTTCCATTCACATTGACTGGAAGACCTGTGTGAATCGAAAGAGGAAGGAAGCAAAATGCCTGTCCAACAAGATTTGTTTGTAATGAGGCCAGTTTACCAGTTTTTGGATCATTTTGTAAAGGTACAGCAATCCCACCAATCGGCAGAGAGAAACTGGCTTTCTTGTTTTCTTGAAGGGCCATTTCTAAAGAATGTTTTGTCCCAAAGCAGTTGTAAAGGAGCCAGGACTGGACTTCAGCAGCACCAGATTGCTGACTGCTTATTTGTACAATGTTCACTGTGCAGCAGTCAATGACTTCTTTGCATTCTTCATTTAGTTTAATCAATGATTTCTCAGCTTGACGCTGACACTTAGACACATAGGTTTCATCAGAAATCTTCCTTGTACTCAGAGTGGTTTTGGAGACAGTTAAGATGGTTTCTATTTCATCCACTCTTGGTGGAGTTGATGCATCCTTTGAGATACTTTGTAGGGATAACGTATCGATGTTCTTCAGAAACAGCAGGTGAGTTTGTGAATTCTCAGTAAAGTGCTGTTGAAAAGTGATGATATTGTGTTCTTGATACACCTTTGTGCTTATTTCTGACGTGAGGGCCTCTTTTTCAGTTCGGAAAGGTAGTTTGATGAGAGTGCCTGGATAGGGTTTGGGGGGACTTTGTTTGGTTAAGTTACAATCAAAAATGCTTTCATATGGTCCAAACTGACCAGGAAAACAATGGAAAAGTCGCTGTTGAGCGAGATTCAGTTTGATTCCAGGATTTGTTTTATGTTTGATGTGCTTCTTGAGGTGAGTAACATTTGGATCAAGGATGAGAAGACTGTTGCCACTGAGGACAGAAGGCACATCTGTCACATGATACACAGTATTGAATCCAAGTCCAAACTTTCCAATTTTCTCCACTTCCTTTTCTTTCGTGGCAGCACCAACTCTGACAATATTTGCCCAATCTTCAGCTGTGAACTGCTCATTATTAAATGCCCAAAGACAAGGTCCCTGACAAAGGTTCATATCAGGGTCAATGAGACTTTCAGGGGCATAGCTGTGCACTCTGAAATCCACCAAGAACTTACAGGTTTCTGCCCCAGCATCCTCTGCATTTTGAATAAGCTCTTTGAAGATGTCATTTTCTTCATCATACTCTTTCAGAATATTTTTAATCCTTGTTGTTATCGGTTCAAATTGACCACACTGTTCAATTCCCACTAACTCTGGATCGAGGATGTAGGTACTGAGAAATCGGATGTTCAACCATTCAGCTGCTGCTTTAGGGATTTCCTCATGAACAATATAAACTTCGTCTTGGCTGTTCATCAGCTCATTCAACCCACTTTTGCTTACATCACAGAAGACTGCTGTTGACAGTGGTTTAAGGGTATAGTGGTCACCCTCCATGAGGACTGGCACCGGGACGTCATCCTGAACTGTCTTCTTCTCTTTCCACAGCCAATTAAGAATTTCGATGGACACTTTTGTCTCAGAGGAACTTGCAAATGGCTGCTGCCTTTCTTCAATGGTTTGCTGAACAGAATGCAGAATGCCTACAATTTCATCATCTGAAAGTGATTTTTTCAGGCCGAACTCCTGGAGCAACCTCTTGTATGGCAGAAATTCAGCTGGCACCTTCCCAACGTAGGCACTCAGATCAAGATTAGAGGGATAATCTAGAACCAGATCTTGTGGTGATACAAACTGGTTGTGACTCCACAACCAGCGTGTGTCCTTGTTCATCACTTTTGCAAATGCGGAGATGTTGTTCTGCATGTGTTCATAAATGCCACGCAACTTCCTTTTGAAATCCACATTCGTGTCGGGATCGGCCATGGTCTCTGCTTCTGATTTCAAGACTGACAAATTCTCTATCACTTTTTCAGGTGGAGGCAGGCGTTTAAGACCAAGTTTGCTTGTAACTCTGTCACTGAAATTTCCCACCAGAGGCATGACACGCCCAACAATGTCCTCATACATAGAATGCCTTATTTCATCTGGACAGAAGAAACACATTTCCTGAGAATCTTCGTAGCAGCGTTTTTTGTCATCAAAGGACTTAGCACATGGAATCCACTTCAGCATTTTCAGGCAATGAAGCTGATCGTGAGAACATTTTGACAGTAGATCATTAGTATCCAACATTTTCAAGAGCAACTGAGCCCTTTCGAGAGCCTCAGATTGAGAGTCAGAATCCAGTTGGTCAATCAGTGTGATAGCATGCAATAACTGCTCAGGTGACACATCCATTTCTTTATTCAACAATCCAAGATCTGTTAGACTTTTAAGCATCTCCGATGTTTCAGTGTATACAGGTGGGGGGAAGAAATCTGACTCAAAAAGGAGTTTGAAACTTGGAATTGTTGGATCAAAAAAACTTGAGGTTTTTTTCAGCTCTCCATTGACTTCAATGAAGCTTAAGTCCCTACATTTGCATTTCAAGGTCTGGTTTTGAGAGAAAAGGACAGCACCGTGCTGTAAAATCCAAGCCATGATTTTCTCAGTGTTTTCTTTTTTGCAAACTCCCCTCTCAATACAGCCAATGAGGAGAGTGGCTGCTTCGGCTGTGTCCAAGAGTTTAACTTTGAGCAGTTGTAACAGTCTGCGATCAGCCTCAGTTGCACACTGCACAACTGAATCAGGCATAGGGAACTCTGTTGGTACTGTTAGACCAGAAATTAGGAGCACAGCTTGCTTTGATTGAGCTGCGACACATGAGCCTTTCATGGTTTGAAACAGAGGCAACTTTGAGAGAAAATCTTTCTCAGTGACTGAAAGAGAATCCAGACGAGAGAGATAATCTTTCAGTTCTTCTCTTGCACTGTGACAGGCAGTCTTGAGTTGTCTGATGAGATCCTGAGAATCTAAATTAAAAAAGACTTTCATGACACTTCTCGGAGATGGACAAAGCACATAAGAGTCTAAGTCTTCGTGCTTGAGCCACTCGTTGCCTCTCACCACTGTGCCACCTACTATGTTCACCAACTGAGCTATTTGTTCTGGCAAGTCAATCTGTTTGCTTTTCTGAAAAATGAGAGTTGTGTTCTGCTGTAGTCTTGCTAGTGATACAGGCTGACTGCCAGACAGGGGACTGACTGGTATCAATGGCATTCCAGTAAATTTACTTAACTCTTTGAAGTGAGTATTGAGAAATTTCCAGAATTCTTGGAGCCAGTCCAAAGGTGGAAGTTGACTGTTCCCGACGTCCCAGGTAACAAGCCCTGTCTCCACCTGCTTCCAGTCCTGTGGCAAATACCTCCTCGCATATTCGGCCACCTGGTCTGCATCAATGTTGATGACCTTGAATAGATCTGAAAAAGATTTATGAAAAATATATACATAAATATATGTATATGTAGGGTGAAAACATGCTAATTTAAATTCCTGTATTCTATGAAGTGACTTACTTTGTCTGGCCAGTTCTTTCAGGCGGGTACTGCAGGCTAGACTGAGATCATCTGGGATGAAGAGGTGTTCGCAGCATGGTAGCAAGACTCTGCAGTAAGGATAAACTTGATAATTAGGCATGCAACATAAACATTTGCATATAATTTTAGTCTACATTAACTTACCAAAAATAGATGGTCTTTTTAAAATCTAAATCTAGTCAAAAAGGTCTGAAATAACAGCAATTGTCAGATAATATATTAAAGCAAATAAGCATGAGTTGATCCTCAATAATGATCCTAAGAATGGATTTGGACAAAATCCAAGCCATCTGATTCTGCCCAGACAGACGAAGTTGACAACAACAAGTTGATAAACATAGTAAAGTATTTAGCAACCTAAATAAGACGGAGATATTTCCGTCACGGGGTTAGAGGAGTGCAAAAATGAACTAGAGGTAAGATGACTATTGACCAGATCAATGCTTATGGTGCTCTGTGTCTGTTGTGGAACTCAGGTAACTTGCTAACAAGTTTACCATAACAGCTTTATGAGGTGACACCATTGACATCTATAAGGATGGATGATATGACAGCTCCTCAAGAGTCAAACCAAAACATCTTTGCCACATCCCTCCATATTAGCAGATTGGAAATAGGCCAAATTAAAAAAAAGTTAAAGAAGTTGTTGTTTACAGCCTACAGCTGGCTAGATTTCTTCATAATCAGTAGTGATTATACAGTCGTAGGGATGTCCCAATAAGGTTTTTTTTACCCTGATCCGAGTCCTTAAATATTTAGTAAATGCTGATACCGAGTCCTGATTCGATACTTAGCCTTAACTAATATTTTCCTGGTTAATACAGCTGCATTAAGAAAAAAAGTGCCTGCATCCAAGCTGTTCCTTAATAGTTTTTTTTAATTATGTTGAAACAAAGTATATGCTTTCATATGGCTCTTTCTTATTCTGCATATGCTATTGCAGCACTGGCCTACCATCTGCCTTGCATTAGCAGGTGAGTCTATGATGCTGCACTGTGACAGCAGACCCTCGAGTACAGCCAGCTGAAGTGTGTGCGAGAAGCAGCCCACACTTGGTACCTCCATATCATCCAGTGCTTTTTTCATATTCCTTTTGTTGTCACATAAAATGACGTGGACGCTGAAGTTGCTTGACGATTTCACACGTGTTCAGCATCTCCTCGATTGCCTGTTTTACATGCTCTGCTGTATGAGTCCCACAAAACTAGTGCGCATGCTGGCATGTTGTAACTCAAAATTGGAATAAATGTATCGTAATGCTGAGATGATAGGGCATACTGGGGATTAATAAACTCCAGGTGACGAAGAAAACCCTGACCCTCTACCACGTAGGTAAGTTGGTTATCCAGAGCGATTAATTTAATTACCTTCTCTGTTATATTTGATCATATTATATGAGTAATATTAAATGCAGCTCTTTTGTTACCCCCTTGAAAAACGATCGTATTGCAGATGTTGCATGTCGCCATTTGACTGCTTTCGCTTTTCCACACTGTAGACTTTTTATCCACGGGGTTTGCCAGAGTAACATTAAGTGCACGTCTGCATTCTGCCACAAATTGTGCTCTGATGTAAAAAAAATATTCGGACTTGGGTCCACGTTCAAAACTGCAGATCCCCGATCAGTGGAAAAATATCGGCCCGATCCCGATCCTGCAGATCGGATCGGGACATCCCTATACAGTAGGCAGTGTTGTGCCTGAACGCGTTCAATGAACGATCGTTCATGAACGAGTTCATACTTTGGGCGAACGTGAACTGAATGTACTGTATTCTGCCTGATGAACGTTACTGTGAACGCGTTCATTCTGGCATTTGTGAACGGCGCGTTCTCACAGTTTAACTTCGTTCAAGACAGTGCCAGATTTCCATTGAGCTTTCCAGGTGAAAACCGGCTAAAACACACCGTGAACAGGCCTTAATATGTAGCGGAAAAATACCCAATCTGGCTGTTGTGTATAAAAAGAATGCTGGACGAGAGGTTTGTGCAACTGGCTTTACTTTCGATCAAAACTATTTCAGACAGGAACAGCTGCATACCAAACATGCAGTGAGGCATCACCAAACGAACACAGATTAATTTGTCCTGAACGGACATAACACTGACAACACCAGCCACCAGAGTCGCACCGCCTCATGCGTCATCAATGTGCTAAGCATGGAGGCAAAAACAAATGAAGGCTTCACATCTGTTTTTTTATTGTGATATAAAAGTTTAGGAGTGATGTTGAATCTCATTTTTCTGATGCTGCTAACTGTCCATTCTCTTCCCCTTAAAAATGTTATTTGCTACTATGTTAACCCAGAAGATAATGCTCTTGAACACATGATGAACTTTGTTATCCTATGCAAAATATTTTATACACAAACAAAAATAATCACTACCTAAATTTGCTCCTTTTCTCCTGGAACTGAGCTCTTTGCTTAAATCTTGGATGTTGTTAAATAACAAAAAAAGTAATACCTTACTGAGTCATTATGAAAAGTTTTTCCTTGAAGCCACTGTATCAACTATCTATTCATTTATTATTTTATTTTTCCCTTTCTTCTTCTTTTTAAAATTATTTATTCATATACTTACTTATTTATGTATTATTTAATTTTTAATTTTAATTTGTACTCTATCCTGTACCACAAACCTGAAATGGTACATTGAACTAAAGCACCCGGCGAGCCTTTCAAGGTATGTGCAAGTGAATAAAAAATTAAAAGACACGGCAACGGCGAGCCAAAACAGATCCTCTACCACCCAAATTGCATTAACGGCGTACAGTAGCGGCTTCGCTGTCTTCATCTCCCAGCCGCAGCTGGACAACCTGGTGTTGCAGTATATTGTGGGAGAGCTGCAGTTTCAGTGTTAAAACTGACAAAATAATTGCTGTCTGTGGTTCTATATGGGCTGTGGCAATCATTTTGAAAAATAATAGCTCGCATCAACGTATTGAAAAAAAAAGATCTATGAACTAGTTCATTTTTGGAACTGTGAACTTAGTTCAAAATTTTGAATTATGAACTATGAACTGAACTAGTTTATGTAGAAAGTGAACTTTCCCAACACTGACAGTAGGAATACTCATGGTAAAATCAGTATAAAAAATATGATTTGGCTTATGTACTACAACATTTTAAATAACAAAAACCAGTCCAAATGCCATTTTTTGCCACTATAGACATACTATAAGCCCAAAATGGTCATGGCGAACAAACCAGATACCCTTTATTTCCAATAGTACTTGCAACTTTATTTTTTATCTGGAGAATAAGACCAAAAATGAAAACCCTACCTTGGAAATTCATGGCTGTCGATTAGTGCAGTGTCCTCGTCTCTGTCAGTGAAAGATCTGAAAGAGCCATCGTTTAGTGGAAGTAGCTGAAGACCCTCGAGATCTCTGTATTTTCCATCACTCAAAATGTACTCCAAAAGACAGAGCTTGTCGTCTTTAGAGATGTTGTGTGTGCCAATCCTCCGGAGAATGTCTCTTACAAAAGTTGGTGTCACATGTTTTAGGATGTTGAGGTGTGGATAGGCCTCATTTATAGCGCTTGCAACACTACCTGGTAAAGTGACAAGGTTTTCTCCACAGGACACCAAAGTCCTTTCGATGGCGGCCAGTGTATCTGGGCTTGTTGGACCATTACAGGGGAACACAGCTTCTGACGGAGTGACAAACATTCTTTCATCCTTGGCAAGAGAAAGGACAGCCACATTCTGTCTGAATAAGTGTCCGAGAACATCCAGAGCAACTGCATACCATTTGTCTTTGTGTTTTATCTGGCTGAGATCTGGCCACAGATTGTACACAGAAGGGGCAGGCAGAATAGATTCTTGGGCAAGTTTGATGGCATCTTGAATGATGATGAGGTATGCCTGTGGGAGCACCTCCTTTATCAGCAGTTCGTTCCAGATGGCGTGTTCATCATGTTTCTGGTCTTCCTCTTGCCACTTGATGTGTCTTCTGTTGTCTGTGAGGCCAAAGCATGCGTTGACATAAACTGGGAGACCTGTCTTGTTGGATTCATTGTTTGGGAGTGGGAGAAAGCAGCTCAGTCTACTTTCCTGACAGTCTCTCTTCTCACCACAAGGGAATGCCAAGTCAACTTGTGGAAAAAACTTCAAATTTTCAGAGAGTGAATCAAGTTTTTCTACCTTGCCTTCTTTCATGGTGCACGTTGTCACAAGCCACTTTGTTTCTGTGTGGTCTTCTGAGGTGAGGGATATCGATTTGAACCTTGTTGAAGCCTCAACGACTGACTCATCTTCTGACTCCAACACGACATCTGTGTGGACTGAGGATTTCACTTCAAGTCTGGTGTTAACAGTGCCATCTACACTGACATGTATCAAGGACACAGAAGTCACATTTTTCAGGAACAGGAGGCTCAAGTCTGCATCAGCAATGAAGCTTTCAAAAAGATCAACCACCCTATTAGAGTCATAGAGATTGTTTGAGATATCTGATGGCTTGTTGCGCAAGGGGAATCTGAAAATTGTCCCATCAAACTGCTGATCCTCTTTGATGACTTTTGCCCATTCTTGTCTGCTCACAAGTGAAAATATATCTCGAAAGGGTTGGAACTGATCGTACATCGTCGTCAGAGCATCTTGGTGTTCTGGATCATCCAAAAACCACCGAAAGCCTCCCTCTCTTTTTCCAAATATTTTTTCTTGAGGGTCCATGAGAGCAAGGGACCCTGAACTGAATATACATGGCACATCTGTGAATACAGGGAAACAGATATTGTCCAATTAATTTATTACACAGATTTACTACAGGCCACTTAAATTGAGACTGTTAGATGCATGTGTGGTAAATGTACATAGTTTCACCTGTTATGTGGTAAACTGAGTTGAAGCCAATTCCAAACCTCCCGACTTTGTTTGGGTCATCACACTTGACACTCCTCCCTGCACTCTGAATTCCCTCCCAGTCTTCATCAGTGAATGCTGCATTGTTGTAGGCGTACAGAGCGGGACCTTTACAAAAACAAATAAACAAAAAAAAGATTACCAAACAATCAGTGAATTATATTCTAGATACTAGAGTTAGGTTGGAAAAATATATCAGGTCCATCTTCTGTTTGTATTTTTAGGAGATTTTTTTGGCCGATTTACAACATTTTTATTTTGCTAATTCAACTGTCGGCTTTTGAAGATTGAGTGAGCACCGCTTCTCAGCAACAGACTCTTTCAGCAAGTTACCACAGTACCAAACAGGCCAGCGATGGCAGAAAAGAGGTAGTGGGGACAAACGGTATGTTTTTATAATCCCTAATGTTTCAAAAATAAACTTTTGATCTCTCCTTCAATTCGGCCCTGCCTCTCTCCCTCAGAACTCTATGCTGCACAGCAAATGTCAGTCAGCAAACAGCGGCTCTATATCTGTGCTCCAGTATTTTCACATATAACTCTGTGAATTAAGGGTTATTCTGACCGAAGTTGGTGATTGTTAGGACACACTAATCAGAATGGTTTTTGTTTTATTATTTTTTTTATTATTATTTCTATCATGTTTATATAAAGTGTTTTACAATGAGTTAACAAGGTAATAAAGTTAATTTTATGTCCAGTGAAAGACAGAAATTTGATTCAGGTGTAGGATTGTATTTTTCTGTTAGACATGGAAAATAAGAATGGATGGGGGCTAGGGCTGCCCGATAAATCGGATTTTCATCGTCATCGCGATATGAACATGTGTGATA
The DNA here is from genome assembly GCA_963678695.2 of Diplodus puntazzo. Lineage (NCBI taxonomy): Eukaryota > Metazoa > Chordata > Actinopteri > Spariformes > Sparidae > Diplodus > Diplodus puntazzo. The sequence continues at coordinate 21,094,894 of OZ023164.1, forward strand.
AACAAGGGCCAATCAGATGAAGCCCCAGCTAGCCGTTAGCTACCATGACAAAATTAATCGGCATCAGTTTGGTGGTGATTGCCAGGTTATGAGGTTATGATGGCTGAGGGAGGAGAGAAAAGCAATGAAAATGTGGTCGACAAAGACCTTGTGGTGAAAAGAAACAGCACTTCTGCTATATGGACTTATTTATGATTCAGGAGAGACGACATGTTACAAACACAGGTACTGTGTAAAACATGCAGAGCAGTTGTTGCAACTTCTAGAGGAAGTACAACCAACTTCCATCACCACCTGCAATACAACCATAAAGACCTACACGAACAATTCAAAACTAATGTTAGCCAAACCACAAAACCAAACATCTAGTAGAAGGAAATCTAAAACCTTGCCATCATTGCAACAAAAGTCAATTTCTCAGAGTTTTGCCAGTGTGACTCCTTATGATAAAACGTCCAAACGCCACAGAGAAATAACAGACTCCATAACTCATTATTTGGCTAAGGACATGATACCTGTTAACAGAGTGACCAAAGATGGTTTTGTGAGTTTGGTAAAAAAAAATCGGACCGACGATACCAGATACCATCACGAGATTATTTTAGCCAAGTCGCCATTCCAGAAATGTACGACACATGCAGGGAGACAGTGGAATCAGAACTAGGTCAAGTAGAACACTACGCTTGTACCACAGATCTTTGGCCCAGTCGAACAACAGAGCCCTACATCAGCCTCACTGTACACTTTCTGGACCAAGACTTCGAACTAAAAATGCGGTGTCTACAGACAGTCTACTTCCCCGGAGAACAAGTTGGCCAGCTGGCATTTGCTTGAAGAGCAGCTAGTTTGCATCACCACCGACAACGGGACACAAAGGCCACCGAACTCAACCACGGGGTCAGACTTCAGTGTTTTGGCCACAGGCTGCATCCTGCCATTGGTAAGTGTAAATTACTTAATTTTTTGCTTTATGTGCCATTATTGTAATCTATTGCAGTATTTTGTAACCCAAACAACAGATCGAATTATTCATCGAAATGATTTATGAATGCCCATTTTATTACTTGACGTTAATGTTATTGTTGTCAATTGCATATAGCCAAAAATTGTCTGAAAATTATTGATTTGAAAAAAAAAATAAAAAATACTAAAATGCAATGCGTATATGTAAAAATGAGACTTATAATTGCAGTCCCCCCCCACCCCCACTGCATGGTCACCTCTTTAACTAGCTATCTTTAACTCTCTTCGTGCCTCCCCTGGGGGGCGCCAGAGTTTTAGGGGACTTGCATTGAGAACCTGCACATGGGACAAGTTTGCCTTCAGGGCTTTCTGGCAGAAACTTTTGGATAGGGAAGACAACCTTGTCCCACATGCTCTGTGTTGTTTTGTATGTAACCTATTAATTTTTAGCTCATGCCTACTACTAAAGGTCACATAATGGTAGTCTGTCTCTCTCATAGTCCCTGATTCATTATTACAAAATTGTTATATTGTGCAGTTAGGTTACAATGATTACTGGTAGATTTTAATTTTTTTTTTCATTTCTTCTTTACAGAAAATGCTGTTGCTCATGCTGCTGGGCTTTGCAAAAAATTGGTGGGACATTTCTCCCACAGCTGGAAGCAGAAGATGGTGCTGAAAGAAGCACAACAGGAGCACAACCTCCCAGAGCACTCATTCATCACAGAATGCTCAACCAGGTGGGGTTTGAGGAAAAAAAATGATGGAGAGGGTACTGGAGCAGCAGCGGCCATATGTGATGTCCTCTCGGCTGACCGAAAAACAAGGCATCTGGTTCCCTCCTGGCAGGACCTAGATGTACTTGAGTCTGTAGCCCCGGCATTACACCCTTTGCAAGAATTTACTGATGCTCTTTCCGGGGAAAGCTATGTGAGTGTTTTGTATGTGAAACCAGTCCTTTATCTCTTGAAAACATCAATCTTGCCTAAAAGGAAGATGACACCGATTTAACCAAGACCATTAAAGTGAGAATCCTGGATTACATGAATACAAAGTATGATGACCCAGCAACACAAGAACTTCTGGACACTGCATCCTTAATGAACCCCAGGTTCAAGGTCAGCCACATCAGCAGCGAAAAAGTCCAAGACATCAAGACCAGGGTGATGTCAGAAATGAAGGAAACAGCACGGAAGGTAATTAGGTTATACATTTTAATGAGATGATAAACACTGGTGGGATAAGATGTCACATACTGTAATCAGATGGTGCTTGATCTGAATGTGAATTGTGTATTTTTCTACGTATCCTTAATTGTCTCTCTGTTTTAGGAGGGAACCTTCAGCAAGCATTGATATGTGGATCTACCCAGGGACAAGAAGTCAAAGTGATCATTGGGCAGTTTGCTCAAAAGCAATCCAGGCCACACCCCCACCACATCTTTGATGCAGCAGGAGCAAGATGTTGAAGCTGAACTTAACAGCTACTTGCTGTCCCCCATGGAAACTGCACCAGGTCACCTACCAAAAGCTGAGCAAACTAGCTCAGAGGTATCTTTGTATACCTGTCACTAGCTCACCCTCGGAGAGGCTCTTCAGCACATCAGGGAATGTGGTAACATGTCAACGTATATATGTCTGAAACTTAATAAAGTTAACATGCTGGTTTCTTGGCCAAGAACTTCCATTAAGGGAATAACTAAGGTTGTAACTTGGCCTAAAGGGTAGATATTTTTTTATTATTTTATTTTCTCTTGATTTAGTGGGCTGGCCCTACTCTATTTCAGTTTTCTCCCTCATACTATAGACCTCTGCACCTTGTTAGGCAAAGTCAAGGGCCTTGATGATTGTGATGAGACATTACAGTAAATTTAAAGTGCCATGTTTAATTTATATTTATTTAATCATATAAGTTGTTGATTTTTTATTTACTTCAACTCTGCATGGTAAGATATGTTTTGGTTGAGTTTACAAGAAAATAGTTTAAAGGGAGCAGGGGAAATTAAACTTTATTTTTATATACTTATAATGTCTTATTTAAATTAATGTTCTTATTAATTGGTTGGGTATTCATATGCAGTTTGTTCAGTTTATTTCTTTTCTTTATTCAGTGGGCATTGGCTATGTTAGCAGTGTACCTATTAATGTGGAAACACTATTATTAACTGTGTAGTTAACAATATGCAAACTTCAGTATTTGTTTATTTATCGCAAGTTATATCGTCATCGCAATATTGAACAGTGTTATCACACATCACAGATTTTCCTCACATCGTGCAGGCCTATTGGGGGCTGTTTGGACATTCCTAAGGATAAATGTTCTGCATATCAGAATGCCACCTTATGAACTGATCATGAGAGCCAAGATAATAATTTTTTGTGATCTACTGTTATGCCAAAACTTCAGCTAAAACTTTCCACACATGTTCTCTCTGGCCAACCACCCTGGACTTTGAAAGGAAACTAACAAGAAAATAAGCAGAACAAACAAAATCTCAAAAGAAGGGCAGTCAAATAACAAACTCTGGGTGCTTTTCCAAAAAAAGAAGAAAAAAAGAATTGCAAGTGAAGAAAGCAAGAGGAAACGCTACCATAATAAAAAACTACCTGGTGTTATCAGCTACATCACATTTGCTCTACTACCTATTTTATGATCTATTTGTGTGGAAAAATACATTATTAAAAAAACACAGAAAAATGATAATCTCTGAATTTCCGCATACCTTGGTATTCTTCCAGGTCATCGGTCCACAGGCTCTCAGTCCCATAGTGTCTCTCATCATGGATGAAAGCCACTTCTGTGGCTTGAGCATCATCTGCATTTTGAATCAGCTCCTGTTGACAAACAAAAACAACAACCATTAACAGAGCATAGCAGACCGAAGCTAAAACTCAAGGATTTCCATTCGCAGTAATGATCAATTATGTTGCCTAACCTTCAGAATTTGTCCACCATCTGGATATCGACGTAGAATATCTTTCAGGTAGTCAATGAATGGCGGTGCTGTTGCCCCAAAAGACGTTCTGAAAAAGAAAATAAAGAAATAGTAGAAAAAAGGGTTAAAATTGAAATCGACAGAAGATGACTCATCAAGAAGCAGTTAAAGGGGGAATAGCTGGGATCAGAGTCAGGTTCATCTATTTGACTTATATATTTAGCCATAAAGTTTAAGTGCTTTACCCCTATTCTTTCGCAATACCACCCTGAGCTCCAAGTTCGGACATTCAACCGGCAGCTTCTGCTTTAACAGCAAGCATGTGGAAGCATGGTTGTAGTTGATTCCAGCTAGAGGACCATCGAGCAAGCCATATCAAATTTTCCACCCAACTCGGAAAGAGCAAAGTGAATTACAAACTCTATCGCAACTTTGATTGCCGAGAACTTGCGCCTGTATTCAGTTACACTTTGTTGTGCACCGCTTGCATTTCAACACGTTGTGCAAAAAGTTGTTGCACAATGTGTTGAAATGCAAGTGGCATAATTCTTATTTTTGACTGAGCAGCTTTTTCTTTAATGACACATAGAGAAGAAAAATAATCTGTTTATTTTTTTATTATTAATGACCAAACGTAGCCATGTTTTAGTATGAGAGCTGATACATAATCCATAATGTGTTGAAATGCAAGCTGCATTTTATTTTTATATAGGCTACAGTATACTGTTTTTCTCTCAGGGATATGCTCACTGCCTGTAACTGGAGGATTCTGTGTTCAAGTCAAATCTATTTATGACAAAGAAAAGCATTTTCTTTAATAAAATATTAGAGAAGGTAATTAATCTGTTGATTTTCTTTAATGATCATCACAAAAGTAGGAAGTGATTAGCAAACTCAGATTTGATTATTATTATTATTATTATTATTATTTATTTATTTATTTATTTATTCATTTTTTTAAATCATGCATGGAAATGTACACAAAAAAGTTGTTGCATCGAGATGCATCGATAATCGGTTTGTTTTGAGGATGAATTTGAGAGGTGGCCAATTCTTACATATCGCACCTTTAAATGAATAAATGAATAGAATTCATACAGATCGGTGCACCAAGACTGAGAAAAAACATTCTGTGTTGGGGCTTGTCGGGCTTCAAGTGGTTTAGAAGTTGTCATGGATTATTTTTGTTTATAATCAGTCATGCAAATGATTATAACGATAAACTTCTAAATATCTCTAAACCAACATACAGCTCTTGCGCTCGCATACATGAGCATTATAATTATGCCCCTTAACTCTGTCTTATTAACTTTATAAATGATCTAAATGTATTACTACTCATTCAGCATGTATTTGCATATTTTGCAATAGGTATCTTTAACGTCTATTCATCTAACCTCATTTCTAAAATTAACTTGTCAAGTAAATATAAAGTTTGTATCATGCTGTTCTTGATTTGTTGTGTTCACTAGACATGCTTGACAATTGATACTGATGCATGTGTCACTGCACACATGTGTTTCTCTCACAAAGCCAACTTCATTCATTTCATAGTGTTTCTGCTTGTTAATACTACGATTCAACAGCTTTTACAGAAAGAGTCTCTAGGTTCACTGGTTAATGCGGCATACACTCAACAATACCAATCTGTAAATTATGATTATTATTATCAAAAATTAATAACAAGAATAGAATTCACAGTTGATTTTTGTTTAGTTTTATTAAGAAATCAGTGTCGGTAAGTCAAATATTGCTTCAGTGCACAACTCGGGTCAAAATACCACTTCTTTCAATTCAAAATAAAAGCAGAACAGGAGCTGGTCTGCCTCTTCCTCTAATCACTTTGCACATTCAAGTAAAAATAGACTGAGATGCAACTCACCGAGTCTTTTTCTTCGTACTCATCCTGCCTGGGTTGGATGCTGTAAGAGAGTGAAGGGTGTTGTCACAAAATCACTGCAGAACAAACTTCTACTTTCATCCACATCAAACTCAAATTAAATCAGTGTAGTCGCTGGCAATAATTGTAAGGTGACACAGAACTGTGAGGCCTGAGCACATCAAAGTTGATAAAATACCTCATAAATACATCAGTGCAGCAGAGTATTTGTTTTAATGCTATAAAACGTATAGATCTACATAATCAAACATTATTGCATAGTGTATGTACTGTAGTGTGCTGGCTGTGTCATCATGATTTTAGTGGTGCAAGACTCTTTAAACTCTAAGTTCCAAATTTCATCATCAGTAAATTCAAAATATTTTCTTAACATGAACAAAAGCTCTAAGCCTGAGTAGGCAATGCAATTATTTCTCTATTAATTGTTTACTTGAATGCATATTTAAATTTATATATTACCAAACCATAGATGCACAGGTGTAAACTGTTTTGTCTTTTATTACAGAGACACCAGATGAAAATTAAGTAAGAGAACTTTGAGCCTGATTTAACCAGATAACTTTGCTGAGTCACACTTCTGTACTTTGACGGAAATGAGAAACTGCTGCTTGCTAGACTTCCGGACTCTTCTGAAACCTGCTCTAGTGCATGCCCAGCTTTCCAGTTTTATGAATTGCCTGGCTCATCGAAGTAGTACATACTTTTCTCCAGAATACAGTTCTCTCACACAGGAGAATGTGCAGGACAGTCAGAACAATCCGTCAACTAACTTGTGCTTGACTAAGTTGTTTAACATTCTGCCATGTGTTTGATTTTGCCACCTCGTCTGTGCCTTTCATACTGATAGTCTAACCAACCTCTCTGATACTGTAATAGTATTAGAGCAGTGTTATTGTTGGTTTAAGTTCCTCTTACACCAACCTTGCAGGAACTGAGGCTGGCAACATGCCTGCACTTATGGTTTGGGGCAGAGCAACGTCAACTACCCAAGCAGGAAATGCTCAAACTGAGAACTTTGTTCATCTGCTCTCAAAATAAATGCCGGCCTGTAAACTGTGGAAAGATACTATGCAAGATTTATCCTGGATAGTATTACGTATAACTTGGAAATTCTTTGGTAAATTTCAGCACAACATACGAAGGAGTATTTTCTCAATCAATCGCATTTTATTTGTTCAAAGTTTTACATTTATAAATGTAAATTGGCTGAGGTAAAAACTTACTTCTAGGCTGTCAAGTGAAGAGGGAAATGGGCTTTATGTTAAGACAATAACTTCAGAAAACAGCTATTAAGACTGAGATTGTGCTGCCATTTTATGATTTTATCTGTCTGTAAATGTATTTATTTACATTTACCCCTGACATGTTTGCTCTAATTTAGTATTCATCCTAATTTAACCTTTATTCTATTGCTTGTACACTTAGTTATATTTCTCTTGAACAGTTTTTTCAGATTATTATTTTGATCATTTCTATTAAAACATTTTTTTGCAAAACCTGAAATGGATGAATGAATCAAATTTTAATTGAGCAGTGTAAGCAATGTCAGAAAAAGAAAATGTGAGAAGTAAGATTAAACTTTTTTTAAACTTCATGGATTCATTTAGTAATTTCTTAGACATTGAAAAAATAAATATTCCTTATTGTTGTCCATCCTGTACATGCCTACTTAACATATTGCATGTTAGTTGTCTCAGGGTTGCTGATTAAGACAATAATTAATATCAATACATCTTAAATAATCAAAACAACATTTACACAGTAGTAAAATAACATTACCTCAGTCATATTTGTAGAGGAGTCGCATCAGTTCCAGACAAACTAAAGGCTGTTACACCAGGTGTGCTGTTTATAAAGGCTGCTGATGGTCCAATCAGAAAACCACACGTCGTTTCCAGCAACATTCTTGCTGGTTACTCTCGTTTTCCTCCGAATTCAAGTGCCAGTTTGTGCTAAACGAAACTTAAGGAGGAATTGGCATTAAAGCACTGCGGTAAAGTGAGCCGCTGTCTGATTTTCGTTGCGCCTGAGCTAGAGTAAATAGGGTAAGCATGGTCCTAAATCAAAGTGAAGGTCCTAAAAGATACATATAGCCTACGTGCTTTTGCTGATATGTGATCTTTAGTTTTTATGTATTTATTATTTTAGGAATACCAGCAATACAATTCAACATCGCAATCTTTCAGAAAAGAAAAAAAGTAAAAAAAAAAAAAAAAAAAAACGAAAACAGAAAAGAGGGATCCATACAACGTATACATGGTAAAAAAAATATTTTCCGATCGTCTCACAAGACCATGAAAATACAAAAGGGAAAGGAGGCAAGACCACGACATAAAGGAGTACTTTTCAAAACAGTTGGAAGCGAGATATATTGTCATAATTCTTTTTCTATAATTCTATTTTGCTAGAATGTATATAGAATGTAATTTTTTTTAAGTGATGTCAAAAATAATTTAAAATAATTTAGAAACCAAGTAAAGGAAGGCTTACTTTCTCTCCATTTGCTACAGTGAATGTGATGTTTACCCATGAGAATGATTATATTAATAATATCAGAGGTAGATGAATTAAGATTGTCCATCTAAAAAAAAAATGAGTTCATAAACTGGCAACATAAAAAGCTGCTGAGTGTGTGTGTGTGTGTGTGTGTGTGTGTGTGTGTGTGTGTGAGAGAGAGAGAGAGAGAGAGAGAGAGACTGCATGGAAAGGTTTGTTATATCCTGACAGAATTGCTTGCATGTTGTGTGTTGTGCGTGAAAGACAACTTTATAGCTACATAGCTAAGTCTTAATGCAGCTTTCTTTCAATTTTACAAACCTTTCCCAGTCAATAAGTCCTGGACACTGGAAAGAGACCACTGGCTTGGAAACAGAGGTAATGGTATGCACTATTTGTAATTTATATCTAAAGTATAAAAAGTATTTAAAGTACTGTAAAGTATTTAAATTACTGTAAAATCATCAACTGACCTTTTTCTTACATCCTAGGGGTTTCCAAGACAGCTGTACGGAAAAGACTGTGGCATTTTCATGTTGATGGTAGACATTATTGGTCTTATTTAATTCAGTGTGCTTACAAGATATTAACATAAAATGATTACTGTTTTATTCATGTCATAAACCTGGCTCTAGACCATGACAAACGAAGGGAAAAGGACAACAAAAAGCTGGGAAGTCCATGTTTTTATTGTAACTCAAAATAATCACTAAAGAATGGGATGTGTTTCAATCAGTATTATCAGTAGTGTTCATGTGGGTGCATGTATATAGTGGTGTGATGGGTGTTGTGCAGTAAAGCAAACAAAAGGTAACAAAACCAAGAAGGTGCAAACATGGTCAGGGTCTGAGAGAGAGCGCAGCTGGCAAGAAGCTGGGCCTTTCATACCCTGTGGAGCACTGAGCCCAGGTGCTTCCAATAAGCACAATCAGGTCCTCCTTGTCACCACTGCAGCCAGCTCCCACCTCAGAGACAACACAGTAAGTCAAAGCACACACAGACATACAGGGGCCGTCACATTCATAGTATGCCCTTTACACTGTACTGGATGCCCCTTATGATTTCACTGTTGTAAGTTGACCCGCTCATTCAAATCAAAATCCCTTAATAACATTTAATCCGACATACATGTACAGTGGTAATTACTCTTTTCTTTCTTGAGATGGTCATGCCAGTTTTGCGAAAGCGGTGGTGTGTTATGCTAATGGAGAACTCTGACCTTGGAAGGTGAGAGCACAAAAATGTTGTCATTTAATTGACTTGGAAGTGTTAACACTATCTCAGTTATACCTATAAGACATTTATGTTTTTCTTTAACTCTTTTTATTTGAGCAATGGCAAAATGTTTGCCCACTGGACAGACACTTCAAAGGCCATCCTACGAGATGAGGTGTCACCAGTCTTCAGACTGAAGAAGCGGAGGATAGATGACATCACTGAGGTCAGATTTTTGGATGTGTGAATCGGGTACTGTAGGTTAGTTTAGAAGTACCCCCAACTGGAATGCACAGAGGGACAGAGGGGCTTTTTGATAAGTTCCCACAATGGCACATGTTGTATTAAGTGAATACACAGCCTGGGGGAGCATTCAGGCTAGAGAAACTTGGACTCCGGGAACATAGGAATGACCCAAGTTGGATGTGCTTTTACTTTGAGAATACTATTACCGCAATGTTTCATTTTTCTTATTTGATCCACCACTCGGTCCTTAAAATAACAACAACAACAACAATAACAACAATAACAACAACAACAACAACAACAATAATAATAATAATAATAATAAATTATTATCATTATAATTATTATTATTTTAATTTAGGTTTACTTTGGCAATGTTTACTGAACATATTCTTCATCAGTATTATCAGTATCTACATCTATCAAGTGGATTAGTTCCTTAGTGGCATCATTGCTTGTATGTGAATATTAACATTTGATGTTGAATTTTTTTCTTTTTCTGTCTTTTTAGGAAGAGGAGCAACTACAGCATGTTGCACAGCCTCAGCAAGCCAGTTTCTCCATTGCAAAAGAGGCTGAGACAACAGTGGAAGCGGTAGGCACATCTTCCTGTTCTATACTGGGATTAATATGATGACAAGCTACTTGTTAAGTGTCATTTTGCTACATTCTATGCTCTGTGCTTAAGTATACTATATATGGTATATGTAGATCTGAAATGAAGGAATGCAATGCATGTTATCTTTATGTGAATCACTGAGGTGATGATACTGTTTGTGCAGCAGTTATGCTATAGGAAAACAACCTTTTTTCTCTCTGGCATTTCCATAGGACAACCTTGAGATCAAGATTGTGCATGACTGCAAAAGGGCAGCAGAATAGGTGAAAACAAACCAGCATTTGTTTTCAGGCAAGGTGGAGTTGCCCGCTGCAGTCCAGATGGGAGAAGAGGAACTGGCAGAGGCTGCACAGCAATACGCCAGACTTTGGGTTGAGGAGGAGATTGCAGACATGGATGACCAGGAAAGTGAAGGCATCTTGGAGCCGTGCAAATTTCTGTTCTCCAAAACTGAAGACGTGGACATTTAGTGAGGAGATGAGTGATAAACAAGGCTACTTGCGAATATCAAATTGATGATTGATGGCCTTGTAGGGCGCTACTGTTGTTGCTGAGCTGAATAAAGGGCAACTGGTTTAAAGTAACTACTCCTGCCCACCACATGTGCACTGAAGTTGATTGCATAGTTGAAACATATAGCCTCATCTCTTCCAAAGATCTTCAGGTTTACAGCACAAACAGACACATAAGCTTCTTGTGTCATGAAATACATTTTCCATATTAAATTCAGATGTTTGTATTAAACTACTGTTACACTCTTCAAAGGTCTTTTATGTATGAAAAGTGTGTTTTTTGTTAAAGACAGGAAGAGGCTTTAGGCTCAACAAGCGTAATGTTTTTCTATGAACTGACGTCGCTAAGCTACATGGACGGAGTTTATGCCTTATTGACAGAATTAATGTTAATGCAGTAATGTTGATGACAGATGTATTGAATAGATATGTTGCTACACTGATATAGATAGGCCTACCGATGTTATATGCTATGTAGACAGAATTGGCAAGATCAACATGTATGTTAACATTATTTGTTGTTAATCCCAGCAGTAGTGCTTTAGTTTGTAGTGTCAGTAGCAACAAAACCTTAGAAATAACGTAGTCAACTTCATTGTTTAGAAATGATCTTTATCTCCCATTTATATATTATTATATTTATTTATGTATTTATATTAGGGCTGTCAAAGTTAACGCGTTAATAGCGCGTTAACGCAACATCCTCTTAACGCCGTTAATTTTTTTAACGCGCGATTAACGCTCAGTATATTTTTTTTTTTTAAAAATGCGCATTGTATGATTTACGGCCGTCGACGGCACCCGTAGTCTTGAGACAGAGGGTGGCAGAAGAAGAAGAAGCAGGGTTGGCGGTTCGTTAAAAACACGGCGGACTGAAAAGCAGCACTCGCTGCAAACTCCTCATCTCTGCTGTCACTCACGGTGGCGGACATGTGTTTCTCCATCGCCCTGATCATTTTGCGGGACACTCTCTCGTGGTGTGCCCGTTTGTTGATAACTCATCCCCGCATGTTTATCTCAGGCTCCTCGCTAGCCTTCTTCCTCCCTCCAGCAGGCAGAGAAACATCTAGCGGCTGCTTCTCCCGAGTTTTCCTCTAAATATATCACGACAGAAGGTTTGAATTTCAAGTCGTACTTTTTATTGTTTTGCTGCACCGGAGCCATGGCGATCATCAGTGTGATACTGACTGACAGAAAGCAGCACACTGCGTGAAAAAGGCGAAGAAGAAAAACGTGCAGTGTCAGTGGACACCACTTGCAAGCCAAACAGACGGCAGATACAGAGAGCCCATCGCCCCCCCTCGCCAAAAGCAGACAACCCTGGATTTATTTTCCTGCATGATTTGAAGTGTTGAATAAACATTTTCATAATGCAAGCATATTTGACCTTTCTTATGTTGTTTAAAGTATTAAGAACATGAAAAAATACATTAAGGTACATTTAGAACAAAAAAAAATTTGCCAAAAAAATTGCGATTAATTTGCGATTAATCGCGAGTTAACTATGGACAAAATGCGATTAATCGCGATTAAAAAAATTGATCGTTTGACAGCCCTAATTCATATGTATATATGTATTTACACACACACACACTTACACAAGGAAGGATGGTTGACCACTTTGGTTTTATTGATTTAGACATTGTCCCAACATTTTGGGAATCATGATTGTATGTATGTAACATTGTACCATGACATTTGAAGATATGAACCAGGAACTGCAGTTTCATGATTCATTTTCATTGTTTTATTTAATTTTTTCAGAAGGTAAAGGTTAATACAACAACAAAAATGACTAAATTCTTCTAAATGTTTTATATTTGCATTTCCATTACAAAGTCATACCGTGATTATATTGGTCCTCAGTGAAGAGTAAAAAATGTTGCAATATTGCGAAAACAAAAACCAAAAAAACAAGATATTTCATTTCCTACATCATATGGTGCATATATAGATTGGTCCTCGGTGAGCATCATAAATGTTAACAATATGGCAAAAGAATTACATTTGCATTTGGATAGTAAAGTATTTAATACCGTGATTGCAGTGAGTAGTTATCCATGTTTACAAGACTGCAAATAAAAAATATATATATTTCATTTCATAACAAAGCTGCATACTGATTATACAGGTCCTCAGTGAGTATTCATAAATGTATATAACATTACAAAGAAAATTAAGAAAAACAAATGATTTCATAAGAAAAACTATACAAGGATAATATTGGTCCTCATTTGGTAGACATAAATGTTTATAACATTGAAAAAGAAAATATTTCATAAGTACGTTTTCATAGAGTGATTGTATTTGCCATCAGTGAGTATTTAAAAACGTTTACCACAATAGTAAAAAAAAATTGCATTTTCATAACAAAGTCTTACAGTGATTATACTGGGCATCAGTAGGTAGTTAAGATGAAAACAAGAGATGCTCAACACTCATTTTACTAGTCGTCATTGATTAGTCATAAATGTTCACAAAATTGTTAGTAAAAACCGCTCTACAGTAAGGAGTCAAAACCTTTTCATTTTAGAATATTTTTTAACAGTCATATAATTATTATGCTTAACCTGTTAAACAAATTATGCTGTTGTGCTGTTAACAGTATTGTCAAGGATCACAATATGGTGACAACCTATTTAACATGTCCAATATGACATATCTGTTTTGAATTCCTAGTTCACATATGCCTCTACTTTATCGAGAAGCTCAGATGCCTTGCTCAGTGCCAACATTTCATTCTCTGATTTGAACTGTCCGTTGGGAATATGGGGGAATGGATGGCAGTTGGGATACTGAGTCTTTTTGCCGTCTACTCCCAGCTTCTTCAGATTTTCCACAATTTGAGGTAGAACTTTCAGTTGGGCGTTATAACGCGAAACTTGTACAGCTAGGGCTGAAATGGAAGTGCTGTTGGGATGTTGGCCATGTCTTTTATACTCAGCAGCTATGAGAGCCTTTTCCACTACTTGATGGACTTTGAACAGACACCACTCTGTGCTGCCCCCACCTGTGTCTTTGTAAGCCGTATTGAGATCACAGCGAGCCTGTCTACACCAGCGCTGGGCCTCTTCTCTGTTCGGCCTCGGGACATTTTCATTATGGTTCCAAAAGTTGTAGGACTGGTGGGCTCTATAGAATCTCTCTCGACCATTTCTGTGTCGCCTGGCCTCCTGATTCCATTGGTCATAGAAGTCTCTGAAATTTGAGTTTCCCCTTGAGGAGGACGAACCTGCAGTACTGCCATTGCCATTGTTGAGCTCATTAATTCGCTTTCTCAAGTATTTGTATGCCTCAGTGGCAAGTGATTCGCAGTCAAGGTTTTTGTCAGGATGCCATCTCAGGTACATTCGTTGGATGGCTTTTTTCCTATCCTCTTGAGGAAGAGTCCAGATCTCTGCCAAACGCTTGTCAATTTCCCTTTTAGCTTCTTCAATAGAGGTTGGTGATGATTCTGTAGATGAGGAACTTGTAGTTGATGACTGGGCACAATGTGGCCCAGCTCCTGCTAGTAGCTCCAGGTCCATGCAAGATGCTTCAACAGATGTGCAAGTCCTCCCTTTTGTTTTCTTTTGTCGTTTAATCTGATACAGGTCAAGACAACTGACTTCAACTGGCTCATCTTCTCCAATATCTATTTTGTACCGCTGTGAATATGGTCCAGAGTGCTCAGGCAGTTCTACAACAATAACTGCATAAATGTACTTGTTATTAGTGCTGTAGCCAACATATTCCCCCTCTTCAAAGTTGTTGAGCAAGTTCATGTCTAAGAAATCGTGCCATTCCTCTGGAATATCTCTTCCAGGTGCTGGTTGTCGATTGACGCTTTCCGTTTCAGCACTGTCATGTATCTCATACTTAGCCAGAGTTTGCTTGACATCTTGCAGGTTATCACAGAAGAGAAGTTGTCCAAGGACAAGTAGATACATTGATTCAAATTTGTTACCTAAAAGAGCATTAATCTCCTTTGTCAGTGTCATGTTAATGTCATTTAACACTTTAGGAGCCCTGTCATTGTTGTGTTTTAGATAAAAGATGCAACTTTGCTGCTCTCGGTTGACAAAAACATCGGTTTCTTTGGCAGTTTTGTGTATTGGCTCTTTTCCCAGCCAAAGCTTTGTTTCCAGACGATTGCAGCAAACAATCTGAATACTGCCAAAAGTATTCCTGCACATCTTAGAAGCTTCTTCTTGTGTTATTTCTCCCTGTGACTGCGCTCTGATAAGACAAATTAATCCATGTTTAAATGCTCCTGAGGACAGATGTTTGTCAAACCATCCACGAAATTCACAGTCAGTTTCAAGCTCACATAGCTGCATGTGTGATTCCACTACTTTCTCCTCAGTGATTTGAGACAACAACGTGGGCTGAAATTTCCGAGGCAGCAACTTCACCACCCGATGGTGCTCATAGATGTCACGGCCCAAATAACATTCATTGAGTTTCTCAAGCAACAGGAACTTATTCTCCAGTGCGTCTTCCAACCTTTTGGTCTCAAATGTTGTGTCGTTGTAGTAGAGCGTGCATGATGGGTATAATTTACCATCTCTTGCAGGAAGATACAAAATCTTAACATCATCAACATGGGAATGCTTTCCCTGAGATTTGATTAACGTAAAAAACTGATGAACAGCACGTTTTACAGTAGTCATTTGGTTGGGGTTTAGTTCTGGTTCATCCCCTGAATCAGCATAAACTGCTGCCAGAACATTACAATACTGCACTGCAGTAGGGCTGTCCTTCACACCAATTTTCTTGAAGAAGTCTGCGAACATCGCATCCTGGGGAGAAATACTGTACAAATATGGCCTGAACTCGCGATCATAAGGGAGTGAAAGACACACATCATCAGGCCTCACAAGCTCTTTGTCTTTTTCAACCAACACAACAGGAAGATCAGCCAGTGCTCGGCCTTCAAACTTGTTTGCTTGCAGGTAGGCATACGCACTTCGAAACACATTAGCACAGGTTTTGATCAACTGGTCAGTTTTACAGGGTGACTGACAGATGTTGCTCATGTTACTGGTTACACAGCTTGAAGGTGGTTTTTCGTGAGCTCCTGCAGATTTCATCATAGTCATGAGCCTCTGTGACTTATAAACTGGCAGATGTATGATTGGCATTGAAGACCAGATCAGATCTTGATGCTTGGGATCGCTTTCGATCAAAGATCCTCTAATTTTAACAGCAGTTCTTTCTGCAGAAAATGGATGGTGGTAGTTGCACAGTTCTTTCCTAATTTTCTCAGGGAAAATAAACTTGATGTCAGCTATGCTCTCCAGAAACTTTTCCTCTTTATCGGGGTTGTTTGCAATATTCAAAGCTGTTTCGAAAATCAATGATGATTTCTCTCTCAATACTTCAAACTGACAGTTTCCTCTAGCCTCTGATTCTAACTGGTGTGCAAAATTTATTATGTCGTCTTTTGACACAGCGTGCTTCATTCCAAGTTCTCGAAGTAATTGTTTTGGTTGGTCTGTTGTTTGTAGAGTTTCTCCACACAACTCAATCCAAAAACTCTTTGGCACAAATCTCTCTTGGGGTATCATTTTCTTGTACAGCTGAACACTTTCGTCAAAGTAGTAGGACACTGTCTCCAATCTGCCTTGAGAACTGCGAATCAGTTTGACTGTCTTAAGTGAGGAGATGATTTTGTCCTTGTCCGGAAAATGACTCAAAATGTACTGTAGTGACAGTAACAGTTTGAGGCATTGAAGCAGCTGGCTCTCTGTGAGTGTGTGTACAATGGGAAGGATGAACTTCATGAAAAACTCCAAATCACTTAGAATTCTTATTTGCAGTATTTCTGACAGTCTGTCGTTCTCCGGACTTTTTTTGAGAGGAATGCTGCTGCTGTCGGCCAGGCTGAATAAATCTGAAAATGTCAAATAAGAATTGCTGTTGAGGATAAATACCTCCTTATGTCCATCAATGCTCACGCAGTTACCATGTATTGTTTCAAATAATGGTAAGGATTTGAGCTTTCTGTGATACTCTTGTTTGTCTTTGGATTTGGATACTCCGTCCTGCAGGAAGCGCTGAAGCTCTTTCATCTCTTCGGGTGAAAGCCGGGAAAACTCTGAGTGTTTAATGTTGTTGACCTGATCCAAAACAGAGCTTCTGTCATTCACATTCATCAGTTCAGGGTATATAAGTGAATGTCGGTCTACATGTATTTTAGAGAAGAATACATAGTCAAGCTTCATAAAACCAAGTTTAAAGAGGATGCCGGATATGTCCGTATCTAGGGTTGAGTGAATCACATTTGGCATGTCTTTCATTGTTTTCAGAAGGTGTTTGTTTTTCAACCTTGGACACACAACAGGTAAAAAACAGCAGTCACTGAAGAGCTGCCTAACATTACTTAATGTCAGACGTTTTTCATCATCACTAGGTGTTGCAGGCTTAATCTGACTGGCAAAAAACTTCCAAAGAGATTTCAGCCACTCTAGCGTTGTTTCATTTGACACATGATGACCAGTCTGTGGATCAACTTCACAGTCCTGTAGAAGACGCTGAATTGTGGGTTTCAGATATTTCTCTGCACAGTGAACTGTCAAACTTGTGACAAGATTGAAAGCTTGTAGAACTTTGATGTGGCCTTTGTTTGTCTGATGGTCTGCAAATTGGTCCTCGTGATCAAAGAACAGACTGTCGTATCCTGATATCAGCTTGGGAGTTTTGGAGTTAAACACTCTCAGAACTTTGTCTCTTGTTAGAAGAAGTGGAAGCCCATCAAGTAAACTGGAATTGTCTTCTGTGATCTGTTTCAAGTCCTTAATCTTTGAATCTTTAAACTCCTCAAAGCAGAAACTCAAGAGCCTTGAACATCTTTTTTCATCTCTGATCAGAGTGGCAGTTATAGGCCGGGGTAAATACTCATCTGTTTTTGTTGTTTCTCTCAAGAAGGTCTGCAGAGATAAAGGAGTCACATCTTTCACTTCAACACTAGCAGATTTGAAACTTTCCCAAACTCTTTGCATCTCCATGGAGAAATGAACCAATGTCATTCCGAGATCTTCCAAAATGGGATTAATCTTGTCATTTTCTGGATGTGTCAGGTAAGGTGCCTTAGTCAATTCAGTTTCTCTGACATTACACCAGTCAATAGAGTACTCGATACACTTAAAGTTTCCAAAGACACGTGTTGAACTCCTCAACACTGGAATCACATTGAGGCCTCTTTCTCTGATTGATCTGTATACCTCATGTATCATTTCATGCCAATCCTTACCAACATTTCTGGACACAGTTGGCCAAAAACACAAGTAGGAGCTACTTAAGTATGAATCAATCTGTGCTGAAGTGACTTTTTTATCTGCAACTTTAAGGCTGATGTGATGAAGGAGATCTGCATACAGTGGAGCAATGACATTCTGTTTCAAAGATTCATTCCAGTTAGATTTTTGACTTTGCTCATCTTCCTTCCAAAGGCTTTTCCTGGCAGAATCTACCTCAAAGTTTGCATTGACATGAACTGGCAGTCCAGTTTTCCCTGGCAAAGGAAGTGAACAAAAGGCTTCTCCACTGAAATCTCTGTGGCTATATGGTGCTGGACCCTTTGAGCTCACAGGCGCTGCTATTGCTGCTTGAGGAAGTTTTTCTGACAGTGTTAATTCTCTTTCATCAGTGTTTTTGAATGAGCCAAACTGTTCTGCAATGATCCAATTACTTTGTCTTTTATCTGACACTGAAATCGTGATTTCATAAATGACATTGTGTGGCGTTACAGGTTTTTCAGATTGCAGCGCATTTTGTTGAAGGTTTGCAAAAGCCTCCATTTCTTCTCTGCTCATTTCTGGTATACTTTTTTCAACCAGGAATATGGTTTCGAGTGTCTCTGAATGTTCACTGATTTCATGGACTTCTATTTTGCAGATGTTTTTCAAAAACATTATTAGTCCTTCAGGATCTTCAGAAAGTGCAGAGCAGAGACTTTTCATGTCATGTTCAGTGACTTCCTGCTTTGAAATTTTAGAGCTCTCTGCCATGGCATCTGTCCTCAGTGGTAATCTGAACATGGTGCCCTCTTTAAGAGGAAATTCTTCAGGAAGAAAGGATTTGTAGACATCCATGTACATGTTCTTGAAAGTGTCAGGTAGTTTAAAGCCAATGCCAGGTCGTGATTGGTCTGAATAACCTTCAATGTATTCTTCATTGGGATCGGAAATGCAGAGTAATTTATCTCCAGTGAGGATTGAGGGGCAGTCAGTGAGATGGTAAACAGAGTTGAATCCCACTCCGTATTTTCCTATTTTTCCTGGAGAGTTGTGCTTTCCTCCTTCTCCTAGCTGTTGAATGCCAGTAAGGTCCACATCAGAAAACACTTTGTTGTTGAAGACACAGAGTGCTGGACCCTGCAGATGGTTCCACTTCTCCCCAAATGTTTTTTCTTTGCCATGCTGTCGTTTGTCCCAAACAAAGTGAATTTCAGTTGCCTCTGCATCATCAGCATTTTGGATAAGCTCTTTAAGGATATCCTTCTTTGATGGATAGGCTGACATGATGTTTTTAATTCGAACTGTTAGTTGTTCTTGCTGTTGAAACTCAAAAGCAAATGGGGAAAACTTCTCAACAACATTCTCTTGCAGAGTATGGTGCCTGGTAGTTTTGATTCCAAAATGGCAAGCCACAACACGTGGGATCTTCTCATGGCATAATGTGATACCTGAAGCAACTGGCATCCATGGGCTGTCATTGTAGAACATCTCACTTGCAGGTTGTAAAACACCATGTTCATCGGGTATGAGACAGTCACCCGTTGTTTTTTCTTTGGCCTCATAAATCCCTGTGTTCAAAATTGTGAGGCAAATTGATAAATCACTCTCTGGCAGGGGCTTGTTGCCATGTTGACAGTGCAATTCCTGGAGCACAGCTTGAAACTGACTTGCTGAAAAATGTTTTTCAACACCTACACATTGCCATAGCCTCTTGAAACTAGCGAAGATAGATGGAAGCACATAGAGGTAAGGTTTTGCTTCAAATTGCTCATTTTCTGCAACACGGTCCACATTCACAAATGTGCCGCCAACAAGAACAAATGGGAATGATTTTGCCCTCTGCAAAATAAAACTGGAATTCTCAGGATCAATCAGCCAGTGATCCAGAAAATTGTAACATTGATACGCTATATTGTGAAGCATGGATCTGTCAATGGATTGAGACTGCCTGCATGCTTCTTGAAGCTGCTGAAGTACCAACTCAGGCTTTGGACTGTCATGAACTCCCAAAATCTGTAAGACTGGATCAGTGTTGTGAATTTTCAGATTGGTATGATCCAGCACTGGTTGTGTCATGTTAACGAATAGGGAGCATTTGTCACTAAAAATATCGGTTGGCCTTCCAAGTGTTACATTTCTTTCCATTTTTGTATCTCCATGGGGAAACGCTGGGAGAAATTCAGTCTTCCTGAGTGTCTGCCAGTGGAGAGAGTCTTTGTCATTCAGGTGATCCTTCATAAGTTCAAGAAGGCACTTCAGATGCACATATGCTTTCTCTTTGTTGGTGCTCCAAGTTTGGGCAATTGTGCCTGCTTTCTCTGTGATATCTTCCAATGGGAGATGATCATTTGACATTCCAAGTTCAACCAACCGTTTAATCATTTTTGGCGAGCAAAAGTCATTTTTGGTACCACCAAGCAAGCGCTTCTCTTCTGGTTCAAAAAGACAAGCCACTTTCCCTGATGGATTCACAAGTTTCTTGATGTACTGGAGCTGTCCACCTTTTGTGGGGATGCATGGGTAGCAGACAAGTAGACTGTCGATGTCTTTGATGTTGAGGTCAATAGCATGTAGCACAAGAGTGTCTCTACTCTTAGCATCCATGGTAGAAAGGTTGTCAAACACTGCTTCTTGGTAAAACCTCTCCCAGTTCCATGTTCTATTCTGCAAAACCTTTTCTAGACCCGCCTGTCTGAAGCTATTTCTCAACCAAGGTGGAAGAGGGACAAAATGGTTGGGTGCTTTTGCATATTTCTTGCATACCTGCACTGCAAGTGCACTGATAGCTTTATCCTCTTCAATGCTCTCATGTAGAAATATGGCTCTGTCAATTGAGCACCAATGTTCTCCATCACTAAAGATCTCTGGTCCAATGGAGTGCTGGGCGATGATGGAATAAAATGCATCCACCAAAGGCTTGAATGTTTCACTCACTTTCTCTCTATTTGGCCAAAAGGTGTGATAATTGTAAGATTCCAGTTGCTTGTTTTCAGACATTTCCTTTAGCGCCAACAGTGCAGTAACATATGCTGTCACTACAGGATCCTGAAGAAGGGCTTTGTTCCATTCATGTTTCACTCCACTCTCCCAAAGACCTTTTCGGTTGCTTGTCACAGCAAATGTTCCATTCACATTGAATGGAAGACCTGTGTGAATTGAAAGAGGAAGGAAAGAAAATGCCTGTCCAACAAGATTTGTTTGCAATGAGGCCAGTTTACCAGTTTTTGGATCATTCTGCAAAGGTACAGCAATCCCCCCAATGGGCAAAGAGAAACTGGCTTTCTTGTTTTCTTGAAGGGCCATTTCTAAAGATTGATGTGTCCCAAAACAGTTGTACAGGAGCCAGGACTGGACTTCAGTAACACCAGATTGCTGATTGGTTATTTGTACAATGTTGACTATGCAGCAGTCAATGATGTCTTTGCATTTTCCATCAAGTTTCATCAATGATTTCTCAGCTTGAAGCTGCTTTGACACATTGGTTTCATCATGAATCCTCATTGTGCTCAGAGTGGTTTTGGAACCTGTGAAGACTGTTTCTATTTCGTCTTCTCTTGGCGGAGTTGATGCATCCTTTGAAATACTTTGTAGAGATAATGTATTGATGTTCTTCAGAAACAGCAGGTATGTTTGTGAATTCTCAGTAAAGTGCTGTTGAAAAGTGATGATATTTTGTTCTTGATACACCTTTGTGCTTATTTCTGACGTGAGGGCCTCTTTTTCAGTTCGGAAAGGTAGTTTGATGAGAGTGCCTGGATAAGGTTTGGGGGGACTTTGTTTGGTTAAGTTACAATCAAAAATCCGTTCATATGGTCCAAACTGACCAGGAAAACAATGGAAAAGTCGCTGTTGAGCAAGATTCAGTTTGATTCCAGGATTTGTTTTATGTTTGATGTGCTTCTTGAGATGTGCAACATTTGGATCAAGGATGAGAAGACTGTTGCCACTGAGGACAGAAGGCACATCTGTCACATGATACACAGTATTGAATCCAAGTCCAAATTTTCCAATTTTCTCCACCTTGTTTTCTTTCGAGGCAGCACCAACTCTGACAATATTTGCCCAATCTTCAGCTGTGAACTGCTCATTATTAAATGCCCAAAGACAAGGTCCCTGACAAAGGTTCATGTCAGGGTCAATGAGACTTTCAGGGGCATAGCTGTGCACTCTGAAATCCACCAAGAACTTACAGGTTTCTGCCCCAGCATCCTCTGCATTTTGTATAAGCTCTTTGAAGATGTCACTTTCTTCATCATACTCTTTCAGAATATTTTTAATCCTTGTTGTTATCGGTTCAGACTGACCACACTGTTCAATTCCCACTAACTCTGGATCAAGGATGTAGGTACTGAGAAATCGGATGTTCAACCATTCAGCTGCTGCTTTAGGGATTTCCTCATGAACAACATGAACTTCCTCTTGGCTGTACATCAGCTCATTTAACCCATTTTTGCTTACATCACAGAAGACTGCTGTTGACAGTGGTTTAAGGGTATAGTGGTCACCCTCCATGAGGACTGGCACCGGGACGTCATCCTGAACTGTCTTCTTCTCTTTCCACAGCCAATTAAGAATTTCGATAGACACTTTTGTCTCAGAAGAACTTGCAAATGGCTGCTGCCTTTCTTCAATGGTTTGCTGAACAGAATGCAGAATGCCTACAATTTCATCATCTGAAAGTGACGTTTTCAGGCCGAACTCCTGGAGCAACCTCTTGTATGGCAGAAATTCAGTTGGCACCTTCCCAACATAGGCACTTAGATCGAGATTAGGGGGATAATCTAGAACCAGATTGTGTGGTGATACAAACTGGTTGGTACTCCACAACCAGCGTGTGTCCTTGTTCATCACTTTTGCAAATGCGGAGATGTTGTTCTGCATGTGTTCATAAATGCAGCGCAACTTCCTTTTAAAATCCACATTTGTGTCAGGCTCGGCCATGGTCTCTGCTTCTGATTTCAAGATTGACAAATTCTCTATCACTTTTTCAGTAGGAGGAAGGCGTTTAAGACCAAGTTTGCTTGTAACTCTGTCACTGAAATTTCCCACCAGAGGCATGACACGCCCAACAATGTCCTCATACATCGAATGCCTTATTTCATCTGGACAGAAAAAACACATTTCCTGAGAATCTTCATTGCAGTGTTTTTTGTCATCAAAGGACTTAGCACATGGAATCCATTTTAGCATTTTCAGGCAATGAAGCTGATCGTGAGAACATTTTGACAGTAGATCATTAGTATCCAACATTTTCAAGAGCACCTGAGCCCTTTCGAGAGCCTCAGATTGAGAGTCAGCATCCAGTTGGTCAATCAGTGTGGCGGCATGCAATAACTGCTCAGGTGACACATCCATTTCTTTATTTAACAATCCAAGATCTGTTAGACTTTTAAGCATCTCCGATGTTTCAGTGTATACAGGTGGGGGGAAGAAATCTGACTCAAAAAGGACTTTGAAACTTGGAATTGTTGGATCAAAAAACCTTGAGGTCTTTTTCAGCTCTCCATTGACTTCAATGAAGCTTAAGTCCTTACATTTGCATTTCAAGGTCTGGTTTTGAGAGAAAAGGACAGCACCGTGCTGTAAAATCCAAGCCATGATTTTCTCAGTGTTTTCTTTTTTGCAAACTCCCCTCTCAATACAGCCAATGAGGAGAGTGGCTGCTTCGGCTGTGTCCAAGAGTTTAACTTTGAGCAGCTGTAACAGCCTGCGATCAGCCTCAGTTGCACACTGCACAACTGAATCAGGCATAGGGAACTCTGTTGGTACTGTTAGACCAGAAATTAGGAGCACAGCTTGCTTTGATTGAGCTGCGACACATGAGCCTTTCATGGTTTGAAACAGAGGCAACTTTGAGAGAAAATCTTTCTCAGTGACTGAAAGAGAATCCAGACGAGAGAGATAATCTTTCAGTTCTTCTCTTGCACTGTGAGAGGCAGTCTTGAGTTGTCTGATGAGATCCTGAGAATCTAAATTCGAAAAGACTTTCATGACACTTCTCGGAGATGGACAAAGCACATAAGAGTCTAAGTCTTCGTGCTTGAGCCACTCGTTGCCTCTCACCACTGTGCCACCTACTATGTTCACCAACTGAGCTATTTGTTCTGGCAAGTCAATCTGTTTGCTTTTCTGAAAAATGAGAGTTGTGTTCTGCTGTAGTCTTGCTAGTGATACAGGCTGACTGCCAGACAGGGGACTGACTGGTATCAATGGCATTCCTGTAAATTTACTTAACTCTTTGAAGTGAGTATTGAGAAATTTCCAGAATTCTTGGAGCCAGTCCAAAGGTGGAAGTTGACTGTTCCCGACGTCCCAGGTAGCAAGCCCTGTCTCCACCTGCTTCCAGTCCTGTGGCAAATACCTCCTCACATAATCGGCCACCTGGTCTGCATCAATGTTGATGACCTTGAATAGGTCTGAAAAAGGTTTATGAAAAATATATACATAAATATATGTATATGAAGTGTGAAAACATGCAAATTTAATTTTCTGTATTCTGTGAAGTGACTTACTTTTTCTGGCCAGTTCTTCCAGGCGGGTACTGCAGGCTAGACTGAGATCATCTGGGATGAAGAGGTGTTCACAGCATGGTAGCAAGACTCTGCAGTAAGGATAAACTTGATAATTAGGCATGCAACATAAACACTTGCAAATAACTTTAGTCTACATCAAGTGACCAAAAGTAGATGGTCTTTTTCAAATCTAAATCCAGCTGAAATAACAGCAATTGTCAGATAATATCTTAAAGCAAATAAGCGTGAGTTGATTTATACTAATGATCCTAAGAATGGATTTGGACAAGATCACCAACATGTTAGCTTAATAAAATGAAATCGCTTTACATTATAAAAAAGTACAACATTACTGGAGACTGTGAAAAAAATCTGAGCCACATCTGATTGTGCCCAGACAGACAAACCTGACAACAACAGATTAATAAACATAGTTTAATTCAATTAAAGCAACCTAAATAAGACATAGAAATTTCCGTCACAGGGTTAGGAGAGCCCAAAATTGAACTAGAGGTAAGGTGACTATTAAATTTGACAGCTTATCACAACTCCAAATCAATGCTTATGGGGCTCTGTGTCTGTTCTAAAAACTCAAAGCACATGTCAAATACATTTCTCAGAAAAATGGTATATGTCATTTTAGGTCGTTTGTTTTGTTTTTTGGTCCTAAGTTTAGTTTTAATAAGTTATTTGATGCTATAAGTTGGGAATTAAATATCATCATTAAAACTTCCCATCACCACTGTCCAGACTGTGGCACCAGATGACACCACTGGAATAATATGCAAAGTTAATATCCTCGACATTCTGGCTTTATTTTTGTATAGTGGGAGGAAGTGAATATGCATCATCCATCTTTATTATGTGTGTCACTATGTAGAAAGTGTGTTTGGGGCCTGTTTCACTGCCCCCAAGTGGCAAAAAATTAATCCATTAATTCAGTTTATGTTGGAGGCTTAAATTGAACAATTTTAATAATTTACTTCATAAGCTACATAATACACGTTAGTAACCACAGCTAAAACATAAACACCAATACAAAATATCCTCATCAAATCAATGGCTTCTTGCACAAGGATTGTAGATTATTTAGAGGGAGAGTTAAAGACATTGTTGTTTACAGCCTACAGCTGGCAAGAAACTTCAGCATACACCACATTGTTTGGTTCCCATTTTGCCCAATAATCAGTAGTGATTATATAGTAGGAATACTCATGGTAAAATCTGTAAAAAAAAATATTATTTGGCTTGTGTACTACAAAGTTTTAAATAACAAAAACCAGACCAAGGGATATTTTTTTCTACTATAGATATACCATAAGTCCAAAATAGTAATGGCGAATAAACCAGATACCCTTTAGTTCCGTACTTCGACTTTATTTTTTATCTGGAGAATAAGGCCAAAAATGAAAACCTTACCTTGGAAATTCAAGGCTGTCGATTAGTGCAGTGTCCTCGTCTCTGTCAGTGAAAGATCTGAAAGAGCCATTGTTTAGTGGAAGCAGCTGAAGACCCTCGAGATCTCTGTATTTTCCATCACTCAAAATGTACTCCAAAAGACAGAGCTTGTCGTCTTTAGAGATGTTGTGTGTGCCAATCCTCCGGAGAATGTCTCTTACAAAAGTTGGAGTCACATGTTTTAGGATGTTGAGGTGTGGATAGGCCTCATTTATAGCGCTTGCAACACTACCTGGTAAAGTGACAAGGTTTTCACCACAGGAAACCAAAATCCTTTTGATGGCGGCCAGTGTATCTGGGCTTGTTGGACCATTACAGGGGAACACAGCTTCTGATGGAGTGACAAACATTCTTTCATCCTTGGCAAGAGAAAGGACAGCCACATTCTGTCTGAATAAGTGTCCGAGAACATCCAGAGCAACTGCATACCATTTGTCTTTGTATTTTATCTGGCTGAGATCTGGCCACAGATTGTACACAGAAGGGGCAGGCAGAATAGATTCTTGGGCAAGTTTGATGGCATCTTGAATGATGATGAGGTATGCCTGTGGGAGCACCTCCTTTATCAGCAGTTCGTTCCAGATGGCGTGTTCATCATGTTTCTGGTCTTCCTCTTGCCACTTGATGTGTCTTCTGTTGTCTGTGAGGCCAAAGCATGCGTTGACATAAACTGGGAGACCTGTCTTGTTGGATTCATTGTTTGGGAGTGGGAGAAAGCAGCTCAGTCTACTTTCCTGACAGTCTCTCTTCTCACCACAAGGGAATGCCAAGTCAACTTGTGGAAAAAACTTCAAATTTTCAGAGAGGTAATCAAGTTTTTCTACCTTGCCTATTTTCATGGTGCACGTTGTCACAAGCCACTTTGTTTCTTTGTGGTCTTCTGAGGTGAGGGATATCGATTTGAACCTTGTTGAAGCCTCAACGACTGACTCATCTTCTGACTCCAACACGACATCTGTGTGGACTGAGGATTTCACTTCAAGTCTGGTGTTAACAGTGCCATCTACCCTGACATGTATCAAGGACACAGAAGTCACATTTTTCAGGAACAGGAGGCTCAAGTCTGCATCAGCACTGAAGCTTTCAAAAAGATCAACCACCCTATTAGAGTCATAGAGATTGTTTGAAATATCTGATGGCTTGTTGCGCAAGGGGAATCTGAAAATTGTCCCATCAAACTGCTGATCCTCTTTGATGACTTTTGCCCATTCTTGTCTGCTCACAAGTGAAAATATATCTCGAAAGGGTTGGAACTGATCGTACATCGTCGTCAGAGCATCTTGATGTTCTGGATCATCCAAAAACCACCGAAAGCCTCCCTCTCCTTTTCCAAATATTTTTTCTTGGGGGTCCATGAGAGCAAGGGACCCTGAACTGAATATACATGGCACATCTGTGAATAAAGGGAAACAGATATTGCCCAATTAATTTACTACACGGATTTACTACAGGCCACTTAAACTGAGACTATTACATGCATGTGTGGTAAATGTACATAGTTTCACCTGTTATGTGGTAAACAGAGTTGAAGCCAATTCCAAACCTCCCGACTTTGTTTGGGTCATCACGCTTGACACTCCTCCCTGCACTCCTAATTCCCTCCCAGTCGTCATCAGTGAATGCTGCATTGTTGTAGGCGTAGAGAGCGGGACCTTTGCAAAAACAAACAAACAAAAAAGAGAGTACAAATGAATCAGTGAGGTATATTCTAGAGACTCGGGTTTGGCAATTGGAAAAATATATCGGGTCTATCTTCTGTTCATATTTTTAGGATTTCTTTGGCCGATTTACTACATTTTTATTTTGCTAATTCAACTGTCGGCTTTTGAAGATTGAGTGAGCGCTACTTCTCAGTGACAGACTCTTTCAGCAAGTTACCACAGTACCAAACAGGCCAGCGATGGCAGAAAAGAGGTAGTGGGGACAAATGGCATGATTTTTTAATTCCTAAAGTTTCAAAAATAAACTTTTGAGCTCTTCTCCAATTTGGCCCTGCCTCTCTCCCTCAGAGCTCTATGGCGCACAGCCAATGTCAGACAGCAAACAACGGCTCTATATCTGTCCTCCAGTATTTTCACATATAACTCTGTGAATTAAGGGTTTATTCTGACCAAAGTTGGTGATTGTTAGGACACACTAATCAGAATGGCTTTATTGAGTTTTATCATTCTATCATGTTTCAATAATGTGGTTTACAATGAGTTAACAAGGTAATAAAGTTAATTTTAGGTCCAGAGAAAGACATACAATTTGATTCCGGTGTATGATTGTATTTTTCTTCTAGATAAGGAAAATAAGAATGCATGGGGGCTGTTTGGAAATTCCTAAGGATAAATGTTAAGCATATCAGACTGCTACCTTATCAACTGATCATGAGAATTTTTGTGATCTTCTGTAATGCCAAAACTTCAGCTAAAACTTTCCCCACATGGACACCCTGAACTTTGAATGGAAACTAACAAGTAAACGAGCAGGACAAACAAACTCTCATTATAAGAAGGGCAGCTTCTGGGTGTTGGGTGCTTTTCCAAAAAAAGAACAAAAACAAATGCAAGTGAAGAAAGCAAAAACACACGCTAGCATCATAAAAACTACCTTGTGCTATTGGGCTACATCACATTGGCTCTTACTAGACTTAGACTTCTCTTTATTGATCCTTTTGGGATGACGCCCGCAAGGACATTGGATTTCCAGCAGCTTACAAGTAGAAAATAGAGAGGTATAAAAATACAGTATAAGACAAACAATAAACTCTTAGACTAAACAGTAAACAATATACTCTTAGAATAAACACTAAACAATAAACTCTTAGCTATATAAATATATATATATATATATATATATATATATATATATATATATATATATATATATATATACATACATAAAGTAGAGATAAGAATAAAAGTGAAATAAAATAAAATTCAAGGAAAATAAAATAAGATAAATGTGGAGAACTGTATAGAGGATAAATATAGATAAATAAGGATAAATATATAGGACTGTATATGGCATTGTGTTTTTATACGGTGGATAAATGACATTAGCAGAAATTAGCAGTTAAATTAAAGTATTGCACTTAAGTGGTGGATCAAGTTATTGCACAGGTATGTACGAGTAGATTATTAATTGCACCTACCTATTTTAAGATCTATTTGTGTGGAAAATTACATTATTAAAAAAAGATGGAAAAATGCTTATCTCTGAATTTCCCACATACCTTGATATTCTCCAAGTTCATCAGTCCACAGGCTCTCAGTCCCATAGCGTCTCTCATCATGGATGAAAATCACTTCTGTGGCTTGAGCGTCATCTGCATTTTGAATCAGCTCCTGTTGACAAACAAAAACAACAACCATTAACAGAGTGTAACAGACCAAAGCTAAAATTCAAGGATTTCCATTCTGCACTGCAATCACTGTTCCAACCTTCAAAGTTAAAGGTAAAGCTCCATCATACCCTTAATCCAACCCCACAGTAATTATCAATTATGTTGCCTAACCTTCAGAATTTGTCCACCATCTGGATATCGACGTAGAATATCTTTCAGGTAGTCAATGAAGGGCGGTGATGTTGCCCAAAAAGACGTTCTGAAAAACAAAAATAAGAAATAGAAATAAGGGTTAAAATTCCAAATCAACAGAAGGTGACTCATCAAGAAGCAATTAAAGAAGGAAGAGCTGTGATTAGAGTCAGGTTAATGTATTGACTTTAATTTAGCAGCTAAATTAAAGTCAATACATTAACCTGACTCATCAAGAAGCAATTAAAGAAGGAAGAGCTGTGATTAGAGTCAGGTTAATGTATTGACTTTAATTTAGCAGCTAACCAGCTAGCCCGCCCCTATTCTTTCACAATACCACTCTGAGCTCCCAGTTCGGACTGCTAGATGCTTGGCTAACTGAGCTAACTAAATAAGAGTCCCTACAGTTAGCAGGTACTCTGGTGATATGCTGCCCCTTACTTGTTTTGAGGATGAATTTGAGAGGTGGCCAATTCTTACATATCGCACCTTTAAATGAATAAATGAATAGAATTCATACAGATCGGTGCACCAATACTGAGAAAAACACATTCTGTGTTGGGGCTTGTCGGGCTTCAAGTGGTTTAGAAATTGTCATGTATTGTTTTTGTTTATAATCAGTCATACAAATGATTATAATAATTGTAAACTTCTAAATATCTCTAAAGCAACATACAGCTCTTGCGCTCACTTACATGAGCAGTATAATTACTAACTCTGTCTTATTAGCTTTATTAATGATGTAAATTCACTATTTTTTCATTCAGCAGGTATTTGCATATTATGCAATAGGTTTCTTTAACATCTATTCATCAAACTTCATTTGTAAAATCAACTTTTCAAGTAAATATGAATTTTGTATCATGCTGTTCTTGATTTGTCGTGTTCACTAGACATGCTTGACAATTGATACTGATGCATGTGTCACTGCACACATGTGTTTCTCTCACAAAGCCAGTTTCATTGTAAAGCTTTTACAGAAAGAGTCTCTAGGTTCACTGGTTAATGTGGCATACACTTAACAATCATATTCTGTAGAATATGATGGCCAAAAATGAATAACTAGAATATAATTCACAGTTGATTTTTGTGTGTAAATTTCACAAGTTCATCAGAAATCAACTCAGGTCAAATTACCACTTCACTCTCTGACCTCAATTGCCCTCAAAAGAAAAGCAGAACAGGAGCTGCCTCTTCCTCTAATCACTTTGCACATTCAAGTAAAAATAGACTGAGATGCAACTCACCGAGTCTTTTTCTTCGTACTCATCCTGCCTGGGTTGGATTCTGTAAGAGAGTGAGTGGTGTTGTCACAAAATCACTGCAGAAAAAAACTTCTACTTTCATCCACATCAAACTCAAATTAAATCAGTGTAGTCGTTGGCAATAATTGTGAGGTAACACAGAACTGTGAGGCCTGAGCACATCAAAGTTGATAAAATACCTCATAAATACATTAGTGAAGCTGAGCATTTGTTTTAATGTTAGTTATAAAATGTATAGATCTACATAATCAAACATTATTGCATAGTGTATGTACTGTACTGTGCTGACTGCCACATCCTGATTTTAGTGGTGCATGAATCAAATTTTTAACTGTAAGTTTCAAATTTCTTCATCAATAATAAATTCAAAATCTTTTCTTAACATGAGCAAAAACTAACCCTGTGTATGCAATGCCATTACTTTGCTATTTATTCTTTACTTATATGTGTGTTTACATTCATATATTACCAGAGCATAGATGCACAGGTGTAAACTGTTTTGTAGTCTTTTATTACAGAGACACTAGATGAAAATTAAGCAAGAGAACTTCAAGCCTGATTTAACCAGATAACTTTGCTGAGTCACACTTCTGTACTTTTGAGGAAATGAGAAACTGCTACTTGCTAGACTTCCGGACTCTTCTGAAACCTGCTCTAGTGCATGCCCAGCTTTCCAGTTTTATGAATTGCCTGCCTCATCGAAGTACTACATACTTTTCTCCAGAATACAGTTCTCTCACACAGGAGAAGGTGCAGGACAGTCAGAACAATCAGTTAACTAATCTTTTTATTAACTTATTCTTGACTAATATGTTTAACATTCTGCCATGAATTTGATTTTGCCACCTCGTATGTGCCTTTCATACTGATAGTCTAACCAACTTCTCTTATACTGTAATAGTATTAGAGCAGTGTAATGGTTGGTTAAAGTTCCTGTAACCCCAACCTGGCAGGAACTGAGGCTTTTATGGTTTAGGGCAGAGCACACAAAAGCCAAGCAGGAAATGCTCAAACTGAGAACTTTGTTCATCTGCTCTCAAAATAAATGCCGGCCTGTAAACTGTGGCAAGATATTATGCAAGATTTATCTTGGACAGTATTATGTGTAACTTTAAACTTCTTTGGTAAGTTTCAACACAATATATGAAGGAGTATATTTATTTTTATCATTTCTATAAAAAAATACAAAACCTGTCAGAAAAAGAAAATGTGAGAAGTAAGATTAAACTTTTTTTTTAAACTTCATGGATTCATTTAGTAATTTCTAAGACATTGAAAAAATAAATATTCCTTATTGTTGTCCATCCTATACATGCCTACATAACAAACTGCATCTTAGCTGTCTCAGGGTTGCTGACTAAGACAATACATACATTTAAAATAAATAATAATAAACAACATTTACACAGTAGTGAAATCACATTACCTCAGTCATGTTTGTGGAGGAGTCCCATCAGTCCCAGACAAACTAAAGGGCGTTACACCATATGTGCTGTTTATAAAGGCTGCTGATGGTCCAATCACAAAACGTCTTTTCCAGTAACATTCTTGCCGGTTACTCTCGTTTTCCTCCGAATTCAAGTGCCAGTTTGTACTAAACGAAACTTAAGGAGGAAGTGGCATTAAAGCGAATCACGCGTCGTTTCTTCTTCTTCCCTCAGTGAAACGAAACTGATTTATTGGAGTCATTTCCGTGAATCTGACCTCAGATGGCACCGTATTATTATTATCATTATGTGCACACATCGGTATAATAAAGGCATTCTGATCAGAGATGACTGATCCTTTGGTTAGTTTGTACGTTGCCTCTTTATCACACATATTAAGACAGTTACTCCGCCACTCGCTAGATGATGCTGCAGCCCAGTTTCATCAGAGAAACCGAGCAGCTTCTTGCAGGGAAATGCAGGAGACGAAATACGATCCATCCAACAATCACTCCGTTGTCCTCTGCCTGTGTTAATGTGACGTTTATTTGCGCTTGCAAGATATGTACTCTCAGTACATACACACTCTCTTAGGGACACACTGAATACGGTATGTAAAATCTTTGTTTGTGTGCCATTAGCCGCATCATCGGGTAACATCCTCATTGTGAAGGGCGAAGGCCTGCGGAACAATACAGCTGATTTGTGGCTAGGCTACTGTATTTCTGGTTTCAGATGTGCATGTCGCATTATGAGCCGTCTGTGTGGCCAGTTCATCCAGATGAGCTGTGGCGCTATCGCTCTCTGACCTGCAGATACGTACAGTACGACCGGTAAATGAAAGTATAATCTGTCAGTACGCCATTTCATAGTAGTGAAGCTGCTTGTATTTAACGTTAAGCAATATTACACGAAAGGATGTGCCTTAGCGTCATTTGTGGCACTCCATGGATGCTTAACGTTACCGACCACCCGAGTGGAATATTGCGAATATAAGAACTATTACCAACGAAGGAAATACATAAAAACTTACTAATGTTGAAGGGCTATTTGCTCTCAAAATATACATTTCCTCTAGTTTTACTTCCGTTTCCATGGAAACACATGGGGTCTGACTAATAACTGGAAGAGAACCAGCCACGTCATTAGACTCGAATATGTAATGAAACCTAGTTCACTACTCTAGTAAGTAGGCCAACCCTTAGTAACGGCCTAGCAACAGGATCCCTAGCTCAACCTTAAACTAATGTTAACTTAGTGCTTTCTGCTGCTCGTGGGATTTACCAAACTGGATAAGTAGGTCATAGACATAAAGTTACTTAGCTAGCTCTGTCTTGGTATAACTAAGATAACTGCAGAAAAGAAAATCATTCTTCTAAGGAAAAATTTAGCTAATGCATCTGCGAACTTCACATTTATTAAGCTAATGTTACGTTAGATAACAGGACCATAAGATTACTCACCGGCCAAGCTTCAACTCCAGAACGTTGGAAAGGCCAAAATTCTAATTGAATTGGGAAAAGATAGATGTAGAAGTTTCCAGAATTCAAATAATGTTTTATGCAGTTAAACCTTTGTGTTTAACCTTTCATAAACAACAGTTCTGCTGTGGTTACAAAACTACTCCTTGACCAGCCTCACACAGAGGGGCACACATCTGCATCAAGGAAGCAGTCTAACAGCAAAACGAATTATATTACTTAAAGAAAGTTGATTCATTAAAAAAAGTAATTCATTTAGTTAAATTCAACTACTCACATTTTTTGTTGCAGTTGTTCTACAAAACTGTAACAACTGAAGGAAATAGCCAGAAAGGAAGACAGAGAACTGAAGCCATGCTCCTCAGGTGGACCCCATGACCCTTTTTTTTAAAAAAAAAAAAACTTGGTAGTGAATGGAGAGACTTCAGCAATTTTTGAGCCCATGAACTACATATATGATGTTTGTCAATTTAAAGGATAATTGTTCTATTAAAGAAAGCTGCAGTTTGTTGTAAATTAAGTAAAATGCCATCTCGTTTAGTGTTAACGCTCAGTGAACTACGTCGTAATGCTCAACACACGTCACCAACAACATGGCCGTCGCCTCAATACAGAAAAAGTAAGGTGAAAAGTAAAGTGAAAATCTCAATAAATGTGGCCATACTAACAACTGCAGTCATGTGAAATGGTAGTTTGTTAAGTCTGCGAGCAAGCTAATATACAGGACCGAGTCTACAATGTTTAGGTTGCCCATTTAGATGACCTTTCGAGACAGTATCAATAACCCAATCGCTGGGTGTGCAGACTTTATTATTATGTATTTTAGGTCTTATATCTCATTACTTTTATGAGACAATAGCTTTTAAATTGACAAACATATGTTCATGGCACGATTCTGTTGGGATGAAAAATAATAATAATAATAATATTTTTAGTGATGAGTAAGGTGTGCTGTCATGCTGATTTGACTATGTTATTAATGTCAGCCCATCAGATTGCTTGACATGTATGATCTCAGCTACACTGCTGTGAACCATAACAAACATGCATTTATCACTTTCAGATGTCTCAAAGAATGAACCCCCCTCCCCTCCCGCTCTGCTTGTAGATAGCACCATGCTGGATAAAACCAGTGATAACGGCCAGCAGACTGGGCACTGCTCTGACTGTGGATGCAGCTTCAGCCTACCACAAGTTGACTCTGACCCTGATTCAGCCAACACTTCCGCCTCTCCTATACAGCAGCGTGTGCACAAAGCAGACGGTCCTTCCAAATGTCCATCCTGTCAGGCCGGCAGCAGCCTCCCTAATGGTCGACGGCCACACCGCCGCATCCGCCTGGATCCCCACAGTTGCAGTCTTTGCACCAAAACGTTCATATCCTCCGCCCACCTGGCCCTCCATCTGGCCTCCCACAACAAGGAGAGGAAGTATAGATGTAATACCTGTGGCAAGTACTTCCATCAGTCGTCCCACCTGATGGCACACAAGATAATCCACAGTGGGGACAGGCCATATAAATGCCCAGATTGCGGCAAGTCCTTTGTCCGTGCCTCACATCTGGCGACCCACCGTCGGCTCCACACAGGCGAGAAGCCCTTCAAGTGCACATTCTGCGACAAGTCGTTCACACAGAAGGCCGGACTCCTGGCACATGTCCGTCTACACACAGGGGAGCGGCCGTACAAGTGTGAGCACTGTGGTGAGGGTTTTCGCTCTTTGCCACTCCTGCTCTCTCACAAGGCTGCTGAGGCGTCTGGCCACTCAAAATCAGCTTCAGCACCAGCGCCCACCCAGCCCCAGAAGACACAAAGTAGTTCTGAGGATCTAAAATGTGGCGTCTGCTGCCGCACCTTTGTGCGTTCATCATACATCAGGCTGCACATACGCCTCGACAAGGGACATCGGCCTTATCACTGCAAAGTGTGCAACAAGACCTTTGTAAAGCTGGATACGTTTGTGAACCACTGTGATAAACACTTGAGGCAGAAAAGGGATAAAAGCAAGGAGGTTAAAGAGAAAGTTGTTAAACCTCCCCTGTTTGTCCCCACCTCCAGGCCTTCGTCTCCTGAGTCCACTCAGCGTTTGACTTCAGAGGTCAACACACGCTCAAGAGCAAAAGCAAAGAGTAAAACGGAGCCATGACCACAACAAGTACACCCACTGCCACAAAAGAACAAACAAACAAGAAATGTGTCATAACAGTCCTGCCACAGCACTTCATAACAAATGCAGGGCAGTAGTGGTGTGTTTAATGTCATTTTTTTTTGCTACCAACAGAACAAATGAAAGGTTTAATGTTTGCAAATGATCAGACAAAGGGACATAGAGCAAATTTGTAGTTAAATAAATCCAACAAACACTGTTATGTGATTTATATAAATGAGTTTACTAATTGTACAATTATTTAATTAATTTTATTGTGAATTATTATCACTGAAGGTACATCAATGTTGTTTTTAAGGCATATTTCTAGCTAGCAAGGCTTATTTATAACTACCATTTCAGTGGTGTACATTGTCCACTCTAATGTTTGAAATTAGAAAAAAGAATATCATTAACCATTATAAATTCATGGTTAATCTGTTATTTTCTTGAATCCATACAAGCCTATTGGCATGAGTAGCACCCGTACTAAGTACAAAAAATGTACGTAACTGACATGTCTATTGTTAAACAATATGCACAGTAAAAATAAACATAAAAGCAGAATGTGGAGGACTGAATAATGTCTTTTGTTGCACCTTAAGGACACAAATATCTGCAATAAAATGTTCAAGCTATCAACTCTATTCTATAAAGCATCTTTTCCAACCTAGACCAGTGAGCATTCATGTAGAAGTTTCAATATGGCTGCACAGTTCATTCTAAACATATAACTTCACATGCAACTTGCTCTCAAACGTCCCAGTGTGTTGTATCACCTGAGCATGCAGTTATCACTATTCGACTGCATGTCCTGGCAGATGAGCCTCCTTTGACCTCCTCCTCTGCCCTCTTTCATTATAAAATGACGGATCATTTTAGGTCAGCAGCAGCTCAGCTAATTCCTCCCTGACCCTAAACTCAAGAGGAGGTGAGCTCAACTGTTTTTCTGTGGATCTCCACTGCTGACGGACAGTCTGTCACCTCCACATCGGGAAACTCTTTGTCCCAACCTATAGACAGAGAAAAAACAAGTCAGCAACAATGAGAACACCATGCAAGTTAAAGGATAAGTTAAAGTCATTATTTACACCCTCATCACATGGCAAAGCTCACGTACCCACATGAGCTGCTGTGCATGCTTTTGGCTCAGCAGTTACAGTAAAGATTTAGATCTTAAATGGCTTTACATAATGTATTTTAAAATCAGTTTGGGGCTTTCAGAAACTTGCATAACGCCAAATGAGCTGTATGGAGTCAACTGCTGTTTATTTACGTTTCAAAACAAGTCCCCATCTACTTCAGTTGTTTAGTAGAATGCTGCAACTCTGTTTTACTGTGAAGAAACCTTCTGTGGACCACATCTTAATCTGTTTCTCCATCAGCATGGGGGGTTGGATAATGATGGAATTTTTATATGTGGGTCAACTCTTCCTTTAAAGGACAAGTCAGGACTCTTAGGAGGCTAATGTATGTCACATTGTATGAGCGTCAGAAATGTAACCTTAATGCTATAGAAGACAATAAAACAATCTATCACCACTTTGATAAAAACAAGTGTAAAGTGAAGTTTGCCTGGCAGTTGTCTGTGTCCTCTGTGCTGCCGTTAATGCTCCAGTGCAGGGTAACAGTCATGTGGCGTCTCCACACAGGGTTCCTGCAGAGGACAATGGTTCCAGTGATGGAGTCTCCAGCACACACGCTAACTGGCCTGTCTAGCATGAACAGAGTCTGCTTCCAGTGTGTCGGGCTGAAAAGAAAACAGTCTTATTTATATTGTCAAGCACTGCAGTTTTTACCATTTTGACTACGAGTATTATAATGTTATTTGGGGGTTATAACACACAGAGAGATGGCCTCAGACATTGATTATTATCTGTTAACCACTCACAATTTTTTTATTGGCTGTTAGAAATTGCCCTAAGGGCTCAGGAGCACTGTGTTAATGAATAAACTGTCTCAGCTGCACAACAAAGTAGTGTTTCGTGTGTTTTACTCTGAATTAGGTCCGGTGTTTAGCTCCACTGTTGCGCCTCCTGCCTCCAGGCTCTCGAAATGAACAGTGAACCAGGCAGTGAATCCATGGAAAACACCAGACTTGTCCACACAAAAATGAAACTGACCCTTTATTTCCTGGGAAATGAAACAGCAGTTGTATTAGTCTTCAAGGTCTTGTATGGGATGGTACAAACCCACAAACAAACCCACACACTCTACCTCCAGGTCTTTTACTTGCAGAGTGTACATGTCGAGGAGTATGACATCACAGGGGGCAGTGAGGCAGTCATCGGGCTCAATGATGTGACTGAACTTGGGCTTGGCAAAGAACTCCTGCTGTGCCAAGGGCCTGCAGAAATTAAATGTCAATCAAATTTAGTTACCACCACAGATAATATCTTGTATGACTAGAGGGAAAGTACAAATCAAATGTAAACACACATTTGATGACTATGATAAAGAATCAGAGGTAAAAAAAAATAAATAAATAAAAATGTATGGGTCTTTGCAAGTGTACACCTTAGTTATCTTAATATCCTTTAGTTGTCGAATGACCTCTGTTCCTCTTAATGTTTGCAGTTTTCTGTGTTTGATATGTATACTTCAAGAAAGGTCAACTTAAATAGTTTCAGGGCAACATACGGCAACTTACAGATAAACAAACATGCCAGTTAGTTGCTGCCTGAGGTGGTTGATCAGTCACACTGGATCTAGTTTGAAAACACAGTTACTATGTGCATAGTGAAGGATGCATGTACAAAATAAAGAAGGGTGAGTTTTTATAGCAATATACTGTACCTGGTGGGAAAACGGTTAGATCAAAGACTAAATGGATCGCTATTTTTGTGACATACAGTATAGTATCGTGGCTTCAGGAGTCATCACATACAGTTTAAAAAGTACTTTTGTGACCTTTAAATTTCTTGCTGAAAAGCAACATTACATCTGTCCAATTTGACTTTAATTGCACTTTAAGTTAAAGGTCTAATGAGGTTGCCATAAATGTGGCTTCTACTTGTGATCGTGATCCCACCAAAGTTAATAACACACAAACAAAGTATCACTACCTGGAATCACAGATTAATACACTAACTTAACATCTGAGTTCAAGATCATAAAAATTCTTTTGTAACACTCCAACCCTGAAAATATAGGTGAGACAGGACAGTGTTGCACAGAGAGAAGCTGACTAATGGCTCTTACTGAAGAGGAGTGAAGTCCAGACCATAGGGCCGCTCCCAGAATGCCATTTTCTCTGCATAATAGCTGTTGGCCTGACACGGCACCAGGGTGAGGGCTGCAGATGAGGGCCACATAATGCCGCCATCCTTGAGCCAGCGGTCCCTGGCCAGCAGAACTGACTCCACCATGAACTCAAACTAGACCAGAGGAAGGAATACCGAAACGTGACGGGATCCAACAAAACTGTAATAATACTGAGATAAGGCTATTTAAAGCTGAAAAAAACTTCACGTAATTGACGGTGTCATTATTACCAGCAGGCAGTTACCCATCCACTCAGACACCAGGACGTCCACCTGCTCAGGCAGCTCGATCTCCTCAGCTCGACCCTGGAGCACCGTGACCACCTCCTCACAGCCGTTCTGCTTCACCAGCTGTCTGGTGTACTCCGCCATAGAGCTTGCCTCCACAGCATACACCTACAACACCACATTAACTTCTGTTGACACCATGCTGTTTATCACATGTAAAAACACTCCTTGTCCAGCAGATGGGAGTGTAAGTTCACTAATAATCGATATATAGTCCAGCTATAAGTAAAATAAGTAGTTTGGTATAAATTCAGAGAATCTGCTCTTCTCACTGACTATTCTTCTCTGGATTTCCTGACTATTTTTGTCAGAAATTCATTATCATTTGAGATTTACTCAGAGCTTTGAACAGTATCAGAGGTTTTTTGGGTAAAATCCCAGGTATGAATATTTTCATGATATCTGAGTGTTTCTTTTTTACACTTCATAGTAGGTCTTCAGGAGTACTGCTACATGTGCAAAAAAAAGTTGTATAAAGTCTCTTGTGGCTCCAGAAGGAGCAGTGCAAAGTTTTCAAAGTGTTTGTTAAATCAGAAAACTACGACTTTGAAAAATGTGAAGAAATCTGGTGGCAATGTGTGAGGAAGAGGAGAGGCTATCAGACCCTTGTCGCTCCAGGCTACATTACCCACAACTAGGATAACACATGAACTATTTACTACTACTATTTTGATCATCAATTAATTGTTCTGGCCATTTTTCAAACAAAAGTGTCAAACATTTTCTGGTTTCAGCATCTTAACTGTCAGAATTCACTGATGTTCTTCAGCATTTATGATTGTATATGAAGAGTGTTTGGGTTTTGGACTGTTGGTTGCTTGGTTGGTCACAATTTACAGACATTTTATAGACGGCAACTATTCGATTACTTGTGGAAATAATGATAACCAAATAATCAAATAATAGTAAACATACAAATCCAAGTGTACAATAATACTCTAATAAACACTTTTGTTTTTGTAGGTATAGTGCTTGCACATGCTACATGCAGAAATAGAATGCTCCAAATAATTTCTCAAATATTTCAAAATCAATGGATAAACTTGCCAACAGATGACCCCCTCAAATATTATTGGATCGGAGCCATGTTCCTATAAGGTCACAGTCCCTCAAATGTCTATAGACTCCAGGGTGCATAACCAGCAACCTGTTTGTTTGTGCTAAATTGCCTCAATGTTTGTGTAACTTCCCCACCAGCCATAAAATTGACATTACCCCTGAGGGTTGAGCCAGCTGAGCGCAGAACAGGCTGATAATGCCAGTCCCACAGCCGAGATCCATCACCACCTTATTCCTCAGAGAGGCACTGTTGCTGAGGACAACCTGCCGGTACGCTTCAGTGCGGCTCTTATCTGACAGCATCTCCAAGTGAAGCCTCTATATGATGAAAAAAAAGTCATGACACTTACTGTCATCATGATGACATTAATAGTTATGCAGATATAGTTATGTATGGTTGAGTTCCTTACCTTCCAGCCAGCCATTGTGATATATATATATATATATATATATATATATATATATATATATATATATATATATATATATAATATATATATATATATATATATATATTATATATATATATATTATATAGTTATGTATATTTCAGTATAGGAGGATGACAATCATTGTGCATACACTTGAAAACTTGGTTGAGAGGTAATCACGGCTCCATCACAGTTCATTTTTTGCCCCAATAAGAGTAAACATTACCATAGTCGCACCTAATGGGGATCCAAACAACCAATAAACAAATACCTTCTTGCAGGCTTTGTGCAGGCTCTCTGAACTACCCAAAGTTGTCTTTAGACATGCCACCAAATATATTGTGTAGCATCTGTATTACGTTATAAGAAGACCATAACTTTGGCAAACTAAATATGTTCGTTGTGATGGAGTCTGGCCTCTGCATGTTGATGTTTATAGCTGCCAACCTAAAATATATGGCTGTGTACCTGGAGGGCTGCAGGTGCTTTAAATTGTCAGCATGTGCAACTTGCAGGTAATTCAGCTGCGAAATGCAGAATATAATGATCCTTTAAAGTTTCTAACCAGTGTGCCATAACTGCTGAAGTATTCTTCATCTTGCCATGGGTCCTCCAGGGAGGTGTCCTCCTCCTCAGCAGCATCCTGTCGCAGGTAGCCTGCAGGGACATAACCTATGACTCCCTGCAGCTCTGCCCACCACCACTCTGGTGAAGGCTTGGCGTGGACGAGCAGCGCGTCCCCGCTGCTGAAACTGAGCTGCGGGACAA
Source organism: Diplodus puntazzo (assembly GCA_963678695.2). NCBI lineage: Eukaryota > Metazoa > Chordata > Actinopteri > Spariformes > Sparidae > Diplodus > Diplodus puntazzo. Next base: position 21,136,620 of record OZ023164.1, read on the forward strand.
TAACGGCACAGTGAGAGACACATCTGATGAAAGCATGCCGTTATTTGTCTGCCAGAGGTCTGTGTGGGTCTCTAACCTGGTCGCTGCCACTTCCAGTGAAATTAGACACAGCAACATATTCTTCCGGAGACGTATCATCCTCATCCTCCTCTTTCTCTGCCTGCATGTCCGCCGGCGGTGGTTTCGACTCGATGCTGTGTGGTTTTATTGTGAAAAACAACTTTTTTTTATTAGACAGCGGAACAGTAAAGTAATAGTAGTAATAGTAAATAAAAACTGTGTGCTACAGTGAAAATGAGCGGTAAAAACGACAAGACGTCAAGTGGCGTGAATATCACGAGTACTTCCGGTTTTGACGTCAGATTAAGTTGCCAGCTTCTTCACGTGCTGTCGGAAATATGCCGATTCTACATCTACCGTAAAAAATAACGTCTCAAAATGACTCTCGTGTCTCTGTGTGCGATCATGTAAACGTGTCAAGAGGAAGCAGACTTGTTGCAAAAACTTGTATGATACTAATTTACAATTGCATCAACATCTTTACAAACAGCTTATTTCACCGCCTTTAAAGGTACAATTTGGCTCAAGAATTTAACGAAGCGGGACTCTCGCAGGAGCACCTAAAGGCACCACCGCGCTGAGAAATGGAATGCAACTGGAACAGACTTCAATTAAACATTTTTGGTAGTCACCTCCTCTTCAAACTCATATTGACCACATGTAAAAGACATCCAACCCCAAAAAAGAGAATTAACATTATTCCTGATTCCCATTTGACAGCAAATCTACTGCTCTCTTTGTCTTTATATCCAACTTGTTGTACCATTAGTCATTTGAACACAAATGTTTGTGTTACAGTAGATCAGCAGTCCAAAACTGTAAAATATTTAACACTTTAGTGTCTGTCCAGGCTCTGGTATCATCCCCTCTCGCTCATCGCTCACATTTCAATGTTGAAGCTTTATACAGCGTTCTTCAATAACATATTCTGTCTTCTATTTACTGTGTTTTAGCTTCTTGGTGACAACAAAGCAACAAAGAAGAAATAAGGAGCATTGTACAGTATAAAAATATTACAAAATATTTATTTTCATAGAAAATGAATTTGACAATGAACAAATGATATCACAACATTACTTAGTAAAACACAGAATCGGTGAGCCGCTCAAACAGTTGAAGAGTTCACTTGCTGATTTTTAGAGCAGTAAAGCAAGAGTGTTTTAAGGATTTTATTCAGTCCTCTGAGGTGTATTTATGCATTAGCACGCTATTTAACGTGATGATCAACTTCATGGATGACTTTTCACACACCCTTGGTAAGAAGTTTCAGCTGTCTTTTGTTTTCGACTTGAGGAAGGGCTTATGCAGCACATCATAGAGTCTCTTTGCCTGCAAACACAAAATGTCAACATTGTCATTAAATGTTCCCTCTACCTTCTGTGCGTTCATATAGTAATGTGTATTTTGACTCACTTTTTGTGGCCCAAGACCTGGACAGAGAACCAAGTCCTCCTTGGAGGCACTGATGATTCCCTCTACAGACTATAAAATAAGCACAAAATTCATCATCATTGTGGATATGCAACTGTGCATATTAGCTGTTTATATTATAGCATCAATGTGAAGGTGAATCTTCCTTGTACCTGTACTCACTGAGAAAGTGGACAGCAGGGTAATGGCATCGGTCTTGTTTATGGATTTCACAGTGGTCAGGCAATCTGTAACCTTTAAACACACCAATCTAATCAGAACTGCATTGTTTAAAGACTGAAAAAACATTTTGGGCATACTCTAATAGCAGACAATTGTACTTTACATTCAAAGTGGCTGGATCTTATTCAGTCAATCACATTACAATGTTGTGCGTGGCTTCAAATGATCAAATTTGAAATAGCAGTGGAACTTACAACCTTTCAATAGAAAAGGATGAATCCACACACCTTTGACAGATAGTCTTTTTCAACTTGCTCCTTCAGAAGGTCTGCTGGTTTCTTTTCATATGACTTATACGTTTCCAGGTAACGCCCTGCCTCCTCTGGACTGTCAAATGAACATGAAGAAATATTAGATATGTTTATTAACATTTTGGTTTATTATCAGCCATAATGTTCCTGACAAACAGGACCAGAATAAAACACATTAAAAAAAACATATATAACAGACTTTTTCTTCTGATAATACACGTTGAGGTTGCAAAGCAGCAGGATCTTGTGCACATAGAGAGTAAAGATTTAAGACTGATTCTTTTATGCCCGTGTCCTGTCACAGTCAGTCAGTCTTGGCAATCAGTCGCAGGTTTTACCTCCAAGCCAAGATGAGAGTGCAGTCAGCCATGATGCAGATGCGAGCCAGCTCCTTCAATGCATGATGAGGATCTTTCTGTGAGGAAACACTAGATTAAATCTTAATTCAGAAATGGAATTTCGATATCATTATTATATATCTATATGCACATAGAGATGTCCTGCTTATTAATGTTTCTTATTTTAAACAGATCTAATCATTTTTCATACAGAATCTAGTATTATTAAACTCTGGCAGTAACATTTCCCTACTAAATTGACTCCAGCTTCAGACTTAAATTACATGACTATTAGTGAAACTAGCTCAACTGATTTACTTTACAAATTAAACATTCTGAATGGATGTCTTGAATTCTGTCTTTTTTTTTTTAGCAGTTTAGTGATTTGTGTAGGCTGTTCCATTTAGTCAAACATAGCGCGGCTATACTCAATAATCATTGTCCATATTTTGTAATAGAAACTGAAATGTATCTATTACAAAATATGGACAATGATTATTGAGTATAGCCGCGCTATGTTTGACTAAATGGAACAGCCTACACAAATCACTAAACTGCTAAAAAAAAAAAAAAAACTGAAATGAATAGAAACTGATATGTAGGGGGCGGCTGTAGCTCAGTGGGTAGAGCTAGTCGACCAGTGATCGGAAGGTCACTGGTTCGAATCCCCAGCTCCCCCGGGCGGGACTGAGCTACATGCCGAAGTATCCTTGAGCAAGATACTGAACCCCAGAATCGCTCCTGATGTGCAGTTGGCACCCGGTGGGGCAGCCACTGCCATCAGTAAGGGTCCTGCAATGAGCTGGCGACTCGTTCAGGGTGAACCCTGGCCTACGCCCATGAGTAGAACTGGATTTGGCCCCAGTAAGCCCTGCAACCCCTCAGGGGGATAAAAAGCGGCAACATCCCGCAACCCTCACGGAAAAGCGGAAAAAGAAAACGAACGAACGAACTGAAATGTAGTCTTGAATTTATTAATTTTTAAATTAATTTAAAAATTGCATTAAATCACTGAATATGCGGTTTTATTTATTTCATAACAATTTAGATCAGACTTAGAAAATGGATCAACAGCTTTGCCTCTAGGGGCTTCCGTATGTACACCATTAAGTTTCAATATAAAAGGTCATATTTTTACTTACCACATCTACTTGTACCAGTATCACTCTCAGGGTGAAAGTCTGTCCAAGCAGCTTGAGACGGTCGTGGATGTAGTTTGGATTGAGATTGTGATACCTCAGACTTTAAGTGAGGCCCAAAACCAACAACACAGCAAAACAAGATAGACAAGAGAAAAAAATACATATGAAAAAGTGCATAGCTGCTCTTCCACATCAAACATTATTTAAAAGACCAACACACTCTTAGACAACAGGAAGAAATGTAAAAAACAAAGCATGCATCATTTGCTTCTACATGTACACACAATAAATGGCCAATAAAATATTTTTGAGGCACAGAATCCCACCTGAGGAAGAGAGCACACGTTGTCTGGCCCAAGACATAGTCTGGTACAACATCTCCAAACTCCCATGGGACACTCCTCACAAACTTCAGAATGGGATTTCCCCTCTGAATAATGTATAAAAAAAAATCTGTGATGTGATAACTGAAACTATTCCAAGCTAATAAGGACACAACTTGACAGCGTTAGGACTCCATGGGGAATAGCATCAGCAAACTAATCTACCTTGTAATATGAGTGGGGATACATGTGCAGAGAACGGATGTGCGGATGTAGAGCATAAGAGGTGTATTATTATTTTTGATGCATACCTGCCGAGGACTGACAATAATGCTGCTCCCAGACCCCACTGGTTTTGGACCGAGGTTGAGGCTCAGATCTGACCTTTGACAGTTTCCCTCTTTCTGGTCTGTGCCAGCCACCTGTGTCTCCTCACTCTTCTCAACACCTTCAGATCCATCTTCAGTACGTTTGGCACAATCCTGAACTGTTTCACAACCTCCCGGGGCAGACGACACTGAAGCTGGCGCACGTTTGGAGGGAGCCTCTCTGTCAGGGAGTGAACCCACTTTGCTTTTACTCTGAACGATGAATTCTGCGTAGGACAGGGGCGCAGAAGCAGGCTTTGCCGAAGATGAAGCTGAGGTGTTTTCTCCTCCTCTGGATGAAGACTGAAAGTGCGACTTTGGCTGGAATACAATCACATTAAAATCGTACCTCAGAGCCGAGAATCGTGAAGTGAATTACATCAACAATCAGGTTAAAGGAAACTATTCTGACCTAAAACTTTGTGTTGTGAAGTTGAAATTTACCAGCTGGAATGTTATGTTAGCTAGCATTAGCTAGCCAATTCCTAGCCGCTACAGAAATATTGGTGTTAATTTTGGCAAATACCGACCGGTGTTCTTTCTGTAGTGAAAGCGGAGTCGTCCAGGTTGATGTTAAACCTCTTCTTCATGTTTTTTTAACAGCTGAAGACTTCTTAAACAGACACATGCCACTGACTGGATAGACTTTCTTTTGTCAGCTCCCTCTCTCGCACACTGACAGGTTTAGCTACAGAAACAACATTAGGACTTCCGATCGGAATCCTTCAGAATAAAAGCACCGTTACCCCAACGATAACTGAGTAGGAAAGTTAAATGATTAAATCATACTTTTCTCTGATGTTTAACTTCATTCTCACGCTGAAAGAAAAAAAGAGCCTGAAATTTCAGGCTAAACTTAACATTTTGCTGATGATGTATGAGCAGTTTCTGTCCAGCAGAAGGTTGTTTCCCTGGAAGCTCATTTGAGCCTGTTAAAGAAAGAAAACAGAAGTTAAGAAATTAAGCTTTGAAGGGGAAGTCATAACTTAGAGATAAAAAGTCAAAATTTAGAGCTAAAAGTCATATTTATGAGCTAAAAGTCATAGTTATGAGATAAATAGTTATATTATGAAAATGAAAGCAAAGTCAACATTTATTTAGTTTTTTTTATTTCATAATTGTGAAATTTTGTATTGATCTGCTAAAGATGATCAAAATCAAAATATTCAAATGCATTCAGTTCAGTTAAGGGAACTTGGGATTCGGCTACTATGGAAGCCTTGAAGGCTGGTTAATAAAAAAAAATAAATAAAAAAAACTTGAATTATCCTGTTAAGAAACGTTTTCACCTGTTATTAAGTCATACACAATGCAAGGGAAAAAATTAAGAACATACTTAGATAATGGATCAACAGCATTGCCCCTTATTATAAGTGACTTTGGGCTTGTTTTTCTGTAAAGTTGCTTATAAATATTGGTAGTCGCGGGTTGTTAAAGTTTTCTTCTTCCTATTGTATGTCATATTGTTTTGAATTCCTGGAACTAAAACAAAAAAGGATCAGGTCAAACACATCTCTTCAAGCTAAAACAAGAATAACACATTTTGTCCTGATGTTTCTGAATAAAATCACTAAATACTGCTTTTATACGGCACATTCTTCTTCCTTTTCCACACCAAAGTCAATAATCACTCAATTTGAAATGTTTGCAACTTCAATCCAAACTCGTGGTCTTCCTAAATTTAGGATGCGTTAAATCAGATTATTGTTACTGCTAAAAAAAAAAGATAAGCCTGTATATTTGATGCTTGATGTTACAGCAACATCTATAAACAGGTTTTTTTCTTTTTTAGTTAGTTAGTTAGTTAGTTAGTTAGTTAGTTAGTTAGTTAGCTGATTAGCTAGTTAGTTAGCTGATTAGCTAGTTAGTATTCATCCAAGTTTTTGCTACGCTTGCTACCATGGAGCATTGAGTTGCCTAGGAAACAGTGACGCCGCCATTCAAACCGCGAAGCATGGCATGTTGGGATACCTTTTCTCATCATGGCGGATCAGTCAGTTGGCTAATGTGAACGGCTAGCATATTTAGCGAATATTTGGTTTCTCAAATTGCAGGACTGCAGCCAGCTGGCTTTTTCTACACGGGGACTGCAGCCGCCAAACAGAAACTGGGTAAATATATGCTACATAATCTACAGCTGCGACCAGCGAATGAATTTACTTTGTTGGAACAAGTGGCAGCTAGCTTAAATGTCCTAGCGAACTAGCTAACAGCGTGCTAAGATAGCTAGCGGCAATGTCCGAGCTGGGGAACGAGTTGGTAGTAGATCGGCGCCTAGGCCGCGGTGTGCAGGCAGCGTGTTTGTCTCTTCCAGCGTATACGTTGTTCAGATGGTAGGCATGCATAGGAATTAAAGTTTGGTGGAATAATAATGTTGTTAAAAGCTCAGTCATTGTTGAACTTCAGCTATTGTTAGCAAACCTAGCTTCAGTGATGTGTGAATGAATGTTACCGCTAGTTACGGCAGTGCAGGCCCTACAGTTATTAGCGTTACCTAACGTGTTGATGCACTGTATGTTGCTGCTTTAAACTTTGTTCTCTTTGTGGTTCAAGTATCCGTGCAGCTTTGACCTATGTGTGAATAATTGCGTTGTTATGCAACATAACACAACTACACGGTGTATTGGGAATAGACGGGCTAACGTAATGTCGCTGTTTGAAATCTAAAATAACATGTTGGCAACGGCATCTCTGATGGCTAGCTTTAGCATCTACTGAAGCGGCAATGTACACCAACTCGGCAGAGGTTTGGCTACAAAACCTCGAATTTCGGTACCGTAGGATTTTAGTATATTTGTTTTTGTATGCATTAATGTTGTTTTTTGTGTACATTTCTTCTGCAAATAAGTATGGGCGTTTTTTGCGTAGACTGAGATTGTGGTTTCAACTGCTAATGTTTGTGAGTGGCGGTGCTTCCCACATGTTATATACAAAATGTATTGTGGCAGGACTAATGTTAGCTCTATTAAAGCTCTATGATCGTAGGAAAAGTCCTTTCTTCAGTCTATCTCAAAAGTTTGGTCTACATTCTCTTTTTTTAACCTGTTATAAGAAATAATCAAATCATATAACGTTATGTATGCACAGGACAGGCTTAAGGATTAAGATTTTCTCAATAAGGTGCCTTTGAAAGACTGTTGGTCAATTTTGAATGAGGTTGTAAAGTACAAATGTTTTAAATCTGGGATGGTTATTACATTCCACATGTAGATTTTTACATACTGTGTTTGGTTACTATTCCAGCTTCACTTTAGTCTTAGATGCTACTTTTGTTGACTTGGGAGTCTGGTTGTTTGCGCCCCAGTAAACCAAGTGAAAAGTGTGTTTTAAAGACTGTGAAATCAAAAGCAAAGTTACTTAGTTATCTGCCCAGTAAGCTTGTCAGATTTTGATCTTTGTGTTGAGACATACTGTAGGGTTGTAACTTTTACATTCAGATATGAGCTTTCTTTGTCTGCCAGCCAAACCATCTATTTGACCAGAACATTTAATTTCCCATGATTCCACTATAGTACATGTCAGAAAAATTAAATATCACATATGCCAGAAGGTATTATGCTCATATCAGTATTTATCACAGTGCATGTGAAGGACAGAGTGGGAACTAGACCAGGTTTGCTAGGGGCAGAATGGGGAGGGAGTATCTGGTCATAATAAGTTTTATTCTATTATTTATTTTTAGTATGCTGCACATCATGTCTGTATAAATCAGAAATGGATCAGTTCCAATCTTGTCCTTTTCTAACCATCAGTGTTGTATTTGATAACAGGAGGGGCATATACAGCACTCAAAGACAGCAGACTTGCAATAAATCCTACTTTCATGAAGTTTGTAATGCTCAGATTTTTTCAAACTGCTCTAGAAAGGTATTGATTCAGCTTCATGTTCATTTTGGAGGCTGTAGTTTGTGTTACTGTTGCTTATACTGAGAGGTGCCTGTGATATGTTGTCCACCACATTTATAAATACTAGTTGGCAGAATGACTATCCAGCTATTTTGCTCCTGTCCAAGGGGGGAACAGATTTAGAAAGTTCTTCTGTACCCATCCAAATATTATTTGAGATAATGTTAAAAGTCCAGTATAACTCCAGTTGGGGCCCAGCTGGGCGTTGTTTCCCATTACAATATGTTGGCACGAAAAGGAAAAAAACACCTGTGAACCTGTGTATGTTTTGTAAGGTTTCTTACTAAGCAATGTATTTCTCCTTATTGTTGCTTTAAAAAACAGTGTTCAGCGTGCTCAAGGTGCATGCTGTTCTTCGTATCAGCTATATTGTGTTGATACTTTGATGTTGTGATGCTGTAAGTCATCCATCTATTAAGGAGAACTTTAAAAGAGAGCTGTAAATGTCCCATTCTCTCATCAGTTGTACTTGACAACACATTCTTGAGCCTGACCGGTGAATGTGATGATACAGCACTTGAGCCAATCCACTGGCTATTTGAGGCAGTGCTACAGAGCTCGACCTTGGCATTGGTTGTCTGGCAGGGCTATCCCATGCTCTGAAGCTGTAGTGGAAATGCATTTAACTGCGGCTTGGCGTGGCAACTGTTGGGGCTGTATTCTTTGTTGTTTAAGTTACAATACCTTTTTTTTCTCTTGTCAGTGTTGAGTGAGAGCAGCACACCAGTGAAGTTAAGAGGGCCTTCACAAAACCAGCGGTACCGGCACAATGGAATGTGCAGTGGATATCCCCTCAGGTGAGTGATGAATCGGACACTAAAGAGGTCTCACATTTCCAGCCATTTTTATTTATTTTATTAAACTGATGTTTTATCGTGGATTGAAGTTTTAACCTCTATATCAGAAAAGTACACAGTTGTCCTGAAACTATTTAAAGCATGAAGTTGCATCTAGCCATGTTCATAACTATTAGGAAATAATGTAACCATATAGTTGCTCACGACTTTGTATATTATTGATATTTCCTGATATTTCAAATGCTGCGTTGTCAACTTGAAAGGCTAACCAATATATACCAAATTTCACTTAGCCATACGTCAGTCTTTGTGTTCATTGAACAGTTTAGACATTTTCGGGAACAGTGCACGGTAAATTGAAGCTTTGATTGTCTCCAGCCCCCCTTGATCTTCTAAACAACAAGTGTGAATAGCTAATGGATTAAGAACAGGCTTATCAGTCAACTCCAGAAATTACTTACTCCAGGTTTTGTACATGTAATGGATTTGTCAAATACTTATCTAATCTAAAATATTGACTACCGGGTACAGGTGAGGATGAGGCACCTGAGAAAGATGACATGAATGCCAAGGAAGAGAATGAGCCACCCCACAAGAAAAACAAGAAGCACAGAAAACACAAGAGCAAGAAGAAGAAGAGGAAGAGAAAAGGGGAAAAGGAGAGCAGTTCAGAATCAGGTGCTGAGTCAGATGTAGAGCCACCACCTCCACCAAGACCTGTTCGGACAACCAGGGCCAGGTAAGAAGCACTTTAAATTGAAATAAGCTGTGTAAACTAAATGTATCGTTGTCTGAGACCTGATAGATGTATCCTATCACGCATAAATGTCTACACTTTCTAACACTCAAGTTAACATACAAAATGAAGTCACTAATGAATAGTACATCTTTGTTTTAAGTTTGCTACTATTTTTTTTGTCAATATTTCATATCGCTTGCAAGTTATATTCAGGCTGTTGCCGCATAGTTTGAAGACAAACAAAAAGCAGAGAATGAGTCTCTGTAATGTTGGTGAGTTTTATGGCAAGTAATTTACATACAGAAAAGTAAATGTAGTGTAGAATATGCGGTGTAGGAAGCACCTGGACATCAAAACAAATGTAGAAGTCCATGTTGTGGTCTAGAATATGGTCTGAAATCCAAATATGTAGAGAGATTTGTCTGAGAAAAGTCAACACTCCCAGTGTATGCTTACTTAAATAAATTTGTCTGCCTTAGCCAAACTTAAAAAGTGACCTACTTGAGTTTTGGTTGTGTTAGGGAACTAAGTTTTCATATATTTACAAGGAAAAATGATAATTTACGTGAAAACTTTTGTTTGTGCTTAAATTGTGTTTGTAGTGCAAGACTGGCAGCAGCTGCAGGAGCTGGAGACCATGATGGGTTACAGGAAGATAGCAAAAGGGATGTAATTACAGGTAGGAGATCCTCATACAAAAACCCAATTCACCTTTCATTTGAAAGCAATGGTTTAATATCCCTGGTGATTTTTGATAAATCATCTCTTCACCTCTCAGATCGTGGGGACACAGAAGCTGATGCAAAATCCAAGAAACACAAAAGACACGCTGCCAAGAAGAAGAAGAAGAAAAAGAAGAAAGATGAAAAGCAGGAAAAGAAATCCCCATCTCGCTCCCCATCTGAAAGCAGCTCAGCTTCAGGTTCTGAATCTGAAGGTGAAGGAGGTAAAGGGGCTGGTGACGCCAAATACTCTGCAGCTGCAGCATCTGATCTGCAAGAGCCAGTGTCCAAACTAGTTCCAAAAAGCAAACGAGGGGAAGAGAAAGGGGTTCCTAACCTTATACAGAAACCTGAATTGCTTGGAGTGAAGAAGGAGGAGATATCAGATATGGATGTGTCCCCATCTGGAGGGAAGGGTGGTAACACCAATGGATCAGAAAAAGATATAAGTATGCCGTCTGCAGGCCAGGATATAATAACACAGACGGCAACAGTTTTGGTTAAAACAGAAGGTAGTCATGCTGATGGTGCATTCAGCCTTGCACAGGATCTCCCTGACATCATCCCTAAACAGGATGGTGCTACCCCAAGAGATGACCCAGGCCTGAAAGACCAGACCAACTCAGTTCAGATTGCAAAAGAACAAGATTCTTCCAGGTCTAGGTCTCCTTCCCCCTCCAGGGATGTAGTAATTAAGAGGTCTGGATCAAGTCATGGCCTTTCATCAACAGCAAGTCCTGGTAGACAGCAGTCTGACGTTCAAACAGCCGCACCAGCAATGAAAGAGGGATCAAGAGCCCTTTCTAGGTCAACGTCAAAGGGAAAAGGTTCTACAACTCCTCTAAAGAGTCGGCAGCTGTCCCGCTCCCTTTCCCGCTCTCAGTCCCCTAAACCTAGGAGGAGGTCACTCTCCACATCCCCAAAGTCACCCATGAGAGCTAGCTGCCAGTCCCGGTCTACCTCTCGCTCACTCACCCCCAAGAAAAAGGTGTCAAAGCCTCCAAAGAAATCCAAGTCTCCTAAACGTCGGAGGAGTTCATCGTCTGTTTCCCCAAAGCGGCAAAGAAGCTCCCACTCTCCCAAAAGAAAGGTGTCGCGTTCCCCTAAACGCAGTGGCCGCAGGTCCCCGTCTCTATCTCGGTCTCCCAGGAGAAGTCGAAGGTCAGAGTCACGTCCCCGTGGAGGCACAAGACGCTCCAGGACCCGCACACCTAGACGAGGTGGCAGGCATTCACGATCACGCTCAATCACTCGAAACCGTCGTTCCCACTCTAGATCTCGACGCCCTGTTCGTCGCTCCAGAACGCGGTCACCCGCTAGGCGTACAGGAGGCAGGCGCTCCAGGAGTCGATCCATGTCTAGACGTAGGAGGTCACCCCCTCCCAGATCCCGCCGGTCACGCTCCAGGTCGATCCGTAGGAGCAGGCGAACTCGATCACGTTCCATTGTAGTCCTTAAGCGGAACCGTCGCTCCAGATCCAAGAGTCCCCGCAAACGGACCAAATCCAGGACCCCTCCGCCACGACGGCGGTCTACATCAAGGTCACCAGTCAGAAGGCGATCTCGGTCCCCTGCCAGGAGAAATCGTTCTCCACCAAAGTTGGGGAAACGCTCCAAATCCCGTTCTTTGTCTCGCAGGCGTCGGTCAAAGACACGTTCACCACTACCTGGCAAGAGGAGGTCCAAATCTCCTAGGAGGAAAGGAAGAAGGTCAAAGTCTAAATCTGTCTCTGCGGGCTTGAATAGATCCAAGTCCAGGTCTGAGTCCAGTGATGCGCGGTCTGAGAGCTCCTCTCCAGCCAGATCCACATCTTCCTCTCCTGTCAAAGAGAAGAAGCCTTCCCCTCCTAAGGCAGAGCAAACAGCTGGTGGGAAGGCAGCTGGAGAAAGTGGAGGACTGCCAGCTACAGCAGGTCAGACCTTTTTCATTTATTCAGGCAAACTACAGCTTCACATATTGTTTTCATTCCTAAAGTTGCTGTGTCTGGTCAGCTACCAAGAAATTGGCAAAACTCAACTTTCTATTCTCTCTTCTCTAACTGGTAATTGTAAATTGTGTCACTGTGGCCCTGAAATGACCTTCTTTATGCCTTGTCATTTAATATGTACCATGCAGGTGGGTGGAAACCCGTGCCCTCAGCAGCTGCCCCCAGCCCTCCTGCTGGAAGCTCCTCAGAGAAGTTGCAGGCTCAAACACTTGCTCCCAAAAATGATAAGGAACAGAGGGAGCGTGCAAGCTCATCCAATGAAAGAGAGGTTTCCAGGTCCCGGTCCGGCTCCAGAGAACCTGGCACTAGCCCGGAAAGGTCAGGTTGTTCAGAAGGTTCCGATGAAGAAGAGGATTCTTCCTCTCCTGTTAAAACCATCCTCAAGCTCCTCAGCTCCACAGTGGAGAAGTCAAAGTCACGCTCACCTCCAGATCGCAGGAAGCTTTCGCGCTCAACTTCATCGCCTCGACGATCTACATCCAAGTCTGCATCCAGAAAGAAGCAGTCAAGGTGTGTAGGGTGTCTGAAAAGCTTACTTAAAAGGTATTGTAGACCTTATGAAACAGGGACTTCAAACTCATCAAATGGCCGGACCCAGTGATCAAATTGTGCTGCACTGGAAGTTTAATGAACAAGTCAGTATTGTGAATTATTTTGCATATATTTTAATTATTCATCAAGTATTTCATTCACCTTTCCTCAGGTCCAAGTCTCCAGTGAGGAAAAGAGAGTCTATCTCTCCATCAGAAAGAAAGAAGCGACGGTCTAAATCCCGGAGTCCTGCCCGACGGCGGAGGTCACGCTCCCCCGCGAGGCGTAAGCCATCCAAGTCACGGACCAGAGCCCGTCGGTCCAAATCCCGCTCTCCAGCCCGCAAGAGGCGATCCCGTTCACCCAATGCCCGTGTGAGGAGGAGGTCCAAGTCCACAGACAGAAGCAAGCGATCCAAGAGCCGCTCCACAGGCCGGAGGAAAAGGTCCAGGTCTGGAGATAGAAGCAGGCGATCAAGGTCTCGTTCTTCTGATCGCAGGCGCAGGTCTAGATCAAGGGGTCGAGGAAGGCGGCCCGCGTTTCGCAGCCGTTCGTTTGATAGACGTGACCGGTGGAAAAGGGAACCTAGCCACTCTCCAGTTCTCATTCTACGCAAACAGCGCCGCTCAGGTTCCCGGACACGACGCAGCAACAGCAAGACTCCGCCACGACTCACTGAACTGGGTAAAACATTTTGACTGACTACTGACATTCATACCTTTCATTCACATTTGTGATGTTTTTCTCAATGTTATACTTTATGTCCCCTCTCCTCTCCTTGATGATGCATTAACCCTCCCTATGCCTCTGTCGTTTCTTTCCTCAGATAAGGACCAGTTACTGGAGATAGCCAAAGCTAATGCTGCTGCCATGTGTGCTAAGGCAGGGGTGCCCATTCCTGAGAGTCTTCGACCGAAAGCCATCCTCCAGCTCCCTCTACCCACTCCATCTCCTGCGCCCCTCTCCTTACCTCTTCCTTTACCTCTCCCAATGGGTATGGGGATGCCTAACATGCCGAATATGCCCAATATGGGTCCAATGGGGTTACCCAATATTCCAGGAATGCCCAGCATGTCAAACATCACCATGAGTGCCGCTATGGCCAGTATGACAGCAGCTACTATGACAGCTGCTTTGACCAACATGGGTGCCCTGGCTGCCATGCCTCCCCTTGCCCCACTTCCTACCATCACTAACAAGCCTCCCCCGTGCCTCGCCCCTCCAACGCCAACCCTTAACCTGGACCACATCGAGGAAGCAAAGCGGAAGGTCACTCAACAAGCAAACATTCACACCATCAAGGAGCTTACCGAGGTAAACAAGGGGGTTTGAGAAGTGATAATACAATTAATGTACATATTTGCATGATGACTATTTCAGTGCGAGTAATGTAAACTCAAAGTAACTGATTTTTTTTCTCTGTGTTTTTGTAGAAGTGTAAGATGATCGCAAATAGCAAGGAGGAGATGGCCATTGCTAAACCCCATGTCTCAGATGATGAAAGCTAAAACCACCAAGCCCTAATGGTAAGATTTTCTTATTAATGTGACGTATCTGTCCCTCTTAATTTTCTTTTATACCCTTTCTCTTTGACATAGTATTCCCACTGTTGCCTCTTTTTTTCAGTCACACATTTCTCCTTCCTGCATGGTACATTAATATTTAAGATTAATTGAGTAATTCATCTGTGACACATTGAAATAAAATCATCCCATTCATTGTTTTAGAAGGGGTTTTCTTTTCAAGTTCAATTTTAACATTCATTTTCACCCTTCCAAAGACCCTCACCAATGCTTTGCCTGAGGGTCATTTATTCTAATACTTAAAATAATTACGGTTACAATAGTCTTGTTACTGTAGAGTTCAGCATTACAATGGCTGCGAATTGTCATTGTTATTTTTATGATAGTAACATCTACTTTCTGAACTTATCATAATAACATTGAAAGGGTATCAATGCTACTTTAGTTTTGTGTGTTCTACATGTGGAAAAAGTTGTATAAAGCCTTTTGTGCTTCCAGAGGAAGCTGCACATAATCTGATAAATGACAATGTGTCTAAGTTGCATTGTGGGTAATGTAGGTGCTGGAATTTGAAAAGGAGAAAGAATGTGTGGAATTAAATAGGCTAATGCTTTTTTTTGCCTAAATTTGGCACAATGCAACATGCAGCCAGAGAGAGTTTCGTGTTCTCAACGCGGACAGGTTGGAAAAATCTCTCCATGTTGTTGACTCGTGGGAGTAACGTTAGCGTTAGCCACTGTGTGCCAACCCAGCCGCATGGGACAGAGCGTGAGTAAAAGCTGCAACCATGAGGAATTGTGGGAATTGGCGTTCAATATACAAGACATAACATTAATCATTGACCACAGTTGACTACAACTACCAGGAAGGATAGTCGTAGTACCATCGTTCTATGCAGAAGGATTTTTTTTTTAGACAAGATTCCGAACAAGATTTTTTTTTTCCTGTGGCTAAATCTGCCCATAGCACCCATGCTACAGGACAGATTAATTCTTAGCACAGGCATGTTTTGATGTAGCACGTGCGACATATATACAGCCCTGTGCACTGTACAGCCCTGATATCTACTGAAATCGATGAGTTTTTTGCCAGTTCTTTCACTGTTCAGACAATTATTAATGTGCTGACACTGAATTGTTCCTCTGCACAATAAATAAACCTAACTTTGTTCTCTGTAGGCATTGATGGATGATTTTGTCTCTAATTACTACAAACAAATTAGAGAAATTGTCCAAACAAACTGACCTTTTCTCTTTCCGTCTCTGACCACAGCCACTCCCCTCAATGGATGGAAGAAAAAATGTAAAAAAAAAAAAAAAAAAAAAAGAAAAAAGAAGAAGAAGAAAAAAGAAAAAAAATCCACAGGGAGACCTACCTTTCCCACAATTCCTCTTGGTACCCAGATGACCTGACTGAGCCTCTTAAACCACCAAGAAGAAGACCACCCTAGTTGTCGTAGCTACAACATAGGAGCGCCGGCACCTGCCACTGCCCCACTCAGCTCCCCTGTTAGTTTCTGTTTGTGTGAAAGCTAGAGAGACTGGCAAACTGTCGCCTGTGATACCACTGAGAAAACTGGACACGCTTACATGTGTGCACAGTTGTATGACTGTATAGTGTGTGTGCGTCTGTGTGTGAATCGTGCGTGTCTTTGTATATAGTGACTCTCACCACCAACTCCTCAGTGTTGCTGCCAATTTAAGCAGCCACTGTTGTAAAGACTGAAGAGGAAACAAACCAAACTAACTAGTGGCGCAAGTGTTTTTGTAAAAGATTAGTTTCTCTAAATTTGTTTTACTTCTATGCTTTCTTAAAGGATTGTGTGAAGTGAAAACTTCTTCCTTGTTCTGCTGTATTTCCCTCGGTTATCTCCAGTCCCAGGTTTTATAAACTGATAACGCAGAAGTTTTGGTAGTAGTTTTCTCACATGTGATTTGTTTTCAGAGTGACCACATGTTGGAACAAGGTGGCAGATTTAATTTTTTTGAAGGAAGGGAATAATTTAATATATGGCTGCAAAAAGACGGTTTTGAATTTTGACTGTGATATGGACACATAACTAAATTCAGTTAATACTGCCCTGGGTATGACTTTTCTTTCCATCTATTTTAAATGGCACCAAGCTAATGTTTGACCGGATCTTTCATTTGGGCTTTGTTGGGCTTTTTTTTTCTCTGACTTGGAAACATGTTTGCTGTAGATTTACTTGGATATTTCATGTGCCACAGTTTTAACACCCATATATTTACATGCGGTGTTGCGTGTTTATATATGATAGAATTTAAGATGCACCCAAACCATACAATAAGTATGTGCTGGTAATTTTGAATTGGTTTGATGGCTATCTTGGAGATCCCAGATCTTCAGAACTGGGAACAGAACAAATCATGATCCAGTTTTTTGTATTCCTGATATGAAACGAGGGATGAAAAATGCAATTTCTCTGAAACTTCACACTGTAAACGGCAGTATTATTATTGGTTTAGAAGAACATGTCTGTTTAACCGCGTGACTCAATACATGACGAACAATTGGCAATTCTTTTAAAAAAATTAGCTTCTGCTTTTGCCTTTTTGTTGCTGTTTACGTTATTTCAACACAATTTATCTCACTGTCTTTTTTTAGAAAACATTACAAGTTGTTGTGCTGGGGATGACAGATGACTTGTAGTGGTTTTAGAATTGAATGAGAAAAGTTTAGTAAGCCCTGAACTGTGACATCGTTAAGGTTTTTGTGTATTAGACAATCAGGTTCTTTGTCTCAAGAAGGCTTTTTTGAAGAAAGAACTAAAACCACCTTTAATTTACACTTCTTACAGCATTCTATTCAGATGGCAAATAGGAGAGATTTGTTATTGAAAGAATATGTAGTAATTGTGAACATAAACACCAACCCAACAAGCCCTTTTCATTTAATCCACTAATACATTTAGTACCTGCTTTACTTGTAAATGTTATTTTGTGAGCTGTGTTGGGGTAAACAAGATCAGTGATTCGCTAAATGCTTTCGTCCCGTTGGATAACTGAAGAACAAAGACGAAAATGGTGCTTTTGGGAAAACTGGCAGGGATGAGGTTTTTAAGGACTCTTGCACTCATAGCTCGTTTATTTTCATTAGAGAGGGAAATAGTTCTGGATCCATCCCACTGTGTCAACCTCTCCATGCCCAGGGCTGTTTAACTGTAGAATATAATCTGTAATGGTTTTGTCTGACTGTAACTATACTGACTCAGTACCAAAAGTGTTGAACTGTTCAGTTGATTCCCTCAGATAACCTTTAGCTATTTTAATGACAGGAAAAAGAAGAAAATGCATTTTAGGATTCCTTTTTTTTTTTTTTTTTGGTCACTTGAGTATGACATCGCTTGCTTTGTACATAAATGTGTTGATGATTATTAAAAACCTCAGTGATCTGTATACTTGTGTCCTCCCTTTCTTTGCATTGCTGCACATTTCTGACTTGAAGATGTACTTAATATCTGTTTGAAATGGGACAAGTATAGTTGAGCTTAGGTGGGACTAAAATTGTTTATTTTCCTAATATGCATATTATCTTAGATACAAACAAAAGTTCACACATTTTTAAGGAAATATGTAAGAATTTTGGTTAAAAAAACAAAAAAAAATTTTCAAGAGAACGTAAAGAAATTCAGTTTTGACATGACGTATATATATTATGCTTAGGAGATATCCATAGATGTTAACATGCTAACCCGCTAGCCTCATCTCATCCTGTTCCAAAGCTCCTGTTCAGGCAGTGTATCACCAACACTCCAGTGCTCCAAGCTCATCACACGGACTGCTAAATGACCGCTAAGTGAATGAACCGCTGAATGATCTACTCCTAACTGATAGTGGTTGTTTTCAAAAATGCCAGTGGAGACAAGTAAACTATCTTAAAACAGCCAGTTTCATCACAACTTAATGACACAAGTTGGTATATTTAAAAAAATCATATATTAGAATATCAAATATAGCTATTTACAAAGCCAAAAAAACACAATCACATTACCTCAGTAGGGTTTACATTCTGTACAGTGAATGACACGCTCAAGCTGTGTTTAAAAATCATAATGTGTATAAAAAAACACGACATGCCATCCCATATTCTGGTAGAAGATCGGTCCTACCCAGGATAGAACAATAGAATTTTAGTAAATGGGCAGATTATGATGGACCCAGTTATTGACTTTTTTCCCCCTTTGATACTTTCACATTTGCAGAATAGAATATGTCATAATTCTTATCTGAAACATGCAGATTTTTTTCCTCCAAATTATAGTCCACATTAGTTGCACTAAGCTGACAAGTCTCCAGTTTCCTGCTCCAAACTCTCACCATGAGTCACACCCCTTTTATAATTAAAGGGGAAATTACTTCAATTTGCAAGAAATCCACATGGAGTTGTACAGGAGCTTTTGTACTGAGTGAGATAGTGCACAAGTTTCCTTTGTTTGGAATTAGACTGCAGTGCCTGGTGTGAATGGGGTCAGAGAATAAATGCTAAGTGAAATGACACCGGCCCGGTTGTGCATCGCTCAGCAGCGAGCAACCAGCTTTCAGATCTATAATGAAAGCCTTCTGCCCCAACTGACTGTACAATTTATTGATCTGCAGGGCTGTGTGCTTGAGTGTGCGTAAGTTTGTCTGTTTGCCTGTGCGGAAGGAAGTTAAAGATGGGTAAAGATAAATGAGTGTTTTTATACGAGTGTTAGAAGAGAAGTGGGCTGATGCTAAAATGTCATTTTCCTGGGACAATGGATAATTAGAATATCCTTTCAGAAAATGTTTTAGGCTAGAAGACACCTGTAGTTATGAAACCTTCCTACAAGTGGTGCACTTTCCCTGTGTTTCCAGCGTGCTTTTATTGTGGAGATCAGACACTTAAATCAAGCAATTTCGGACTCACTATCGACAAAGAAGGCCTTAAAACACTGTAATGTACAGATCCAACAGACCGTCAAGGAAAAGTGGTAGAGAGAGTAAAGTGTAGACTTTGACACATTAAGCAAATTATTTCCAGTTCACAAGTTTTCTGATTTCCTCAGATGTCAGGCGAAGACGAGTGACCCGGGGCAGTCTTCATGAAGAAAGCTTAGAAGGCTTTAATCTGTGGATTTACTCACTGAATTGGATAAAAAGGTTAAAAACTCCACAGTGAGAGTCTCCGCTTTAAAATACAAATCACCGTGGCGTACACTCAGATGAAAAATACAATCATTACCATAGTCATGGATTAAAGGCTTTGGACTGAACAGTGCAATGGATCCAATTCCCCGTTCAAATGAAATAAACACTTTAAGAGGAGGAAAAAATGCCGTAGTCCTTCTTGGTGTCTTAAAAAGGTTGTCATGAGTATTGTGACTCTCTCATTTATTGTCTTTTTTTGGTGGTGATTGAGAAATGTAAACCTATTCTGCTGTCAAACCGGGATAAGATGCGATTTAGTGCCTGTCAAAGAATTTCAGCTTTTTTTTTTTTCAGATTTCAGATGTTATCTTCTATTTGGATTGAAGACGAGCAGTGAATTCAAATCCAGCCGTGCAACATATCTCTTCTTGCTCAGAATTATGTAAGATTACTGTTTGCTTTCATGTATGATTTGTGTTCGTAGCACTAGTACAAATGAAATGTTGTAGTAGTTTTATGCAGTTTGTAAAAACGTAGGGACTGTACAAAACTCACTGAGATGGGGAGGAATGCTGCCTTCCATCAATATTTTTATTGGACCGTTGCCGCAAAAATACCCATTGTAATACCCCTGCATACATCTCTCCCTCCCTCCTACTGATGAAGATACAGCCACTTAAATTTTGAACAAAGGGCCACTAAAGAAGGATTTTCCTCAACAAAACAATGTATAGACTCATACAAAAGTACTTCCTTTCAATCATCATTTACGACCCACAAGAAGAATGTGAGGGTGTCTGTCTCTGCAGAGACCCTGCCCTTTGCCTGTATCACCTTATTTTCTTAGTATTTCGGTGAGTTCGAGAAGTGGTGTATAGCCCCCAGCCAAAAGCAATAAGAGGTTGAGACTATGTGAAAATGTAGTAACCAGGTTACTTTGCTGTCTCCGTCTCTCACCTCTGCTCTCACTGTGTCATAAAGAGCTACTGTGTGTCTGTTTGACTGAGGGCAGGGCGAGCAACACACACACACACACACACACACACACACACACACACACACCCACACACACACACAAAAGGCAAACGGAGGGCGGGATAAAGTGTGCACTTCGGCTGCATTCACACCATCAACACAAGTTGTGCGCAGGTGAGCATGTTTATTTGTGCATTAGAACGTTACCACTGCCCCCCTCGCTTCAGTTACTCTTTAGCTTGCTTGACCATTGCTGCTTTCCCTTTTTCTTTGTCTCGCACATTGTGGTGTACATACCATTTGAACCAAAAGAAATCCTCCTAATTATGTCTTTTGAGGTGCTAAATGAGTGAGCTGTGAACAGGCTGCTCATTGTGATTGGCAAAATAAATCCCGCTAGCCCGCATGACGCCAAAGAGCACCTTTATGAGCGGCAGTGCATACAAAAGCTATCTTGTCTTATGTAACTATTTGATTTTTTTCATACAGGGGCTGAAATAAAACATATATTCGGGATAAGGAAAAGTCAAAACAACCTCCTCTATCCTTTGAAAAAAGTCGGACTGCCCTACCTTCAGCATAAATGAAGACAAACACAACAGAAATGATCAGAAATGCAGAGCCAGTATTTTGATTCTGCTCTGAGTTTCCAATACTGCCTTCTTAATGAATACGTGTGGGTCAGGGTTAGTAATCTCTAATACTCTGCTGATATACTCTGGACCAAATATAGTCATTTAATTTGTGGACTGCGATGACATTATTCAGTAATTACGGTTACAGGCCTTCCTGCCAGTGTCTGCATGTGCGCTTGTTTACACGCAGCAGTCAGGTTTGCATGTATTCGTATGTGGGTTGCATACCGAGCAGCTAGTGAGTCATTGGATTTTGCAGATCAATGGCCGTCGGTCGATGGATGGCTGAGTGCTTTGCAACGACCACCCAATCCGAGCACTCTACCCACTCTGTCAGGCAGCCAGGAAAGGAGGTCACGTACACAAATTTCCTCTCCTCTCCCTCTCGCTCTGAATTCTCACAACACACTTTCCTCTCACAACTTTGCTTCACTCTCCACTCATACACACATGCACAGGCACACACTCACGCAC
This sequence comes from Diplodus puntazzo, assembly GCA_963678695.2. Classification (NCBI taxonomy): domain Eukaryota; kingdom Metazoa; phylum Chordata; class Actinopteri; order Spariformes; family Sparidae; genus Diplodus; species Diplodus puntazzo. The sequence goes on from OZ023164.1 coordinate 21,158,174, forward strand.
ACCCTGGATAAGCCGATGAATTCAGCCAGTGGTGGAGTTCTGGATCAGAGTGGAACTTGTTTCACTTCAGTGTGAGACAGACTAACGAAGACAACAGAGACGGTGAAGAGAAAAGGAGAAAAGAGGATTTGAGGGAAATGAGAGGCTCGACGAGATAAAAGCTGACGAGAGTGAAGACAAAAGAGAGGGAGAGCCGAGAACAAAAGAGAAAATAAGACGCCTAATTTTACTGAGGAGAATTTGGAGCACTGCCTGCAGAGCCAAGTGAGCTGTGTCTGTAACAGTGAGGGTCCATGTTCTGGTCAGAGGAGTACAATAAAGGTTGTGACTTTGACTGTACTTGTCGGTTCATTGTACTGTCAAAACAGTGTGTCTGTGTGTGTGTGTGTGTGTGTGTGTGTGTGTGCCCTTTTGAGTTCAGATGTGTGTGTGTCGACGTCCTTGACGAGACAGAATCCAAAAGAGGAACCAAAACTGTATGAAAGCAGGAGAGTCTGCTGCAACAATATGGGAACATACTTCTACAGACACACATGTTGCATCCATGTATGAATATTTCATGAGGGCGCTGAGAAGGAGCAACTATAGAGCTTCATTTATGGATGACTGAAGTTAACCCATTTAAAATATTAACACAACCTGGAAACTGAAAAAAAAGAAGCATTTCTCTCAAAGTCTTCTTTTCATTTGCCCTCGCAGATTGAACATTTAAATATGTATAAGTTTGCACATTTGCTAAAAATAACAAAATGTTTGGAAGTAATTCTTCAGCGACCCAAGTCTGGAAGTCTTCCTATGTCTGGACTGGATTAACTGCATTTCCCCAAATAACTGCCTATCAGTCAATCTGTTTATATTCATGGATAGACTTAGGTCATTTAGGACGGCCGCTCAAATCAAGAACACAGGGAATACACAAGGACAACACAGGCTTAGATAAAAACTAAACTAGGGGATTAGGTGCAAGTGGAGAGACACTGGGAACAGGTTAGTGCTCATGAGGCTGATGTGAGACAGGTGTGGAGGGAAAAAATCGGACTGGGGAGGAGCACAACAGCACAGGAAGGAAACAGGACACTGGGAACACAGGAAGGAAACGAACACTAGGAACAGGAAGGAAACACAACTCTAGGAACACAGGAGGGAAACAGAACACTGGGAACACAGGAAGGAAACGAACACTGGGAACATGGGAGGGAAACGAACACTGGGAACAGGAATGAAACAGAACCCTGGGTACACAGGAAGGAAACAGAACACTGGGAACACAGGAGGGAACTGGAATACGGGAGGGAAACAGTGGGAACACGGTAACACTGGAACACGGGAGGGAAACAGAACATTGGGAGCAAGGAAGGAAACAATACACTGGGAACAGGAAGGAAACAGAACACTGGGAACAGGAAGGAAACAGAACACTGGGAACACAGGAAGGAAACAATACACTGGGAACACGGGAGGGAAACAGAACACTGGGAGCACGGGAAGGAACCAGAACACTGGGAACACAGGAAGGAAACAATACACTGGGAACAGGAAGAAAACAGAACACTGGGAACACAGGAAGGAAACAGAACACTGGGAACACGGGAGGGACACAGAACACTGGGAACACGGGAAGGAAACAGAACACTGGGAACATGGGAAGGAAACAGAATACTTGGAACATGGGAAGGAAACAGAACACTGGGAACACGGGAGGGAAACAGAACACTTGGAACATGGGAGGGAAACAGAACACTGGGAAGACAGGAAGGAAACATAACACTGGGAACATGGGAAGGAAACAGAATACTGGGAACACAGGACGGAAACAGAACACTGGGAACATGGGAGGGAAACAGAACACTGGGAACACAGGTGAGCTGGATATAGAAAGTGACAACAAGGGACAAGAGGCTATAACTACAAATTGAAAAAGGAAATAGCTAACCATTATCAACTCAATTTGGTTTAGGTGATTGGTAGTCCCCACGCAGGTGAGTGAAGGAGGAGAACTCATCCTTAATGATGACTTTTCTTTTACATTGATATCAGCATAGAACAGTCAGGAATGCAGAAAAGAGTGTGAAGCAGCCATGCTCTGTGTGACATCATTAATACGCCTACTCGCTCGCTGGGAATTCTCCGGACAATGACCTGCTCTAATCACACATGGGCTAAAATGGACATTACACAGACTTTATGTTAGGGAGCTGGCAAGATAAAGTTATTTTAATGGCCGTGCCAAATTGATGGATATTTCCATTCACAGACTAGAGAAGGTGATAGGGCACAGTGTCAAGAGGGCGGGTGGATTGTGTGGGTGGCAGGTAACCTGGGTTTAGTACCTGATTGGGAGAGAGGGTTTAATGTAGGGAAATGAGGATCGTATGTCACATACAAAGCAGTTAACAAGGTCGCCTGCTGGCAAGGCAGATGTCTTGCAGATGACAAAATAGTCAAGTATCAAGTCATCAGGCTGCCCTGCTGTGTAGTAGAGACAATGTATTCCCTTTAAATGTCCTTAAATCTTGAAAAAAAATGTCTTCTTGTGTGTATCTAATTTAATCTCTAAACTACAAACAGACTATTTGAAATGTGGCCTCTAGTCATCTCAACTGGATGTGGGTCATCGAAATCCGTCCACTAGGGCGGAGGAGATGCTGGCCGCTGTCGCACAGTTGACCTATGAAGTCAGCCCTGGAGACAGATGCCTCCTGACTGTAGCACGTGCCGGTGTGAATGATGAGAACATCGAGGTAGTACAGTGCAGTTTGTGTGTGTGTGTGTGTGTGTGTGTGTGTGTGTGTGTATCTGCCTGGCTGCAGAGATTCCAAGTGATTCATTTCTATAGGGAGAGAGTGTGTGTTTGTGCGAGTCCTACATCAAAGCGTGGGCTTGCACGTTCGACAAACACAGCGGTCAGGATGTGTGCGTGTGTGTGCACGTGTCCTCTTCGTGTCTCCCATCTATGTTTGTGTTTGTGTGTGTGTGTGTGTGTGTGTGTGTGTGTGTGTGTGACAGCCGCAGTAATGTATATGTTAGTTCCGGTCCATTGCTCGAGAATGACAGCAGAGGTAGTATGTGCATGTGTGTGTGTTGTTTGTGACAGGATTTGAGGGAGAACCCATGATGACGTCCACAAAGATCAAGGTAGATCAAGGTTAATAAACGTGTGTGTTTATGTGTGTGTGTTTGTGTGTGTGCGTATCTGGTAGCTGCAGGGGAGGAAAGTTCCCCTTGTGTCTACACTGATTAACGTAGCATGTGTTCAAACATCAAAGGTGAGACTCAGTGTTGAAGCCTTAGCTGCAACACGTATTTAACTGATGGTGGGCAGCATAGTGTCATTTTCTAAATTCTGTTATAATCTTAATTGATTAAATTACTATTTATTTGACAAATAAGTGCATCAAACTAGTCCAGATGTCAGTTGAACCATCATCTTATAGCAGCAGACAAGCACTGCTTAGACAGTTTAAAGTGTGTGTGTGTGTATGAGTGTGTGTGTGTGTGTGTGTGTGTGTCATGTATGGCAGGTTTCAGCCCAGTGCTCACACCTTAGCCCCTAACCCGACTGTTCAGATGTGTGTATTATAGAGTCATGGACGTTCCAGTTCATCGCCCATGTTAGGGCTCGCGGTGAGAATATCGAGAGCGTGTCGCTGTCACAAAACGATGTAAGGTCAAGAGACGATGAGGTGGAGCGGCTGTGCTGCTCGGCGTGTGCGCTTGTTGCTTGTGCAAGATCTAGTTCATAGGTCGCGCTGACTTATACGACAAAAGCATCAAGGTAGAGCGGTGCTGGCGTCTGTGCGCTTCAGGAGGAACAACCTGCACAGCAGCGACTACACAAAACATACGAGCAGCTGCCGTTTCATTTCAGTGCTTTGACAGCAACCTCCGTGTGTTCCATTCAGTCTCTATTTAGATTGATAAAATACTCACAGGAGCCAATAACACGCCTGTTATGATGGACTCTATTAACTAGTTTGTTGGATATTTAGGTAAATGACACACTGGGACAAAAAATATCACAGGTTCACATCCTACCCACCTGCAACAGACTAATCAAATATTGAAATCTGCAACTGGCTGATCAAATATTCATACTCGCCAAAGGGCTGTAAAGTACTCACGTCAGTTAGTTGAGTGGTCTCCCTGGTCCTACTGAGAGATCACAGGTTCTATTCCTGGATAGGCTAGAGTGATCTTCAATTATAAACGCAATCCTCTTGGCTGATTCATTAGTGACCCCTCACAGTGACGGTAAAATGTAACATTGATTGTATTGTTTTTGTCTTGTCATGTCATCAAAAGATCCATTTATAAGCTCTCGGTTGGACTTAAAAGGAACAATCATCACTGTATTGATAGCCTTCATCGGCTCTATTGTCTTTAAAATGGATTTAATGATATTGTGGAACTTGACAGGAAACATGGGACGAGGAAGAGTTAAGGGTTATTTCTTTGTACCTTGGTTTTATTAAGGATTATGCATTGGGGAGAAATAAGGCAGATGAGAAAGACAGAGGGGGTGAGGCGACTAAGGTAATGAGGCAGACCTGAACCCACCTAATGAATCCATCGTCACTGCTTCACATGCTGACTTCATGATTGGAACTATCAGCCTATTCAACAGCTGCCCACATTGGGAGCATAAGTTCACGCCCGCCAAATGTTGCTAATGCAATTTTTAAAAATCTGTTTAATGTTTTATTATAAACCTCTGCTTATGCTGCTGTTGTGGAACTGAAGTGGAGCTAAACATTATCTGCTTACCACCATGGTGATGGAAAGTCGGGAGGGAAACTTAGTTGGTTGATGGATTAGAAATTAAATTAGTGAACCAAACATTTCTGGAGCTTCACAGCAAAACATTGCTCCAGTGTTCTCCTAAACAACTGAAGTACATGGGAACAAAACAACTGAAAAAAACATTATTTAAAGTGCTCGAGCTTGTGCATCCACTGCAGATGGGTCGCTGGCTAACACTTTTTCGCTTAGCATCTTCTCAAATCAATTTGGGATCTCAAGTTGTATCAGTCCATGTTGTCGTTTATTTTTTTCACGTCCTTAGATTTTTCCATTTGCATGAAAGTTAGTAGATAATGACTACATTTACATTTTTGGTTGAACCTTCCCTTTAAGTTTCAGTGTTTGGGCACCCCTGTCTCTTTCTATTCTATCTCATCTCCTCCTGTCCTGCCTGTTCCTATCCCCTTTTAACCCACCCAACCAAATCCAATCCCATCATGTCCCAGTCCATCATAACATCATCTCTCCTAACTCAGCATGTCTTATTCATTCCACCTATTTAAATGTGGATTGGATGACTCTTGGGAGTGCTCTATGTAGTTGAGAAAAGTTGCAACTTAATCTTTTATAGATATACGCTGAGAGGCGACCATAAATGTCTTGGATGTCTTGTTTGTTGCAGGCTGTCTCAAAGGTTTTTGAGATAAAACCCTGACTGCTTGCATTTTATTCTTCTTAAGTATCTTCCACATATTCACTTGGCAGCAAAGGTACAGAAATGTTTTCTGAGAACAGCTAAAACAACAATCGTCTCTTCATGATCCCAGTGTTTTTCTCTCAATGGGCTTCCCTTTGCACATTTTATTTATGCAAGGTGTTAAACGCTGACTCACTTTCAGCAACAGCAACAAACATTTTCACTCTGCTGGCGTCGCACGACTTTTACCTTCAACTGTACTTGTACACATTCTTATACATGACAGCTCTTTTAAAGTTGACTCGTTGTACCCTGACGTAGCGAGACAGCCAAGAAATGTATGTTTTTTGCCCACTGCCGTATGCATTAATTATGTCTTCCATGCAAAATAGATTAGATCTGCAACTTAATTGAGTGGCTGAGGCAGTTGTGGAGTTCATGGCTCACGTGACTTGCTACTCCAGTCCACCTTTTACAAACCTAAGAAATAAAAATCATGCAGTCTGTGACAATAATGCCCCTCATTTTAGTTGCTTTGGTAGGTGGATATTACATCTCTTATCAGAAGGTGCTGAGACGCTGGAATGTCAATTGATATGAAACAAATGAGGTGGAATATGCAGCTTTAGTAATTTTTGCTCTTAGAGAATGCATTGTGCATATCTTTTAAAATACTGTACATGCAGTATTCACTATCAAGTAGCAAGACAAAAAAAACAGGATATGAGACGTGCATTACTGTTTGTTCACACAGAACAGCTACTATGTCTATTTTCACACCCCTTAAATCCTTTTTCAGCCCTTTTTCTAACAACATTGTTTCTGTATTCCGGAGAGGGCAGACAGTCTGACGTGTCATTGTTTTGATTATTCTTCTATTTTACTGCAGGACATGTTTGACTTTGACAGTACAAGAGACTGTCTGTTAGCTTGTCTCCTGTTGTTACCCGCTTTTGAATGCTTGTCGTACGACAACACTGACCTGTATTTGTTTTCCTAGATGCAAGCTCACAGCGAGTCTTATCTCTGTGTTTCCTTTACGGTTGTTTGTCAGAAAGGATGCATTAGTATGCATCATGAATGAAGTATAGAGAGGAGACACAGGTTTGAACTGTAACACGATTTGATGGATTTGAAGCTGTCACTCTTGCTGGGGGCAAACTTGGACCGGGGACACAGAATTATCACTGTGTCTCATTGCTGCTGGAGTTTCATGGGGAGTCTGTTCATATTTTATCATATCCATGTATTATATAGTGGAATGGACCAAAGTCTCCTCTGTAGCCAAAGTGTGCCCAAAGTCCGCCTCAGTGAGAATTGGGTGGCATGTATAAATATGTGTGTCTGGGACAAAATTTTAGTCAGTGGGTGGTTTTCACGAGCGAGGATACTTAGTCGCAGGCATTTAATTTGAGAGCTCTTATCTGTATCTGTGGAACGAGGGCTTTGCTTTAGAGGCTGTTATCGACCTTCTTCGGCCCTGAAGTGTTCTGCTTATTAGCTGACTGACAAACAATCCATGGCGAATAGAGGCATCAGTGTGGTGCAGCACATACAATGCCAACATAAACCTTTTGCTACTTTTCCATCATATCCTCATCTTTCTTTCATAATGAGCTCTATGCCACGATGCATACATGCATGCTCCATTTCAGACACCTTATTGGCATGAATGTGGATGACTCTACCGCCAAATTAATGGATTTTCATATGAAAAACAGATAAATAATCACAAGAAGAGAAATATTTTGACAGTCTCTCTCTTTCTTCATGTTCTGACCCTGACTATGTTCCATTTCATGGGTTGCTTAGCTACCACGCTCATGTGACACGTCAGTGGCGTATTTTAGGCTTTTCGTCATTCAATCTTGCACTGATGGTGAATGGACTTGCAGTTATGTAGTGCCTTTCTGGTTGACGGACCACTTAAAGCGCTCTACAATACTCGCCACATTCACCCATTCACACACACATTCAGCACTGATAACCTCCTCATCAGGAGCGATACAGTGCTTTCCAACCAAAGCGCTCCATGATATTTCTACGCCCAGCCGTTTACTCTTCTGCTCACACACTGATGAAAAAGCCACTGGGAATAATTTGAGGGTCAGTATCTGTCCAAGGACACTGTGCCTGAACTGATGTGTTGCATCAGTCAGTGGGTGATAAGTGTTTCTGTTTCAGTGTGGCATTTTAAAGTTTAACTTGACTTATTCCATTTCACTTAGAAAAAAACGATGTCCAACACAGAAAAAGTGCAATGGAACAGGTCATCCAAGTTGGAATTCCAAGTCAGAAATACACCGACATAAGTACAGATGACATCACGGCAGTATGGCTGCGCACAGTGAACAATGGCTTTTCTCTTCATCACTTTTACTTCATACAATGTTTGTTTGTGGAAGTATGCAAGCAGTAAATACAACTTCATAGTTGCCTTTTTTGCTTTTATTCATATCTGTGCTGTCATTGTTGCCTTTAACTGTTAAATCAGCTGCGTTGTTTTTCTGACCAAATGCACTGGAGCACTTTTAGATTGGAAGTCGGAAATGCCAACACCTGCCAATTCCTATGTCCAAAATCCAAGCAAAGAGTAATTCAAGACCAAAAACTTAACTGCAAACCAAAAACAAAACTAAGTACAAATCAGTATAACATAAGAACACAGTCAGCTAATTTAGACTGAGACAGGACAAGGGAACGGATAAGAAACAGAGACGAACCAATGAAGAGTCAGCCGAAATACAGAGGAAAGATTAACTAATGGAACACTGGTGAACACAATAAAAAGGGCAGGAAAAAGACAAAGACAGGAAGTGTAAAGTAAAACATGACACACAAGGACATGGTATACAAAACAAAACAAGAAACAGCTAACCCAAAACCCAAATCATGACAAAGGTCTGAATAATAGTTACAGGCAAACAAAACAATGAGAGAAAGGACACTAAAAATGGGTTAATCGGGCCATTATTTGTATGATTGGTACTGCAGTTTTTCTGGTGAGGACAGTTTTTTGAGACAGCCACATTCACCCCAAAATGTTCAAAAATCCTAAATAATTATGTGACCCAGTTCAGTTATAATCATCTTTTATAGGCCTATGTCAATTTGGTCTTATTTGGGCTCGATGTTAATTTTGTCTTGTTGTTACCATAGTTACCACTATATCTGTTTTACCCGTTTGTATGTAAATTCAGGGCATTGGTGTTAAAGAGATTAATGCCCTGTCAATTTCCCCAAATAAACAATGATTTATGATAAAACTAGTTTTTCTTCTGGCGTCCTTGTTTGACTTTTTCAGTCGACACATTTGCACATGTTCACCACTGTTTCTGACCAAGAAGATCTCCACCAATAGCTTGAGACTTCCAGCAGCCCCTCCTCAGTTTGGCAGAATGTGTAATAAAACCTGCTTTTAACAGTTTATTCATCTTTAAATTACATTTCATCTGCTGCTCACTGTTCTTTTTCTAAGAATCCAATTTCCACTATACTAATCCATGTGTGGAAGGAGGACGTCATCTTTCCAGTTAGGCTTATCAGCCTGTTAGGGGAATGTATCTGGAAAATTGCCATCAAGCGCTGCTGCCTCACAGGTCATAGTTCACTCGGGTCTGTGGCTTAATTTATGAGCGAAATAAGCGAATGAGCGGAGTAGCAGCTCAATTAAACAACCATACTGGTGGAAATCCATTTTGCTCTACTTGATGCATTTGATGGATAACTTGCAGAAAATCGAAAAAATTGCATTTTGCAGTAAATCGCGGCGAACATTTCACACTCCACGTAAAACTCACGTGTGCAGTGTTTTGCCTTCATGTTTCATTATTTTTTTCGGTGGCTGCATGCGGTGATTAATGCATCTGCCAACTAAAACCTTTCTTTCTCTCTGAGCACAGGGTGAAATGACGAAGTAAATGGTATAACAACTGGTCGAATAGTTCTAATATGCTGATATTTTCAAGCAAATATACACTATTACTAAATGCAGTGTTTGTCAATGTAGATTTGGGATTGCGGCATCTTTCAAACTAACACCACACATTTTTAGCATTGTTTGTTTTGTCTCTACATCTTAAGACTGTAAAAACTATCTCTTCCTGTTTTTCCAGGCATGAGATATTTTTCCTCTGCATGTCTGCAGAAGAACAGAGCATGCAACATGCACAAGGCCTTTCAGTACATTGCATTCAAATACATATTGAATATTTTAAATCAGGGTTCTCTGTAATCATGTGTTCACTCGTGTCTGTGTGTGTGCTCGTGTGTGCCTGTGTTCTTTGTGTTTGTGTACTACTACATGGGGACTAAAAGACTGGACCCGGTAACATAAATTCTCACATTTTTAGGGTGTTAAGGGGTTTTGAATCAACAGCATCAGCATTGCACAGATCCCTCAAACAATAGGATGAAAAACATGAACCCTCAGCAGTCACAATTACCATGAGTTATATCACAGTATTAGAATATTGCAAGAAAGGTTATAGGCTAAAACCAACCTCGTAATGAAGCTTAAAATTAAATAATAATGTCTCACGGACCCAATCCACAACTATTTAAGGATTTAATCAAGATTTAATCATTTTTTGAAAAAGGCTGGATACCAAAAACTATGGCCAGAAGGGGACAGCTAAAAAGTAGATGCCTAGCATCTGATACAATTTTATCTGCTTTATTTAAAGATCTAGATGTGTAAATGTCTTCTAGGCTGGTCAAATAAGTCTTGCAGTTTGTTGGCAGTAGTTACAATTTTCCCTATGAGTTCTTTTGTGCTTCTGTTGAATTACCAAAGCAGCAGGTGATGCAAAAGGTCAAAACACTCTGAACAAAAGCAGTGTAAAATATATCAAGCTATAAATATATATATATGACTATAGAGACGACAACGTTAGTATCCACTTTGATAAATGATAACATTCTGTAAACACTGCCGCCGAGCACGCACTGTGCTCTCCAGCTGTGTCGACAGCTTAGGAAAATGGATATTAATGACCTGTTACTGCTGTATGTTGTACAGAGAAAGAAATAGAAAACCAGAGGGATATGGTTCCGTGAAATTCCTCAGAGATAAGAGGAGTGAAGAGAAACCAGCATTCACACAGACAAGACAGGTTTTATTCAAACTTTTGTAATTTTCAGCCTGATATTACGTTAAATACATGTTTAATACACTATATGAATAACCAAGACTGAGTTATTAGACTAGATCATCTAAGTTTTTCCTAAATGACGTAACTTAGCAAAAGAGGTCGGTTGCTGTTAGAAAACCAATACTATATGCACTGCTGCAACATTATTTTGTCAAAAAATGTCCCCACATTCAATCTAACTGGTGGCCCTGGGAATTAACGTCATTCTATGTAATGTCCCAGAAGTGATAAAAACAAGCAGTGTGTGTGTGTGTGTTTAAAGGTAAGCTAGACCTGAGTGCAAGTTGCCGTAGAAACATCAGATTGAGGCAGAGCTCATGGCCACAATGGAGATGATCAACTATTGGATAAAAAGGGCCCAACGGCCTCATTTATTGCAGACCTCGGACCGCACTTGCAACATCAAGGTTGGTCTACACACAATCACATACACACAGGACTACATTAAAACAAGGTCAATTATCAGCGGCAGTGATTTTCCTGAGATGGTGTTCAGTAAAACCTGGATTTTGTCGTTAACCTATTGAAAGTGCTTAACTTGCCTTTGCGAAAAATGCTTGAGATAATGACAGGTATCAGTTATTGGTGAGATCTTAGGTTTGTGATTTTTTTTTATTAATATGGTGCTTTTTTGAGACATCTGCAAGACCTTAATCACCTGGTTGAGAAACATTAGTCAGCTAATGAAAAGCCTTTCTCTAAACAACAATAATGACAGTAATCTTGTTTGAACACTGCTCAAGTAAACCCAGCAGGAGGTATGTGCCGTCTGCATAAATTCATACTGATTTGACAAAGTGGAGTTGGTGCACTGTTTTCCAAACAGGGAGTCGACACACAGGCCTCGAGCGCAGTCACAGCACAAAGCTGTCAGAGAGATGACTGAGATGAGCTCTAGAGAATGGAGGGATCTTCAAGTTAAGCAACAGGATTTCAGTGGCACTTCAACAGGCTTTGTCGCCTAGCAGTGCCCATAGGTCTCCTGATTGAACATCTGCCCTATCAATTCAGCAGTCAGAGCAGTAGCTATTTGTAGCTCGGAGGCACCTTTGGCAATAAATCTCCCGACGCGGATAAAGAGGTAGACACATGTACGAGTATCACACTGCACTCGCTGCCTCAGTCCAGCGTTCTCGTTGGTTTGACTGGAGCTTAGCCTCAAACACATTTGTGGACACACACATACATATTTTTTGAAATAGAGAAACTCAGGTCCCAGAGCGACGATAGCTTCTTTTTAAAAAAAGGTTTGATGAGAGATGACAGCCGGAAGCCCCTTTAGGGTTGCAATACATGGACATCAATTTCAGGCACAGTGGATTTACATGGGCAGTATTTCCTGCAATATAATGACACAAAAAGCAAAATTACATCATTATTACAAGGTGCAACTATAACAAGAAAAAATGATATTGGTTGCAGAATTATTCAAAGGGCTTTACACAGTGGCGTGCACAGACTTTTTGAAGGGCAGGGGCGAAAAGAAAAAAAGGGCACATACAGCGCGTTCTCGCCACTGAAGAGGGCACAAGTTCTGTGCGTTGCCGAGGGCACTTTAGACATGTTTATATGTTATACAAATGGCACATTATATAGCCTTAAAACAGACTAACTAGACAGACTACTCGAGTTAATTTGTAGTTAGGATCAGCAACCTCGAGAGCTGTGTAGATTCAACATTGGACTGTGAAGAACACACAGAGACATGGATGTATGAAGGAATTAAAACCCTGGGGGGTCTGGGGGTCCTCCCCCAGAAAATTTTCAACTAAGTAGATGCCATTTCCTGTATTCTAGTGCATTTTAACACCAAATTAGCACCAGAGAATCCAAACTGGTTGTGTGAGATATAGTTCCCAACATGAAAGTCATTGCAACAGTAATGTTTCATCGTATTTCTTGATCTTAATAGTCTTCTGGAGTCTAGTGTGTTTTCTTCACCCAATAGGGCTCTGTGATAAAAACACAGGGAACAATACACATTTAAAATATTTATTTGACAACTCAAAAGAAACAAACTATGATAAAGCGTGGACATACAATGGCTTGCAAAAGTATTCACCCCCCTTGAACTTTTCTACATTTTGTCACGTTACAACCACAAATGTAAATGTATTTTAATGGGGTTTTATGTGATAGACCAACACAAAATGGTGCATAGTTGTGAAGTGGAAGGAAAAAGATACATGGTTTTTAAACATTTTTAAAAATAAAAAACAGAAAAGTGTGGTGTGCAAAAGTATTCACCCCCCTGAGTCAATACTTTGTAGAACCACCTTTCCCTGCAATGACAGCTGCAAGTCTTTGCTCATTCCTTCTTGCAAAATAGCTCAAGTTTAGTCTGATTGGATGGAGAGTGTCTGTGAACAGCAACTTTCAAGTCTTGCCAAAGATTCTCACTTGGATTTAGATCTTGACTGTGACCGGGCCATTCACACATGAATATTCTTTGATCTAAACCATTCCATTGTAGCTCTGGCTGTATGTTTAGGCTCGTTGTCCTGCTGGAAGGTGAACCTCCGCCCCAGTCTCAAGTCTTTTACAGACTCTAACAGGTTTTCTTCCAAGATTGTCCTGTATTTGGCTCCATCCATCTTCCCATCCAATGGATTGAACAGTGCTCTGTGAGATGTTCAAAGCTTAGGATATTTTTTCATATTCTAACCGTGCTTTATTAAACTTCTCCACAACTTCATCCCTGACCTGTCCGGTTGGGCTTGATGATGCTGTTTGTTCAACAATGTTCTCTAGCAAACCTCTGAGGCCTTCACAGATCAGCTGTATTTACACTTAGATTAGATTACACACAGGTGGACTCTATTTACTAATTAGGTGACTTCTGAAGGCAATTGGTTGCACTGGATTTTATTTAAGTGTATCAGAGTAAAGTGGGGTGAATACTTTTGCACACCACACTTTTCAGTTTTCTATTTTTAAAAATGTTTGAAAAACTTGTATCATTTTCCTTCCACTTCACAATTATGCACCACTTTGTGTTCGTCTATCACATTAAATCTCATTAATATACAATTGAGTTTGTGGTTGTAACGTAACAAAATGTGGAAAAGTTCAAGGGGGTGAATACTTTTGCAAGCCACTGTATATGTTTCCAACTGAGCTGTGCACTTCAAAAAAGGCATTTTAAAGAAAAGCATTTTTAAAAATTAAAATAGAATAAAAAATCCCAAATGCTTAGCCTGGCGGGGGGTCAACTTAAACCTGGCGGAAATCCTGATATGCAATGCTAACCGAATGCTTAATTTTACTGGCTAGCTTTAAAAAGCTATTCCCGCAAGACTTAGCAAGGCTAGCTCCTCAGCCTAGGCTTAAACATGTGATAGGCATCTCTACCTAATAATAGCACTTCCAGGCTACATACACTAGTATTTAGTAATGCAAAATTGCTAACTTAATAGACAGCTTGCTATATTAGCTACCTACCTCACACAGCAGTAGGATGCAGGGTTGCACCTCAGTCAGTATTAAGTCCCCACTGACATGTGACCATTTGAAAGTGAGTGTGTCTAAAATTGAATACTTAAATGGATGGAATGGACTTATTTTAACAACGGGAATGTGTTCTTAAAACTTAAGTTACCATCTATCTAGCGGCGATCAATTTATTCCATCATTTACTAAATACAATGAATCTAAACGACCTAGCCTAAATTGTAAATTGAAAACAAAATCTAGAAAGTTTTTTTAGCCCATCGGCCGTTTGCAAAAAAAAAATAAATAAATAAATTTTAAAAAAACAGAAAATATGGGCTAATGGCCGTACAAAGTGTATTGAACATAAACAGGGTTTAAAATGACTCTGGGAAAGCTTGCATGCCTTAATTGGAATCAATATTCTCCATCCAATGGCAGCGCAATGGCAGAGAGCACTTGTGTTTTACCAACCACAAGGGCACTTAAGCACGCGTTCATACCACCCAAGACTAGAGGGCAGGTTATCATGTTTTGCCAACCAGGAGTGCGCTTAAACTTGTTTTAACCACCCAAGAGAGCAATTAAGTGTTTTATTTTCACCGAAGAGGACAGTTTAGTGTGTTTTGCCAATGAGGAGGGCACTTAAAGACGCCCTTTTGCCACCCAAGAGGACAGTTTATCATGTTTTAACCAGCCAAGAGGGCAGTTTAGTGTGTTTTGCCAACCAGGAAGACACTTTAGCACGCATTTTTGCCTCCCAAGAGGGCACTTTAGCACGCGTTTTTTGCCTCCCAAGAGGGCACTTTAGCACAAATTTTTGGCTCCCAAGAGGGCACATTAGCACGCCCTTTTGAGAAGGCAGTTGTATTTTGCCAACCAGGTGGGACCTTTAGCACACGTTTTTGCCTCCCAAGAGGGCACATTAGCACGCGTTTTTGCCACCCAAGAGGGCAGTTGTATTTTGTCAACCAGGTGGGACCTTTAGCACGCGTTTTGGCTACCAAGAGGGCACTTTAGCGCGCGTTTTTCAACAACTGGGCCACAAGGGGGGGCGACCGCCCCCCTGCCCCCCCTGTGCACATCACTGGCTTTACAGTTGCATTTAGATGTACGTTTTGGACACTAACACTCATGCTTATACACAATGTGGAGTTTCCAGCTCAGGATAAAATTAAGGTACTGTGAATTTTACTAAACCAAGGATCAATAAATCTGTTTGTTTCATGCCTATCATTTCAACATTTCTACGGTAAGTATCATATTACATTCTTATTACATGTATGCGAGGCGGAGGGGATGGTTGTGACGTGAAACCGTGGCAAACTTCGTGACCACTTTGAGACCACTGTTCCCTTCCTGTTTCATCTGACAATCCCAGGTGATGAAACTAACATTTTGCAGCCGTGTTTGAGGCGACAAAACTGCATATTTTTAACAGAACGTTGGGACAATTTCCTGCCCCGTTTGTGGTGTCAAAACCAGGTATTTATTAACGAGATGCCAGGACATTTTCCAGCCGAGTTTATGGTGACAGAACTGAATGTTTTTTAACCGGATGTTAAACCTACCTGCCTTCCAATTTCAGACCACACTAGAAGACATCAAGCAATCAGTCCAGCCCACTCAGTCAGTCAGTCTATTGATGTAACACTAAATCAATCAATAAACTGATTATGTCATTAATCACCGCTCACGTCTCTCACTTTGTTCAACCATACAATGAATGATGTAAAAAAACAAAATGCAAATAAGATCTGATTGTTATTACGGTAAGTTGCTGGTTTTCTGACTAATTACAACCAGCCTCTGCTTATCTTGTGTTTGAATGATCAAAGTAAAAAAAAAAGGGGTATTATTGTCTCTCTGGGTGCCATGAACATCGATTACCACATAGTTCTCTGGTGCTTTTTATTTGCTCTAACCTCCGCCCTAAACCAGCCCACGGAGGACAACCAATTACAGGGCTTTTATTTTCACACCACACAAGTATGACCCAGACATGTCGATTTCCTCACAGCCCCTGGATATACGTAGATGCTGCCGCTGTGAGACGATCAATACTCATCCTCACCTGTGTAATATCCATATCCCTTCAGTGTGATCTGAGTACAATCATATAACTGTTACCTTAAAGGATTGATAAAACATCCGTCTCCGCAGCACCTTATTGTTTTCTGTCTCTGCATCGCTCTCACCTCTCCTAATTGCTTTTCACGTTTTTATCACACCCTCAACTCCATCTATTAGCTCTCCTTCTCTCTCTCTCTCTCTCTCTCTCTCTCTCTCTCTCTCTCCCTCTTCTCCTCTCCTCACTCTCCCATTCTTCTTTGTCTCACGCCTGCACCGATTTTCCCTTTCCTCTCCCTGCTTCTTCTCCCTTCCTTTTTCATCCTGTATATTCTCCCTCTGAATGCTTTTTCTTTGTGCTTCCTTCTTCACCTTTCCTACTCATTTCCATCTCATGGGCACCTCCATTCCCCCCCCACCCCCCACCCCCCTTTTCTCCCGACATCCATCTTTTACTTCCCAATCTCTGACCTCCCCTCCTCTTCCTCCACACTGTTCTGACATTATGAGAAATACCAATAAGGACTGGTGCAGTGTGCAGGAGGAGTGTGTGCTCCCAAAACTCCATAAGTGTGTCAGCCAGTGCTACTCCATACGCTCCAGCAGCACCACTGAGCCCGGCTGCACCGCATAGAGAATCAGTGACTTCATCGCCGACCCCGGCCTACTCATGCAGTACACAACTGTGGGTATGTGTAGGCGACATTTTGAAAAATGGAAATCCAGAATAAATCAAATTTTGGCATCGAAATGTCTGACAGTGGGAGCCAAAGACAAAGGCTTTTGTTAGTGGGAACAATAGTTTGCACTTGGATAGTGAGTAATATGTGGGTGATGTAGACATTCAGTGTTGGTAACACTTGGTATATAGGTCCTTGTATAAGCACTAGTAAATAGGTAATAAGGTTCAAAGGGATTTACTATATTCAATTTGTCATTCTACAACAGTGTTGCATGACGAAATTAAAGTTTACAGTTATTTAGGCGTACGTATAAACATAAAAACAGTGCATTTTTTAAATTTGCTTCTGGGTCAACGTAGATAGCAGCAAAAAAATGGTGATTGTAATATGGTTGCCATCTTCACAATAAAGTTGGACATCAGGTAAACACTGTCCATCAACTTTGACTGTGTGTGAGCATCAACGATGTCAGCACATCTCTACCTCTCCTCCTCCTGCTGCGCTCTGTCGGATCAGAACACGGTCCACCCATCCAGTGCAACAGCTTGATTTGAGATCTTGTGGTGGGGATAGGTGCCTGTAAAGATGTGGGCACAACAGTCTCTTATTATGAATCTCCCATTTGTCCATTTAATTTCCAGGAGCATTAACCATTAACCAGGAGCAGCCTATAATCCAAAGTGGCGGTCCAGTTGGTCAGGTTGGATGGTCGAAAGATGCAGTGGGCCACGATCATCTCAGAGCCCGCTGCTCTGAATTACAAAACCTGAGCTATCTGCTGCAATGATGATAAATGCATTTATGTCATAAATAATATGTTTTCAGCAAACAATAGCGACATTTTAACATTTGCATGCACCGCAGTTGCTTTTAATGCTTTTATTAAAGATTTTATTAATGATTACATATTATTGTACCTGAGAACAGATTAGCCATTAAGAATTGCTAGATATTTCACAATCCATCATATAACATTAGTCACTTTGTAGAGTTGAATACCAAACTGCTCTTTCAGGGTTTTATACTAGGTAATTTCTCAACAGTGTGTTGATATCCTGCACTGACTACACTGCTTACATGCATTGTATGTGTGTGTCTGTTGATTACATTCTGTTCTTTTTCCTCTTCTGTTTATACATTGAAGATGTTCCATAATCCAGTGCTGCGCAGTAATTTCCACTCACAATATGCGGGTCTCCTTTATGTCAGTCCACCCATTTAATCATTGCGGACAAAGTGTCAGACTGCCCCAGACAAGACGCCTATTAAGTTATAAAAGCTTCTGTCATGACGAGCAGCCATTATTCTGTGGCTGCTTTCCTATGGTCTGGCATGTCTCCTGAAGATAATTTGCATTTATATGAAAGTCATCATGCACAACTCTGACAGCAGAAACACTAATGCACAAACAAACACTGGACTTTCTCAGTTTTGTCTTTTAATGGCCTTTGTAGTATCTTTTTGTGTGTCCTTTGTTTTCTTTCAAGTAAAGTTCCTTGTGACAAAGCACTTTGTGACAAGTGCCCTGTAAATAAATCTGACAAGATTTGACCGCCCAGACATATAATATGATGGGGAGGGATAAAAATACTTGTTACAGCACGGCCACACCAGTGGTCAGGGAGATAGACAAGAGGAGAGAGGCTCCGAGACAGCATTATGCAGGTTGACTGAAATTTAATTGGAACACTCATAACTTAAATGAGATCTCGTGTCAAGAGGGGAACACAGGAAATGTGGTGGCGGAGCACTTTTTATTTTAACCCTCTGAGTAAAAGGGAAATTACTGTAATGAAGATGGCTTCGTGTGTGAATTGTGTTTATTTGAGTGTGTGTGTGCATTTTTGTCCACAGTAGACAGCAATGAGAAAAGGTTTTCTCTGTGACCATGAGCTTTGATAACTTTGATCGCCAAATGCCTGGAAAACAGCCCTAAAATGTGCAATAAGAGCAACACCTTTATGAGATAGGCAACAGGTTTAAGTAATCGAATAAGAGGTGAAAACTCATTTTTCTAACTGTGAATTACTTAGCTCAGCCAGTGCTTATTTAACATATTTTCAGATGCAGTATACACCAATTCCAGCATTTTCTGCTCCTCCCTGTTGCACAGTTTTGATGAGCTTCTACTGGGATTACGGCACTACAAACATGCACTTGTATTTGTATGATTTTGATTTACAGATCCAAAAAATAACTCAAATCAAACACCAGTCAAAACATTATCAGTGGAAAAATAATCAGTCAGAAAAATCACACAATATTGAACTCCAGTTAGGTATGTGACATTATATTGTAAAGCATCAAACTAAGAAGCATTTTATGAAGATAAAATAATAAAGAACATATATGTCAATTAATGCAAAATAAATTGTCCTGGCTCATGTGTCTAAAGCATATGTGATGCTATATAGTGTGTGTGGGTTGCACAGAGCAACGAAAGAGTTAAGATAAGGTAGTGTGTGTCAAAGAGACAGAGAAGTGTTTAAGACATCAATGAATATTTTAAGAGCGAGCGGGAGCTGTGGGAGGGGTGGGTGAACTGAAAGGGAGTTGGGCTGCCGAGAGACGGAGAGATAATTTAATAGACGAGCAGAGCAAATGTGTTGGAGGAGAGACAGAAAAGCTGGAGGGATGGGAGATGAATGAATGGTGGACTAATCTGGACTAAGGGATGAAGAGAGGAACCGACGTTAATTTAATAAGATGGATGAATGGACAAATAGATGCATTGTGTAATACTCAGAAATATCCCCAAACCTGCACAAGCTTGTGACAAGCATTAAGTGTGTGTGTGTGTGTGTGTGTGTTTGTGTGTGTGTGTAGTTCCACAGATGAAACGCAATGGTTTAGAAAAAGCACTATAAAGCAGGACACTTGTAGAAAAACCTTTTTTACACAGATGAGTTCCGGATAGGTAAACCATGAAAGAAGATACAAGGATGGAAAACAAATAAGCTCATTAAATATTGCATGCACAAACAAGTTCAGCCTCCAGTCACTTATTTGTGATGCAATGGTGAAAATAAACCCCTCCACTTTGCAGATTAAGGGTTACTTTCTGCCCTGATGTCACATAAGAGCAACGCCTGAGCTGAGAAAGAGTGGAATTTGGACAAAGCAGAGGGGCACTCAAGGTCACAGATGACCAGAGAGGCCCTAGTGGGGTGACTGGAGGCTACCTGTAGGGCAACTGGGCTGACCCAAGAAGCATTTAGGAACACTTGGGATCCCAAGGGGCACTTGGTTCAGTTAAATTCCTCTCTGGTGTGGATTAGAGAACAAAGTAAAATGGAAAGAAGCAGCAAGTGAGATATTAAATCAGCTCATTTAAACATAAATTCAAGGCAAGAACTTCAAAAGGCATTAAGAACCCCAAAAATGGTAGAGCTTTTGGCTGCTCTTGTGGCAACGACTGTCTTCTTCAGGTAATATCAAGGCAGAGCGGCCAAACAACACAGAGATGTCTAAATAGAGCACAAATGTAGTGAAAACGACTCTGCACATGCCACTGGCTAGGACGACAGCGTGGACTGATACTGATGGCATCTCTGGAATAATTTTCCTGTTGCAAAGCAATTTTCTCCTTTCAGCTATATTTACCTCATAAGCTGAAGGAGGTTTTTGTAATGTATGGCCAGATTTTTTTTTTTTTTTAAATATATGTTTATTGTTTTTCAAAGACAGAGACAGAAGGAAAAGAAGAGCAAAGGAAAGAAAGAAAACATACAGAACATAGCACATCTAAATTTGTGATATCAGTCCACGGTCATAGTTAGACAAAAAGGCAAATGGCAACGGAAAAAACATTTATGAAAAAATAGAAAAATAAAATGAGGTACATGCAAACTCATATACATCTGTGCACAGTGAAGCATTAAGTTTGTAAATCTTGCCCCTTAAAGTATCTCAGTACAGAGTCCCACGTCTTATCAAATATCTCTCCTCTATCTTCGTTATAAAGCCTCAGTCTCTCAAGATGTAGTGTGTTGGACATTTCTCCCAGCCACAAGTCTTACGTTGGCACACAATCCATTTTCCACAAACGTAAAATCAGTTTTTTCGCAATCACCATCCCAAATTGAATAGCCTTCCTCTCATATTTGTTGGTAGAGGATAAAACACTTGCAACTCCCAGAACCGCTACAAGCGGGCTGGGTACCAGACTCTTACCAAAAGCCTCAGAGAAACAGAGAAAAATGCTTTTCCAGTAAGAGAGAAGTTTGCTACATGACCAGAAGGAATGTGCAAGATTACCTGCCATTGTTTTACATCGGTTACACATGGGTGAAACAGTGGGGTAAAATCTATGCAGCTTCTCCTTTGAATAGTGGAGTCTGTGTAATGTTTTAAATTGTATGAGGTTGTGTCTCACGTTATGGCCAAATTTTTTGTTGAACATTTTAGTTAATTTTAATAACCCTAACCCAAACACATATAGAGTGTGAAGAAACAACAATGTTGAAGTCATGTGAAGGATGTTTTTGTACTTTGTTATCAAACTGACCCCACTCAGTCTTGGAGGCTGTGTTCAGTCCCATTTCTTTGTCCAGCCATGTTCACTCAGGCTACCAAATCTGTCACCCGTGGTGACTCTTTCTGTGATCTGAGGTCTATGTCTAGATGCACTCTAGGGCCACTGGCTCCATGGCAACCTGAGCCATGAACTAATTAGCTAATGGTAGCTAGCTAAAGCCAAGGATAGCAAGCAAAGATTAGCAGTTGTCGGTTACTAAGGTGATATGCTGCCCTTACAGTTTTGGAGCTACCTTAACATTCTGACTGAATTCTACAAATGGAACCTTTAAAAGATATATTTTTCATACCCTAAAGATTTAATTTTAGGTACACTATTATTTGAAATACTACCATTTGGCTTCCTCAACTGCCATAACAGTGCTCAGGTTCACTGCTATGCCGATGACAATCTACTGTATCTGTTAAATGTAAATCATGCTTTATTAGGGGAATTAAAGACGGACAGGTGCCGGCAGTGATTTAAAACCAGACTTGAGGCTTATCAGAGTTCCACTTGTCTCCATCCATATTACTTCCTGCTACAGTCTCTGGTTGTAATGACATAATGACAAACACAGGAAATGTCTCTTTCATAAAACATAAAATTATAGTTTAGAAGAAGTGTTGCTGTAACCTGGCTCCTTGAATCATAATCAACATGTACTTTCATTCAGAGGTATATACTATTTAGATCTGAACCCTGTTGCATATGTAGTCACAGTGGGCAATAATCATAGCAATGGTTTTTATGTGTTTCTTTTTGGAAATAATGTAAAAAAAAAAAAAAAAGATTTGAATTGCAGATAATACACACTTTCCTTCCAGCTTTTTGAAGGCCTGTGATCATTATCAATATTCTCACACTAGGACACAGCTTTAACCTGCCTAAGTACTCAACACCAGCAGAAAATACTCAACCAATTGTCCAACACAGAACCTCGAATCTTGGTGAAGGGGCCATAAGTACAGTTCATTTTTATAAAGTAATGCAATTCACATTTTGAATCCCGTTTGCTTAATCTACTCAATGCCATCGAGCATTGAAAAAAATAGAAATTTTATATAACTAATGCAGGTGCTTCCATACAGATGGACTGAATGATACGATTAAGCAATTAGGCCTTCTATTTTGCTCTCTGACATGTATAAGAATGTGAAGCAGGCCCAGCTGACAAAAGGAAAAGCTCTGAACGACTTTGAAGAGAGTTCATTATGGGAAAGGCACGGCAGAAGCTTCAGTCCGTTAGAAAAGAATATAGAAAATGTATCAGTAAATAGGTTTGGAAACTTTGGTTGAAAGCACAAATTCAATGACCCTGACACTTGTGTGTTAGTGCGGTATGTAAGGAACAGCAGAAGATAAACTCTCATGTGACTATGAATGCTAATGAAGGACGTGATCAGTTTGTGTCAGCAACAACAGACTGACAACCACATAGAGCGACTGTTATAATGGAGTTGCAGTGCATAAATCTCTCATTAAATGACAAATCCTCCAAATTACATTTAGATTTAGATTTATTGTCACAGCGCAAGATTTGTTTTCACTGCCAGTAGAACACAGAAACATACAAATGTAGAGAATATACAAAATCTTGTGCTCGCAACAGGCAGTTTGGTCAGAACTGTTACGACGGAGGAAACAAAACTCCGTCTGAAGTGCACTCTTCTCCGTTTGAAGGTCCTCTGACTTGATGTTAGGAACAACAAAAGAAGTCGTTTGTCCATGCACTCCAGAATAACACAGAATATGTTCTGTTCTGCCCTTGTGAGCAGGATGACATTTGTCATCTTCATCATGGTTGCTAAATTTGGTAACCTATGTGATCATGGTCACAAGATTTGGAGATCTTCATGGTTATTGTTGCAAGATTTGAGGACCTTCATCATCATGATCGTAAAATTTGGGGACCTTCGTCATCGTGGTCGCAAAAAGGAACAGATAATTGTGGTTAGGAGATTGATTATGGTCTTAAAAAAACAAACAATGCAGATTGTCGTCGAAATGGAAAGCACACAGCAGTCTCCAGCGCAAAGTCTGATGTTTTGTTAACCCATCTATCTACCCCGATTGTCTTGCTTGATAATATCATCACATTACTTTTTATTTCCACCATAATATGGCCACTAGAAGGATTTCTCATTTGACCATAAGCATAGGTCATTTTAGGCATCTTTCCCCACCCAATTATCTCTAAAACCAGTTTGTTCAAGACTCTTTGAACCTCTTTGGCCCTTCAAATCAACCTTAGAGGTCTACTTTGCTCCTTAAAATATAATTTCAATATAATACTTTATCTAAGCTTGACCTTTGGGCAACTCCTCTCATCATGTTAACTTCAGCTAGGTAATACCTCCAACAAACTGACAAGATCTCCAGATGTGTGTAAATTGCTACAGCCCTCACATTCACAGCTAGGCGGTTTCGGATTTCATTGATAACTTCTTCGGGTTGTACGGGCCTAACCTCTAGCTACGACTCTAACCTTTTAATCCGATCTGAGCCCGAAGACAGCCTCAGATACTCACGCGGGGTGAATTTTTGGCAGTCTCACTTAAAAAGTACGAGTGGCAGGGCTTTTGCTGTGATAGGAGCCCCGTGGCTTTGTAAAGCTTAGACTATAAGTCAATGTCATCCTTCCAAATCACCCCTCAAACCCCATCAGCACAGACAAAGCCTTTCCACAAATTGACTTGCATGTTTTATTTTTGCCTTATTAAAAAAAGATACAAGCGGGGAAAAGAAAGGGAGAGAGAGAGAGAGACAGAGAGAGAGAGGGGAGGGGAGGGCAGACACAGGAGACGTGAGTAGAGGGCATCACAGAGGAATAAGCAAATGAGTGCTCGGGCAGACGTGGAGGCAGACAGGCAGGGAGACAAAGAGATGGATGGGTGGATGGAAGATTGTTGAGGAGAGGAATAGAAAGTTCTGAATGCTGCTGCGGCAGGCTGTGCTGACGTGAGGAGTGTTCCCAAACACAGTTTAGTAGCGACTGCAGACCCACTGCATTACCATACTGGCACAAACACGCACACACACGCACACAAAAGCTGTGCCTGAGGGAGAAAGCTGCTCGCAGGCAGAGCTGAATAGAATGGCAACAGAATCTCCTGTTCTGGTCCTGAAGAGGTCACTGTGTACTCCAGCACCATTCGTCAACGTGTTAAGGTGTGTGTGTGTGTGTGTGTGTGTGTGTGTGTGCTTGCTACAGGTCTGTGCGAGCATGCGTTGTGTGTTTTCCTGTGTGCATATGTGTTTTGTTTTTTTACCCTCTACAGGTGTGTAATGGTGTGCACTTCTGTGTATGTGTGTGTGTGTGTTTCCCTTGCACAGGTCGGTCCTCTCCTCTCCTCTCCCCTCCTCTCTTCCCTTCTCCTCTCCACCATTCTCCCCTGTTCTCTCCAGCCTCACGGAGCTAGGTGCGTATCATTGGATCAGTAGCGGCTGCCTGCCACACTGTCCAATCGCATCTAGGGAGAGAAAGAGAGACTCGGAGAACTGAGAGAAAGGGAGAGCGAGAGAGCGAGAGAGAGAGAGCGATGGGGGAGGGAGGAGAAAGAAAGGAAGAGAGGGAGAGAGGGAGATTGATCATTTGAGCATCCTGGGCCTCGCGTTCCTTGGAGAACATTTTTTCCACCACTATCCAAAAACGTCTTTTTCTTTTACCCGTTCCCACCTTTTTCTCAGACTGACGGCTGATTTTTTAAATTTCTTTATTTTTTCTCTCGCTCTCTTTTTTGTGGGGGGGTTATTCTCACCCAGGAGACGTGCCATCGCCACCACCACCACCACCAACACCACCTCCACCAGCAGCAGCAGCAGCGGCGGCGGCGGCGGCAGTAGCAACAGAGGAATATCTCCCCATATCCCGTCCCGGGCACGTCGGATAAGCTGCAGCAGCGAAAACACGAGGCGAATATTGCGGTGGACGGGAACGGGAACATGCTCCGTGGGATTTCACACCTCTCGTCCCGGCTGGGTACGGTACATCCTTACATTTTGTCAGTAGATGATTCCTTTTTTCTTTTCCTTTTTTTTCTTTCTTTCTTTTTTTCTTTTTTTTTTTACTGCAGCGAGGATGCAGGTTGAGGCTTTTTGCATATGTGTGTGTGTGTGTGTGTGTGTGTGTGTGTTTTGCCGTAGTCAGCTCTAGTGCCGATAGAGATTTAAACACCCCCCTCCGACACACACACACACACACACACACACACACACACACACACACACACACACACACACACACACACACACACACACACACACTTTGCTCTCCCTTTTGCCGTTTTCTTTAAATTAAGAATTCAGACAGCGCTTCTTCTTCTTCTGCTTCTTCTTCTTCTTTTTCTTCTTTCTCTCTCTCTTTTCTTCTCTCTGTATAAAAAACACACAAGGGGAGGGTGGCAGGCGGGTTTGCCTTGATAAATGGAGCGTTATTCATCAGCGTGTGTGATCACCACTGGAATGTTAACTAGCACCTTGGACAGCCGACACCAATACAATCTAACATGGGAGGAGCGATAGTACTGATCGCTCCTGCACTCTAATATCTTTGTCGCTTTGGACGTGCGCCCTAGGATGTGCGGAAATTGATGTTGCTCCCATATCGGTGCGCGCGCGCCGGCTTGCCCGCGCGTGCGTGTATGTATGTGTTAATATTCTGCCCTAAAGGCCATCAGAGAGAGAGAGAGAGAGAGAGAGAGAGAGAGAGAGAGAGCGGTGTCGGCTGGGGAGCAGCTGTGTGTGTGTGTGTGTGTGTGTGTGTATGTGAGCATCAATAAAGTGTGTATGCATTTTTATTGTTTTGTTTTTGTTTGGAAAACATTAGAGAAGGTGTGCATGCAACAAAGTGTGTGTACGTGTGCGTGTCACAGGCTTTCTACCTTATGCTATAGGCAGGTCAGGAGCCCCACAGTGCAATCAGGGTTTAATTAAGCATGTGACGTGACTCTCCCCCCCCTCATCCTCCTCAACCGGGTCCTGTGATCTGTGAAGCAGTGTGTAGTGAGGATGTGACATATGTCTGCGGCTCATACCGGATACACGCACTTTCTCTCTCTCACACACATGCACGTACAAACACACACACACACACACAAACACACACACACACACACACACACACACACACACACACACACACACACACACACACACTATGAGATGCACACAACTCATTCCTGTGTGACACAGCAGCCCTGACACCGAGTTAAGCTGAGCGGACAACATCTCGTTTGCCCTATCTATCCCTTGCATATCTATTTTTAACGTGAACAGCAGCGAGGTGGCACAGCCTATTCTTTCTGATGTGATGTGTAAGCATGCTCTGTGTGTGTGTGTGCGCGTGTGACATTTTATTTATTTTACACTGATTATTCTAATGAAGACTAATTAAATCCCTCTGCGCCTCTCTTTCCATGTCCCTGCCTCTCTTTTCTCTTTTCCAGGAGGCACTTTGGGCTTGTTATGGGGGTGACCGGAAGGAGAGAGTGACAGAGGAACAGTGATGCTACTGTTTACATAACGAAAGACTCACACACACACACACACACACACACACACACACACACACACACATACACACACACACACATACACACACACAGATACACATACACAAACACACACATGCTCCAATTGCCAGTCCAGGCCATACACACTGGCTTAAACACTTCCACACATACATACACACACAGACACGTATTCAAGGGACTCTCGGACTGAGTCACCACACACTCAGAGGCACAGAATCACTGACTCACATGCAGGACCGAACACACACACGAGGATAAGGTTGTTCGGACTGTGTGTTTGGTGTGCTATGGGCCAGGCTGAGCAGCTGCTGTGTGTGAGTGTTGGATACCTCTGAAGGGTCAGCGCAACTGCAACCCATCGCCCTCCCCCGATCCTTTCCTCGCCTCCTCTCATCCCTCATCTCCCAGCTACCCCTAAACACGCCATCATGTCCGAGCAAAGGACCAGGAGAACTCCCTCTCCCTCGCCTCTTCTCCCATCTTTTTCTGCCATGCTCTCCCTCTGCCTCTCCCTCTCTCTCTACCCGGCCTTGTCATCGGGGCAGCAGACTGTGCCTGTCATCTCCACTGCGCAGGGCCGTATCCGGGGTATCCTGACGCCGCTGCCCTCCGACCTCCTGGGGCCCGTCATCCAGTACCTGGGAGTACCATACGCAAGGCCTCCCACGGGGGACCGGCGCTTCCAGCCGCCCGAGCCTCCCTTACCGTGGCCGGGAATACGCAATGTGACACAGTTTGCTCCCGTGTGCCCGCAGTCGCTGGATGAGAGGAGCATGCTGGGAGATATGATGCCGTCTTGGCTCACAGCCAACCTGGATATAGCGGCGACGTACCTCACGCACCAGAGCGAGGATTGTCTCTACCTCAATATCTACGTCCCCACTGAAGAGGGTGAGTGAACCCTGCCACCTTTCTAACTTCAAGCAGTGTTTGGTGACCTTATTTTCCTCTGAGAACAACTTGTTTATTCACTTATGGAAAAATTCAATATTGCAGAGTTTCTATAATTACCTCATAAATATTGTAAATACTGATATTATGAGTTTGAATTTCTTCTCCAAAACAACATAATGCCCCTTTAATAGTAAAACACACATCCGTTTTCTCATACTGTCCAGAGATGCAGCTCTGGATTCCCCCTCTGTCTGAAACATCGTGCTTTAGCTCCTGTCTCTTTAAGGCCCCCCCCCCATACCCAGTCTGCTGTGATTGGTCAGCTCACACATGCCTGAGCTAGCACCGCTAACAACGACAAAGCAGCTTTGCTAAATCAATTCTTATGTGCCAGACCAGCTGATTGGCATCAATTATGCAAATGTGTGGCATGGTGACATAGCGTGATGTCCCAACATCAGAATTAAAGGCAGGGCGACTGATGAGGCGTTTCAGGAGCAGTGTTTTGCGTGGGCGAGAGGAGCGTCAGGTGGTGTGGACTTATTAAGATACTTTATATGCACAAGAACTTATGAAACACTGAAGTAAAATAATAATAGGTCTCCTTTAAGGTTCATTTGAGCAGCAGTAAAATGGCACTTGCTAACAAGAGACGACCGCAAGAAGATTTTTAGAACACTTTGCTAATGATTAAAACATGTAAGTCTCCTGTCAGGGAACAGACATGCCCTTGTCAACTAAAACAAACAAAGTGTTTTTTTTTTTAAGTTGACCCCCCTCCAACCAGCTCCATCCATCCCCTCCTTGTTCACGCCGCTGGTCGAACCAACACTTAAAATGCAGACACCTGCGTCAGTGGCCGAGGGGTTGACGCCTTGACTTGTGGAGGAAAGTGGGAAGGACACAGGCTCACTCATGCATACATATTGGTTCATACACATGCATGTCACCCTGCGTGCACACAAACACTATTGCAAGCATGAACACAGCCTCATTTTATATCCACCCGCTAGGGAGATACGAAGTATAGAGAAGCAAGGCCGCCACAGACTTTCTCTGCTTTTGTATGTATTGAGCCAGCAAGTGATTAAAGGCTGAGATACATACAAATAGACAGGTGGACACACACACACACACACACACACACACACACACACACACACACACACACACACACACACACACACACACACACACACACACACACGCGCGCGCGCGCGCGCCCATGTGGTTGCTCACACACAATGGAGGCAGAGGGACGGTGGGTGGATCTGTGCACACGCATGCACAAAAATGATTATTTGTTGCACTGGCATCTATCTATTCATCCATCTATTCTGTATCCATCTTTTTCTTTCCCAGACATCCATGAGGAGGGGGGTCAGCGGCCGGTGATGGTCTACGTCCACGGGGGCTCGTACACAGAAGGCACCGGGAACATGATGGATGGCAGTGTGCTGGCAAGCTATGGCAATGTCATCGTCATAACCCTCAACTACCGCCTCGGAGTACTGGGTAAAATAATCTGTCTTCTATATCTGCGTAATTTGCTCAACACGTTGGTGCTTTTATGAGTATATATAGTGTCCTCAAACCTCTGAATTGTATGCTTTGATCATTTTTCATCCTTTTCTGCAATGCAGATACATTCAGTGTGTCTTGACAACCATATAATATGCTGATAGATGCTGGACTTGGATGGCTGTTAGGTAGACTTTATTAGAAACCCCCCCAAAAACGTGTGCACGTAGGAGGCATTCTGTGAAACAATCCACGTTTTAAAATGGCTCTTTTTTAGTGCTACACCACCACGCTCCACCCTTTGAGCAAGAACAATAGCAGTGCAATTACTGCCAAGGTGCTCTGGGTATTCTGATAATATCACTGCAGTATCACACACCTACTGTTTGGTAATTTGCCTTACGTTGGGGGGGCTAAGCTAAAGGGTGACGAATGGATAGTAATTGGAAACGTACACATCTGTATAAGTTGGGAATGTGGCAGGAATGTGAAAAAAGAATAGTTTGAAGAAAGCTGTTGCAGCAGAGATACGGTGGCGTGGGATAATGTTTTCCTCAGTGCTGCTATTCTGATTCAGTTTTATTTTTCTGTTGCCCTGGCATTGTCAGATCTTCATCGGGTATCGTGTATTTATAAGCAAGAAGCTATACATTGTTAGAGTATTGATGCAATCTACTCCTTTTTCCTCACGTTCACCATCTGGATTGTTTAATCCTTCACCGAGCTATAAAATGTGTAAACCATGAGCGAGTTGATTTTACCCAGAGTGCTTCCCTTTTTTTTTTTTGTTGTTGTTTTTTTTTTTCCCTTTCTTTTCGAAGTGGAAACATGTTCAGTATGGGCGTCCCTAGTGGAAATAAACCCCCTGAAGCCAATTTTTCCTCTACACTAGCACTGACTCAAATCTGATCCTTTTTTTTTTTTTTTTTTACCTCCATGACTCTCTGACTCACTGCGCTCTGAACGGGGAAAATCTGATTCCCTGTGGATTTTCTAATTTTAGACAGCCATGCAAAGCTTACAGGCTGAATAAATAGAATATCTTAGAATCCCGGCATTTTGTAGCTGTAATTATAAATATTACAAAGCCTGTGTGGGGCAATGGTAGGGTTAAAACGCAATTTAAAGGCAGCATTTATTGTGCTACACGAGGATTGAGAGGGGTTTGCTCGAGCACAGTATGGCTTCATATTAAATTAAGTCAGATGCAGGGGCTGCGTATCATTCCATTGGCTGGGTTAAATCATGCCCTAGCTCTCATTAGGAGTTGCCCGCAATTTAATAATTCATACGAAGGAATTAATTATAATCTGCCAGTAGGTTAATAAAACATACACTATGCTTCTTTGTAATTAGTTGTGTGATTTGGTCTATTCAGCAAAATGACTTAACCCACATACCATTTTCACTTTAATCTTCTTAATTATGTGGATTTATGTTACATAAAGTCACTGATGTCTGTGAGTAAGGCTTTTGATAAAATGTTTATAAATTTTCTAACTACGACGGGAGAAATTTTAAAGGAATAATTCTGGGTTGCTCTCTCTTTAAATTATTCAGCACAGCAATTTTGTTTGCCATCTTTTTGTGCCGTTTTAGCACATTTTGTAGATCGTGTGTGCACACAAAGCTTGTGAATAGTGCATGAGATATGTTTCTGCTGCAGAGGGAAGGTTTCTTCTGGTTTCTGCTTTGATTAGAGAGCAGATTGAATACAACTCCTCTCTGTTTTAAAAAGACTGTTTTTGAAAGTCGAATAAAAAGGTTAAAACGTTCAACCAATACAAAATAATTTCAATCTGAGTTTGAGATTTGTGTGTGTGTTCTTTTCCTGTCTTTTTTTTTTTTTTTTAAAGGCTTTGGAGTCTTTCATTAGATATTGATTTTAAAAGAAGGCATAAATCTGCATTTGCTTAGTGGGCGAAACAACTGTTTAATTCTGACCTTGGGGACAAGATGCTACGGCTGTAATCACCATATCGAGCTAAACAGAGCCAATCCTGCTTGCCTTCGTTTTGTCCTTATCTCCATCTTCTGTGTTTACACCACCTCCAATACGATCACCACCACCACCACCATCATCCATCATCCATCATTTCGAGTCGCAGTGTCGTCTTCCTCTTCTTCCTCCTCTTCATCATTGCCATCATAAGTTGGATGCATGAGGTGAGCAAATATGTGCAAAGTGTCCAATCATGCACGGCATTATTCTTTATAAATCTTACTAAAACATCTGGAACCGGGGTGTGTTCTTAACGAATTTGTTTGAATTCAGGCATTTACCAAAACCTTACTGTGAAAGCAGATTATGAAGTCGTTCTGAAGCGAATATAATTTCCTTTCCATGTCCATTAAACATGGGAGAAATTTCAGAGAAAGTACAAAAAAAAAAAAAGAATAATGAAATGTATTATGTCTTAACGTCGCCATTCCTGCTAATTATACTCTTATATGTTGAGGTTCACAGAAATGAGCTTCTGCAGTAATGAGATATACGGTAGTGGAGTGAGTCCATTAGGATCCTTTGTGTTTACTTAACAGCGTCAGCAGTAAAGGGACTGAGGGATGCGTTTGTAACTGCATGCGTGTGTAGGTTTATGTCCGATGAATATGGATGGACCTTGCTGATTTGATCACATTTTCGAGGAATTACCCGGGGGGAGACATCAGTTTTCATTAGTTTTCTCTTTAAATCATCCAACAAGAACGTACATCCAATCACCTTCTTGTGTGTGTGAACATTGTGAGCATTGTGAGATGAAGAAAAAACATTTTTTGATCGACTCATTTTTACAGCTCAATTCTCCACAGAGCGTTTTATTAAGTTGTCTACCATTCGCAATAACATCTGTCTTTCTGTCCGCCTACAGGATTCCTCAGCACAGGTGACCAGGCGGCGAAAGGGAACTATGGCCTGCTGGATCAGATCCAGGCGCTGCGCTGGGTGAAGGAGAACATCGCAGCATTCGGAGGAGACCCGGGCAGGGTCACCGTGTTTGGATCCGGGGCTGGAGCCTCCTGTGTCAGCCTGCTCACCTTGTCTCACTACTCCGAGGGTGAGGATGAACAGAAAGGCTGCTTTTTGTTTCACGTGGGAAGGTTTTAAAAGATACACATAGAGAGCAGGCAGATCTGCAGTTTGGCACCCATGGTGGTTGGTAAGTAGGTGGGTGCTGTGAAAGCCGTGACATTTAAGGTTATGAAACTTTTCAAAGTCTCCAGTGGACCGTTAAAGCTTTCATTTACCGGTATAAACGCCTGAATAAGCCTTGTGAATAATACAGCCCGTGACTCATATAGCTAAGAGCTGTATTATTTAGAATTTTTAACTCTTACCTACGTGAACCTGCTGCTCTAAACATGACCTGTCATCCTGGTGAATAATGTATGTCTGCAAGATCAGTTGGAAATTCATGTTGCGCATCTGTTTATGTGTGCAAATGGATTGTGTAAGAGTCCAGCCATATGGTTGTGCGCTCATGCATGCGTGTGTGGGTGCATGTGCATCCATAAATGTACATGTGTGCGCCTCAGTACGCACGCTTTATTCACACATACTTATATCCATGTGTGTCTCAGACCTGTTTCACAGAGCCATCATCCAGAGCGGCAGCGCCTTAGCCAGTTGGGCCGTCAACTACCAGCCCAGCAAGTACGCCCGGCAGCTTGGTGAGAGGGTGGGCTGCGGCATCGATGACAGCACCCAACTGGTCGCCTGCCTCCAGGGCCGGAGTTACCGCGAACTTGTGGAGCAGAACATAACGCCGGCCAAGTATCACACAGCTTTTGCCCCGGTGATTGATGGTGATGTTATACCAGATGACCCCCAGATTCTGATGGAGCAGGGAGAGTTTCTGAACTACGACGTGATGCTCGGGGTTAACCAGGGCGAGGGCGTGAAGTTTGTGGAGGGCATTGTGGACTCAGAGGACGGTGTCACGGCTGAGGACTTTGACTTTGCTGTGTCAGACTTTGTGGATAGCTTGTATGGATACCCAGAAGGCCGAGATACGCTGAGAGAGAGCATAAGGTGAGCAAGTCTGTAAATATCTTAATTTCTCTAAGGTGTGCGAGTTTTGGGGGAAATGTGCTTGTTCACTTTTTTGCCAAGAGTAAGATGAGAGCATTGAAACCACTCGTACTCTTACCTACAGTCAGCAAAAAGTTATCTTAGCTTAGCCTAAAGCCTGGAAACGGGGAAACAGCATGAATGTCCAATGGTAACAAAATCCACCTACCAACACTTCTAAAGTAAAAAATTAACATGTTGGTTTTACTCATTAATATGACAACTAACTGGAAAACCATTTGTGCTAGGGGGTACTTGCTGGACACTTGGCTGGGAGTCATGACATCTTCGAATTAAAGACAACAAGCAGAGGCAACCACAAAATGACATTTTTATATTTTTTCTTTTTTGTTTTTTCTTCGTTTTTTGTAATTTTTATTAATCAATTAGTGAGTTAAAGTGTCGGTGGTGAATATATTTTCTAACTTTGACTAGTTTTTCCCCCATGTTTTCCGTATTTACACTAAAATTAAACAAACCCTTTGCTATCGGTGGTTTCGGTCACAAGCAAATAATCTGATAAACATTAGATTTTTTTTTCCTAGGATGGCAAAGGAATGACCCACCCTACTCTGCCTCTGATTGGCCAATGCTCCTTGAGTCATACCTTTGCCATCCTATGCAAAGAAAAGTAAACTTTATAATGTACAGTGTTTGCATACACAGTATAAAGTGTAACACCTTTAACGAAAAGAAACATTCTTAAAGATTTGTTAATAAATAACTGACAATCCTTACTGATTAACTGATAGAGTAAAGGGCTAATTTTAAATGTCTATGCCGAAGGTTCATGTATACGGACTGGGCCGACCGCGACAATGCAGAAACTCGGCGGAAGACTCTAGTCGCGCTGTTCACGGACCACCAATGGGTGGCGCCGGCGATCGCCACAGCCGACCTCCACGCTCAGTACGGATCCCCAACCTACTTCTACTCCTTCTACCACCACTGCCAGAGTGATGCCACACCGCCCTGGGCCGACTCTGCACATGGTGACGAGGTAAGATGACGGACCGGTTTGGGTTCTCTCTAAAACTCTAAAACAGATCGGGGAAAACGTTGGTGGCTCTAGGAATATTAACACAATAAATCAGGAGCTCCTCAAAGTGCTGCTCCATATTAACTTAATAAGTCAGATCAAGCAGCTCTCCACAGCATGAGATATTTTAGATGTGAGTGGAATTTATTTTTAGGCAGATTTTGTTTTAAAGCTGTCATGTCTACCTGTATATTTACTGCTGTGATTACTCTAGTTGATCACAGTATCCTTTTTTTGGTAAACCTTCGATATTGGTTTCATTTTGAATAGCTACAGAAGTTTATCTCATTGCTCTGCATATTTGTGTGTGTTTGTGTGTGTATGCGTGTAATTGTACGTGTATGTGGGGGTGGATTTCAGTCCAGACGATTGGCGATGACGTGTCGACCTGAAGATGAATTTACTGACCTGAGTTTAGGTTCACTGCTGTTACGCATGAATCAGTTTCTGTCTTCACCAGGAGTGATTCAGTTATGGTTCCGCTTACTGTCAAGAAAATGAATGTAATCTGTTGGCAGAACAGTAAGCTTTCATAAAGTGTTTGTGCGTGTGTGTGTGTGTGTGTGTGTGTGTGTAGGTGCCCTACGTGTTCGGAGTGCCCATGGTGGGACCCACTGATCTGTTCAACTGTAACTTCTCCAAGAACGACGTGATGCTGAGTGCTGTAGTCATGACTTACTGGACCAACTTTGCCAAGACCGGGTAAGCTATTAAACTATACACTGATGTGAGACGCTGATTTCAGCTGGAAAATCCCACCGAGAGAGTTTTTCTCTCTTTGCCTGACTATAATCTATGAAGAAAACAAACAAAGCAGAGCTTCAGCATGATTCAGTTTCTCTTTATTTCTACTTCCTTAGACGCAGATATTGTGTTTCTAATGTCGGCTATTAATACCTAATCCCCACCCACACTTAGAGAATGCGTCACGATAGTGAATGAAAGCAAGTCACGTAATCATGTTTTAATATGTAAGGAAAATGCACAGCGGCTGTCATTCTTCATCCTTTTGTGTTTGAGTCTCTGCAGAGACGTGGTTTTTGGCAGCTCAGCCTGCTTTTGCTCTAGCTGTGGGCAGCTCGCTCACGATTTTACAGGAACAAACCTCCTCCGAGCTCCGAATAAGACAGCCAAGACTCAAGTCTTTGGTGCCGTTCGGATAAACAGCGAGTGCTTGATGAGTTTTCTTTATGTTTAATTTGTTGGACTGATTGATAGTAAACATGGGGCGTGCGTGGACTGTAATTATCTGGCACGGTTCACACAGAGAGAGGGGGACAATCAAACAAACGGAATTACAGGGAGAAGATAATTATTATTAAATAGCATTAAAGTGGAAGAAGGCAGCTTTTCAACCCCAACCACCAGCTGTACTACAGTTGTTGAAAAGACAGCGTTCGCAACATGGCTACAGCTAGCAGCCTGGCAAGCAAAATAAACCCCTGAAGAATCATGATTTGACCTAGAAACCCTGATCTCAGTGCTGTGAAAAGGCAGAGTTTAAACACCTGGTTGTGTTAGTAAGAAGGCAGGTTTTGTTTCTTACTGATCCAATAGTAGATCCGTCTCATGTAAAAGGAAACATGTATCAGTGTGGGAGCGGACTTTGACACAACACCAGAGCGATCGAGAAATCGAGTAAATGCCCGTCCGTTCTCTCTCCTTTTATCTCGACATCTTCGTCGTCTTTGTCTCCTCCATCATCAGGGTTTTTTTTCCTTTGCAGAGTTGAGTTTCCACTGTTATTCCAGTTGTTCCACCGTTACCTGGGGATAGTGACCGGGAAAAACAATGCCTCGTCTTGTTTTTGTTGTGCTACACAGGCTACCTTTGTGCTGTAATTTGACCCTCATTTTTCTGGGAAAAATCCAGCATTTTGGCAGACCATGGTGAGAGTGAGGCTTCTAGGGAACCAACCTAGATGCAGATGCTGGACAGGATCTAAGCTTCGGTTGGGTCTGAAATCCCCCCCTTGTTCACTGGTTGCTACTCACTGCCTAGAGGGTCATCTATTGTGGCCAAAAAGGTGCATTTACTGTATGTTCTCAAGCAGTGAAAGGTTCACATACGTACGCCTTTTTAAAAGGTTGATTTTTGTCCCTTTAAATTAAGGGACCAGCCGATGTACCCTAGATCTAGAAATGTAAACTTCCTTTTCTGTCATATTTTTCTATCCAGCGCGATGCATGATGGTATGTAATGCTTGGTATGTGACTATCGGGGTCTTGCAAACAAACGATGATATTGACAATCAAGGAAATAGTTTAAAAATGAAATATTTTGTTAATTTGAATGAAAGATAACATTGTGTAAATAATCCAGTGTCTCTTAAACTAATTACTACTAACTGTACTGTCTCGCTTTCTTGTAAAAGCAGGCAGTAGTGCACCATAATGCTGGTTAATAGTACACTGTGTAGCTGCTACTCATTGACTTATTACTGCTGCGGCCAAATCATGTCATAAGCAAAACCTGCACCCGGAAAGAGTTAACTCGACAGAGTGTTTTTTTGGATTCTGTAAGCGAAAAACCAGGTTGGTTAAACAAACTCTGTTATGTTATGAGTGTTATTCATTAAAGATGTAAGCTTTCCACATTTAAGATCTGCATCAAATTGTCCTCAGATACCAGCCACATAACTACGCCTGTTTTTCTTCATCAATATAAATAATTCCCTGAGAAATTAACGAAAATGGTGAAAAACACCCAATCTCAAAATGTTAAAGAAAATGTGAAAAAAATTCCTGGGTCCGTCCTCTTAATGGGGTCCACTCTGCGTGGAGACGAGAGTTTTTTGGATAATCCATTCAGTAGTATTTGCTTAATGCTGCTCACAAACAGACAAATGGACACAGGCGAAATCATAACCTCCTTGGTGGAAAATCTTTTTTTTTGCAGTGGAAGTTGAAACTAAGTGAGGCTGAGATTTTATGATGTATTGGAGGAAAAACACTCGAGTGTTGGACCAACAAAAATAATGAGCTCACAGAAGAAGGATCTGGAATTATAATGTCTTTTCTCCTCAAAAGGTCTCTGATGTCTGTCGAGAAGACAGTACTTTAGATACAATCATAAAAGCAGCACTGCAGACTAATTTAGGTGGAGGGTGCACACGGGTTCTCCGTCATGTCAAGATCTTGACAGGGCCTTTCTTCTTCTTTGGACCTCGGCTGAGAAAGTTAAAGAACCTCCTGCTCTTGGAAAAGTCCTTGAGGGCAGCCAAGGTAATGTCCTGAAAGAGGAATGAGAGATCGGCCGCTGTTTGATAAATCTTCTCTCCTGCTGCATCCTCATTCAGTCATGTCTGGTGCCATGACATAAAACGCTTATTCAATGTGTTTAATCGAAATTAAAACGATCTGCCGGGAGCTTCAAATGTTTCCACAGATGCAATTTATTAAATTGAATGTGAAATGAAAACTACAGTGGCTGTAGTCACACATTAAAACTTAAAAAAACCTGACAATCCCCACTGATAAGAGTACCTTTTATCTGCCCACTCTGACATGATATACAAGATAAAAGTAATTGTTGAGGATGGACCCTCTTTCGCCTGTGCTCGAAGTGAGTAATTACCAGTAATTAATCCAATCGAGGCTCACTCCACTGAGACCTCCTCAGATTTACAGAGACATCTGCAGTCTAGACCTCGATCTAAATCACCACAGAGCCTCGCTATCTCACAACATGCAGAATTAGGGCGCCGTTTTCACGTAATTTGACTGTGGCTTTAAAGGAAACCTGTCCGGAACGCATCAAGTTAGCCGTTTCAAGCTGCGGAGCCAAATAACCAAACAGGGCTTGAGAAGATTTCAGCGTGCACTTCAATTATCAGCGGGGAAGTTTCTCTGAAGGAATGTTTCACTCGATTGAGAGTGTCTCCGATGGTGATGGAACTCTGCGACAGCTCAATTTAACAGGGAGGGTATGATGCTCCCTGATGTATATTTTGTAAGCCTCTGTGTGGGCGTATAAATCTTCAGCCCGTCTGTGTGTTTGTGCGCCTGTAGGTTTTTATTTTTTTATTTTTTATGCTAGCTGCCTTTGTGTGCTGTTCATAAGGTGTAGATTGACAAGTGAGCACATAGCGTGTCACCGGCACGTCTGTGAAGATGTGCTGCTGTTTGATTCGTGTCACGTTCGCTGCCGACACAAATAAGTTGGTAAATCAACAAATCAATGGCTGTTTGTCTGCATGTGTCAGAGGTGTGATTTTCACTATGCCACATGCACATATTCATCTTTTATGAGAAAAAAAATGCATTTTTGTAGTTTGTGAGAGGCCTGAAAAGATGGAGAAAAAAAATCAATGACAACTAAACCACCTTTGAGCTTTTGCACACAGGAAAATAAGCTTATTTTTCTTTGTACAGATATTTTTCTGCCACTGATTTTCCTTGTGTTACTGTTATATTGATTAGAAAGACGTGTGCCAGCGCTGGTGAAACTGTTGGCCAGCACTCACACTACAGGAGGACGGTAGCCAGCTGAGAAAAAGTCTTCACAGCAGCTCTGTTAGGAGGCTCTGACATTTGAAAAACTAGGGAGCATGAAATACTGGTATTTATACTTAGAGCAACATTATGTAACTTTTTTTTACCCTAACATAAAAGATTCAGAATCATGTAGCTGGTTCAGTGTCTTGTAACAGGGTGAATGGTGTTTCTGCCTGAGCCACTCTGCCTCCTGTAACTTGTTTCTGCACTATGTAACTTCACTGAGAGGGTCGGATCATGGCGCTACATACATGTTTACTTCAACATACACACTTTCAGCACATAACATTGTTATGATGTGATGAGGTCAGCAAATTGTTACACACCTGAGATTTGTATTGACGACAGTTTTGATGAAGTCTGTGTGAAAATGAAGTTTGTTTTTATTGTGGTTTATTTAATCCTATTTTTAATCATATATTGAATCTTACCTGGTATTCACATGCTTGTTGGATGGTCCCCTTTCCCGTGTTGGGAAGTTTTTCTTCCATGAACCTTTAAGTTGTGAGGATGTGTTGTATTTTATTTTATTTTTTGAAGTTTGAAGCTTTTCACTGACTGCAAGCTGTTTGCTACATTTTCTGTAACCACCAAAATGAGGCTTTATGACACTTGCTGTCAGGGTAAATTCTATGAATTACTTTTTTATTTTTCAGCTATTTGATATTGATTTTAAAGAGATTAATAATGTGTTTTTGATTTAGCACAGTTGCTCTGTTGCTGTCAGCGGTGCTGGGTCAGGCGTATGTGAGCTGACCAATCAGAGTCGAATGGGTATTTGGGGGGGGGGCCTTAAAGAGACAGGAGCTGAAACAGAGCGTCTCAGAATGTATTCAGGGGTTTACAGCGCTGCAGTTCTTAGATAGTATAAGAAAACCAATGTGTTTCCTAAGAATTAAAGCCTGTAAACCTATTCTAGTAGTAACCCAAAATAAAATTATGAACCTGAAAATGAACATATGTCTCCTCTAACTTGTCAAGATTGTTATATTTTATATATAGTTCTCCTTTCTCACATGTATCTCTTGGTATACGATATTTGTAGAACAAAGAGTTCAGAGGAGATGAAGACAAATGCCCTGCCTAACACAAATGTTTGATGCCTCCTTTTTGTTATCAATGAATTATAAAACAGGTCCAAAAAACTTACATAACAACCACACACAACCCATCTAGATGCAAATAAATAACTCATTGTGTTTCACTCTTTCCAGTGACCCAAACCAGCCGGTCCCTCAAGACACCAAGTTCATCCACACTAAACCAAACCGCTTTGAAGAAGTGGCCTGGTCCAAGTACACCCCGAAAGAGCAGCTGTACCTCCACATTGGCCTGAAGCCTCGTGTCAGAGACCACTACCGTGCCACCAAAATCTCCTTCTGGCTCCAGCTGGTCCCTCACTTGCATCATGTCAACGAGCTCCTCCAGTCGGTGTCCTCCTTCACCCACAGTCCCTCTCCACAGGACGACACTCCGTATTCATACACCAAGCGTCTGGCCAAAGGTTGGCCGCCCAGCAGCACGCGTCATCCAGGTTCACAAGGAGGAACTCCACAGCCGCCAGAGTCTGCTTTGGGCCAAGGTGGAGAGGAAAACGGGGTTCGCGTCCCTAATGAGGACTACTCCACTGAGCTCTCAGTGACGATCGCAGTGGGAGCGTCACTGTTGTTCCTAAACATCCTGGCATTCGCCGCTCTACTGTACAAGAAAGATAAGAGGCGTCTGGAGCATCGCCGGCCACGTCCGCTTCCTCCCCCGAGACGGGACATCACACCTGCGGATGTCGCTGCCCACCTGCAAGGGGAGGGACTGATGTCATTACAGGTGAGCCGTGTAGACTGTGTGCGGCGTCTGTGTGCTTCTATACCAATACAATGAACATGATTATGCATATTGTTAATTATGCCAGTCGAGGTTGTGTGCGTGAGACTGTATGAAAGAGTGCCTTCTCTTGCCAGTGGAGAAGCTGCCAGCAGAGCACTTCTGCAGAACACAGCCTGTCATCAGCAGACATTATCAGTGGGAGAGTGTGTGCACTTGTGTGTGTGTGTACTTGCGTGTCTGTGTTTTTTTGATGCATGTGCATGTGTGAGCTGTGTCCAATTGCCTGAATTGCTTCCAACTGCCTCCAATTCATCCTCTGACTGTTTGGCCTATCCGGCGCTCCGTCAGTTGCGCTGAAATCGCTCACACTGAGTGCTAAATGTCAGGTTTTTTTTTTTTTTTTTTTTACAGCTGACAAATCCTGTTAATTGGCAATTGAACCACAGCACTGTAGCTGCACATAGCATCTGCTTTTGCTAATTGTGTTTTATTCATCTGAAATGTAATTTATTTTCATGTGGTGTATCCCAGTGGTAGATCTGATGTGACAGGCGAAAATCATGCATAATGTTTTTGTATCAGCGTAATGATTCACAGTCACAGACCGTGTCCTTGTGTTATGCAGAATTCTCACCATGAAAAACACATAATAGCCAAGCAGTGGATGACATTAAAATCAGTCTAATCCAGATGGAAGTTTTTGATGATGAGTAATAGTCGTGATGTAGTCTGAACTTGAGCTGAACTCTGTATTTGGTTTGTGCTCTAGTTGGCTGTGAAACAAATTTGATCGGAGTGAACACTCAATTTACGATGTTTTCACTAACTTTAATGTGTCATGGTGGTGATTTTAAAATTGTTGTTCATACAATATTATTATTATTATTATTTTCAGACTCATTATTTCTATTTCTCAAAAAACACAACAGTTTTCTTGTACTGTCCAGTGCTGCAGTGCTCTGTTTTAGCTCCTGTCTCTTTAAGGCCCCCCCCCCCCAATACCCAGTCTGCTCTGATTGGTCGGCTCACACACGCCTGAGCCAGCACCGTTAACAACAACAGAGCAGCTGTGCTAAATCAGTTCTTACATGCCAAACTAGATGCTAGGCATAACTCTTGCCAATTTGTCACAAAGTCTCAGAATTAAAGGGCGGGACTACTAACGAGGCGTTTCAGTAGTGTTTTCTGTGGGAGAGAGGAGCTTCTGTTGATGCAGACTTTCAAGAACTGATGAATGATTTTCAGACACAGTGTGAATCGAAATAGTCGCCACTACATGTTGGACTTGATGTTAATTATTTAGTCTAATTATGTAACAATTTTCAGTGGATTTCACATTGTGAATAAATGATAACGCCCCCTAAATTATCTAGAATGGATAATTCTAGATAATTTGATTACATGCATAACAGTGACTCAGTTTATACTATTGAACCTCAGTTATACAATTTTATACATGATGATAATCATAATTTTCATGATATGTATTGATATGAAATGATCTTAACAATATTATAATTGATTTTGTCCATATGGCTATTATTTTAGTAATTGATTCATTGTTTAGGCAATTTATTAAGCCTTAATGGGAAAACAATCTCTGGTTCACACAAAACATGCAACTAGAACATTTCACCTCAGCCTTAAGGAAGGTGTGATTGCGCATTTTCCCCTATTTTACAACATTTTATGTAACAAAATATTGAAGATTTATTAGAATACAGTTAGAGAGACCAACAAGGGTTAAAATCTCAAAACATTAGTCTGGAAAATGAGGACTGCAAACATTACTAACTTATTTAAATCTGGAATTTTGACTGGGACATCAGAATTTTTCCATTTTTTGAAAGAATGGAAAATTGGATTGCAAAATACAAATAATGAGCCACATCTGGTAGGCACACCTAACTTCTCCTGGATACAGCTTGTTTCCCAGCAGCATAATGCTATGACGTGAAATGCCCCAGCCCGCAAGGTAACGGGAGTCGTCCCTTTGGTTTGTGATGTGTAAACTGGAGCTTGTCTGAAGCCACACTGTCATTAGTGTGCTGCAGTTCTGAAGTAGAAATTCTTAGCCATGGCGTTAAATGCTTATTCTGCTCATGATATGTCTTATATTAATAAAGATACAGTATGAATAAGTTAACAAGGTTCAAAACTTGATTTTCATTGGAGGGGATCTTTAATAAAGAATAAAGTCGGTACATTAATGAATAATGAATATACTCCCTACGGGGCAGCTTTAGATCTGACGATTTGGTGATGAGCCTGAGATTCAGTTTCTTTCCTCTTCTGTCTTTGTGTCCCCGTTGCTTTGTGTCTACCTTTCCCCTTATCCACTCATCCACCCTTCTTAGGTGAAGCAGCTGGAGTGTGACGCCGCATCAGCAGACGAGAGGAACAATGCTCACCACCATCACACTCTGGACACGCTGGACGCCCTGGACGGCTTGGACACGCAGGACATCTACAGCACGCTGGACACTGTGCGCCTCACCTGCCCGCCTGACTACACCCTCACCTTGCGCCGCTCGCCTGATGACGTCCCCCTCATGACCTCTCTGACCCCGGGGTCGCTGCCTGTGACCCCCGGGTCGCACCCTGTTACCCCGGCGACGCCGATGACCCCCATGACGCCCGGATCGGTGGTGGGGATGAGGATGGGGCATCCGCACCAGGGATACACACACCACAGCCCATATAGCAATACACACTTGCCACACACACACATCTCCACGCACACACACTCCACCACGCGTGTATAACCGCTGCAAGATACTTGCGCATACTGGGACATAATTACAACACGCACTCACACACACACACACACACACACACACACACACACACACACACACACACACACACATAGAGAAACATAAAACAAAAGACTTAAATACCTCTACTAATTACCCTGCAGGATTGTTACAGATGGAGTGACAGAGAGACATTTTCAGTAACAGGAAGAAGAGGCAGACAGCTGTGTGTTGCATGTCGGGGACCTGAAGACAAACCGGATCCCAGGAGATGCAGTTCTATGCATCATTCGCTCGTAAACCTGGATCAAGACGAGCCAAGACATCCATCAAAACGTCTCAAAAACCTGCTTTGGATATTAAATCTTCTGCTTTTTCTACACCTGAGGAGGAAGAGGAGGAGGAGTGCCGTGGCGAAAAGGGTCAGTTATGGATCGCTTTACATCTCCTACTGTACCTGTGCTGCACGGGGAACTGAGCAGAGCAGATGTAGACGCAGAACTGAGCTAAGGAGTACCACACACAGACAGACTGCTGATGTCAACTTGAACAACCTGTGAAATGTGAATGTAGCATTTTTTTTTCCATTAAAAGATCAAAGGCCCTATCTGCCAAGGATCAACCTAAGCTGAGGAGAAAATAACACAAATTTTGGCGAGAGATGGATGTAAAAAACAGACAGAGAGGAAAGGAAGGATTAAACAAAAAAAACATGAGCTGAAGGAAAAGTTTGTCAGATGGCAGGATAGAGATTAAGATTTTATTGAGAGGGATTTAACAGCTGTGAGTGCGAGAGAGACAAAGTGAGATGGAGTGATACGGAAGACAAAGTGTGCCAAGAGACAGAAATTAGCTTCAGAGGAAGAGAGGGGCCTCCGAAGTGTTGTCAGACCGACTGAAGAATCACTCTAACCAGCTATGTGTTCAACTCTTGTAAATAGAATGGAAAGATACAGATGATATATTATGATTTATAGCATTTACCTGCTCTTGCATTAAAACATGACTTATTTAACCACATTATTGCTTTCATTTCAGATATTACTATATTATTGTA
The DNA here is from genome assembly GCA_963678695.2 of Diplodus puntazzo. NCBI lineage: Eukaryota > Metazoa > Chordata > Actinopteri > Spariformes > Sparidae > Diplodus > Diplodus puntazzo. The sequence goes on from OZ023164.1 coordinate 21,202,652, forward strand.
TAGATGTCCTGAAGCAAAGGCTGGTTGTCTTTCTATCTCACCCACTGTAGTATGTACACAGTACCTTTATTTAAAAAGGCTATATTTGCTATGCACAGTCATTAAAATTACTCTTAGCTGTGTAAACATCTAGATACTTGTTTAGTAGATGAGGTATAGGTCATTCTTCACACCATCCTGTCTATTCGTTTGACCATCAGATGACGAGCTAGTACTGTGTAGATAATGCAATATCGGTTTGATGATTGAGCACCAGCCAAAAACCATGACCCCTTGAGCCCTAATCCTTTCCCTCGTTCTCCTTCCCTCCTTGTTCCCTAAATTTCTTCTTAAAGGCCTTGACCCTTCATTTCCCAATAAACCTAATTAACATCTCAGCAGACAGGCAGGTGGTGATGATTCAGGGGGTCACAGTGTGTCCCAGAGAGTCAAGATTGCTTTTTTTGTATTCGTTTGACCTTTATGTTTCACACCTTTCCAGGGGCACCAGTATTTAAGAGCCCCTGCTTGAACTACCTAACGCTGACTGAAACCTTGTCCCTCTTAAAGGCACTGATCAAAAGAATTTGTGCCATTTAATGAAATAACGTAACTTCTCTTCCTCAGAATATACAATTTTTTGTAGCTTAAAATAGTTCCAAACTCTTGATGAAAACATGGATCTGTCACGTACGTTTTCAAGCCTGGAGTTCAGTTTATCACCTGCCACCACGTCCCAGTAGTCAAAATAAAAGTTGGTGATGTATGTTTCTCCAAACCATGGATATGTTGAAACTTCTGTCTTTCTTTAGGCTAAGTTTTCAAATGTATCGCTTGACAATGCTTGTGATCAATTTAGGTTAACGCGCAAAAATGCTGTGCTGTTTTGGTCGCTCCAAACTCTGCTAGAGATGAGACTTCCTGTCAAAAACATTGAATTTTTGTTGCTAGTTCGAAATTTGTACTGAGGTCTCCTTAAGAATATCCAGTGGAGTCATGCTAACCAATGTTGACAAAAAACCCCAACAACTTGTGGTTTCATACTTAGAGATGTTAAAACACACTCCTGAACCGTGGTCACTGGCTTGCTAGCCTTACCAGCGCACCAATACCATATCCTAAACCTCCTGATATGAAGGTCAAGCCATAAACATGTAATGTGAACATGCTATGACATGTTTTTTAGTTATGTCAATATTGCATGTGGCCTATTACAGGTACAAATGTGAATAAATGCCAGCATCTTATCCTGGCGACTGGGCTAGCCACCATGTTTGGAGTTGTTTGGAGTCAAATTTGGTTAATGAGGTGTTGCTAATGAGGGATGATCACATCTTTTGTGAGCTAGTCTGACTTGGCATCGATGGCAAGCGCACCTCCAAACATTCTGCCTTTTAAGCCTTAATATTCTCTTAGTGGAGCATTCTTCTTTCCAGTAATGCTTTAGAAGATACAAAATCAATGATTGAAAACCTCAACCAATAGTCGTGGAAATGCTGATTGTATTCATTTCCGAGAGAATTGGAGGTTTTTTTCCGCTGACTCCACAGTAAGCGCTCGAGGGCGGTGGTGGTTGCTGCCATGTGTCACCATAATAAGATTCGCAGCATCATCAAAATCAATTTCGACCAATTCGTACTGACAATTCATGTGGCAGAGATGTGGTACTGTCATGGCAGCCAGTAAAAAATGACAAATGGTCGACCGCATCTCGCCATAAAGATAACTCATTATATAAGCCAACGAGACAACCAACCCCAAACTCCCCTAACTTGATCCTAACCAGTAACTCATCCTTGATATTGTAACTTTCCTCTTTTATCCTCTCTCCTCCGCCCCCGTCCTGTCTCCCCCCCTCCCTCCCAGCCTCGTCTGTGCGACTACATGCAGCTTTGTCACAGTGAGGCCTATTTAACCTCCTCTCATCCTAAGTAACTTCTTCATGAGAGATTTTTTAGTTAATTGTCAACAGAATACGTGAAAAATGAAAGCAGGAGACATTTGTGGATGGCAAGCAAAGAAACTTTTACAAAAATGATATAAAAAACATTTAACGGATGTGTTTGATTGACTGAATATTTTCTTTTTCATCTGGGTTTATTGACTCAGCGGATGGCTGGATTGTGTCAAGCATAAAACATTTCTGCTGCATTTTTGAAAAATAAAAATATCAGTATTTTACAATTTATGAGCATTTTAAATGTCTTGTATGTCTTAATTCAGAATATTTATGGTGGTGTTCGCAGAAATCTAGAGGGCATGTAGGGGGCTTTGCTAATTGCATCCTCTGTTTCTAACTCACCAGTGATTCCTTTACCCAATGACACACAGTACACATGTTCTTTGATTTGTTTTTTTCTTGGTCACTGGGCTTTTTTTTTATTTCAACCAAGTCATAGAATTTATACTAATGGATAGCTGACATTTTGATTGTGCGCTTACTTTGTGATAAAACGCTGGAAAAGGCTTAAGTATGAATACAACGGAAGCAGATAGAAGTTGCTGAGGACTGAAGGGATAGTCTAGCATTTTGGGAAATACTCTTAAAGACGTTCTTGCCCAGAATTAAATGAAGAGGTTGACACCACCCTCATGTCTGCACAGTACATATGACATTGGAGGTATCAGCTAGCTAGTTAGCTGCCCCCACTTAGATTCCAATGTAAGCTAATCAGCACCTGGCTCTGTCTTTGTATTTAGCTAACGGACATGAGGGGTACTGATCTACTCTAATCTAATTTCTTTCAATTTCACAAAAGTGATGCACCAATAGGTCTATAAACTATGGATTATCTTCAGCTTTGCTCTATAGCGCATATGTTGTCCGATTACCGAAGCCACTACTGCAGCAAAATAGGGAGATATCACTATAAATCATCACGGAGCCGGCAGCCCCTGCCAGCTGGCCAAGGAGACCCTGTGAGATGTGAAAGAAGCAAATTCATGGCTGACTTCCAGACCAGATTGATGTCTCCTACACTGTGTCCCCGCTCTAATCCCATTAACTCGATATAAGTGCAGTTAATTTGATTTATGGCAGGCAACACATTAAAAGGCAGGAGTTCAAGTCATGACCAGGTGTTTTTTGTGTTTGCCGTCAACATGTGCAGGAAACGACCTGAGTAGCCAGTTGCTCAGAACTGAAACATCACTGCAACATTGCCATTTCAATTTAAGAACTTTGTATAATCAAAAGTCACTGGCTTGGCTTTTTTTTTGGCAAGTTGATTGAGGTTATCTCAGAGGGATGTTTTTTTACTTTTAAACATCAGAGGTAGAGAAATCTTTCTGCTAAGCGCAGCCCAGAAATGATGTGTACCAAGATGTGTCCAGATGGTGCAGACTGGAACATTTTCACAGATACCTGACTAATATTTAAAAACATAAATGTGAAGCATCTGGAGACTATTTCAAGGTATTTGGCTGCGTTTGATAGCTGCTAAATCTCGCTAACACAATTCCTGTCAGGTTTAAATTCCACACAGGGAAGTGTTTTAATACAGTTTTGATCCAAATGCACATCTTCAGCAGGGAGTTGAGTGTCCTACCTGTGATATCCTGTAAACAGTCAGTGAGTGTGTGCTAATTTTTTGGTACAAAGAGCGTTGTGACAACTTGTTTGTCTTGTACTGTCGGCTACATGTCGCTAAGTGAAGGTAAAATTAGCTTCAAGGACAAACACAGCGAGAAGTCATGAAACATTCTGGAAGGGATGTGTTACTCGCTTTAACATAACTGAAAATATGTAGCTTATTGTTAAAGCACTATTTTGCACATTCTACTAGATTAAGCTGTATTAAGCTAAAAAAAACCTAAATTAAGTGGAATAAGCTATTTGAAGGAAGTCTACTGCTTAGATTAAAGCTATAGGTTTTAACTGAGTTTCACACCATATTTAGTGTCCAAGACAGTGGTTAGGGCTAACACGTCTAATAAGCCATGCTAGCAGCTCTGTATGGCTGTATGTAAGCACAGTGAGATAAATGCTAAAAAATCCCTCACACATCAACATGTTGACATGTGCTAGCGTGCTAATGTTTTAAAGGTACAGGGTTTACCGTGTTCATGGCTTAGTTTAGCGCGTTAGCATACTAACACCTACATACACCATACATGAAACACAAAGTAAAGTAAGCTAGAAAATCATATTTTGTTCACCTTCTATTAGTTCATGTTATTAGTTTGAGACATTAAACTATGTTACATTGTGTAGTAAGATCACATGTATTAATCACATTTTCATTGGCCTCACGTGAGCGGATTGTAACGTGATTTGAAAAGTAGGACCCTCACCGTCTCCCTCCCTGTACAAGCCGTTGGACGATTTTTTTTTTTTTAAAGTTGTTCATTGCTGCTGGTCTGTGGATTTCTTTGTAAAGAACTCTGATTTTGCAAATTTTATGCAGGTCCTCACGTGCCTCTCCTCAGTGTCACTGCTAATAGAGAGCAACTGTTGCTAACTTTGGCTTAGAAATGCAGTCTGCTAACGGACACTAATGATCGCCTACCGGCACGACAGTACTTCCGCAGGGCCCCTTTAAATTGATTCATGTTATATTGTACACATGCATAATTTTACTCACAATAGGCTACAGGCAGTGCATGCATATCCATGTTCACATACCCTGACATAACCTGGCATGTAGGCACTGCGAAAAGAAACCAACACCTGCACATATGAGCACTTGAATCATGTGCACACACACACACGCACGTTGTGGGAGCACACGTGCCCACACACGCACAGTCAAACTCCACTTTTTCTGGTGAGAGAATTCTGACACAGTGTTGGTACTAGGTAAGAATAATAAGGGGGCTCAAGAGTTATTACCTTTCATCACGCGCAGACCATGAATGTCTGTGCAAAATTTCAATCCAGATCCCTCCACAGTGAAGAATCCAACAGACCAGCGTATTGCCACGCTTTGCGGCGTCGCTAAAATTAACATTAACAAGATACTTCTTGCTACTGATTTGAGCGAATTATCCCTGCTTAGTGTTGCATCTCCCAGTCTGAAAGACCGTGACAACAATGTCAACTGCTTTTCTTCTTTCCAGGGGGAATCGAGGGAATGAGTGGGGCGGGAGGGAGATAAAGCTAAAGAGAAAAAAAATAAAGAGTAGTTGAGGGAGGAAATATTGAAAGAGGAGTGGAAGTACGGGATGCCTGATGAATGATAATGGGACATGGAGAGGAGGAGTGAGTGAGATAATCTAAAAGCGAACGCATAAAGGAGGCATGGAAGGAGGAGAGGAGAGGAGAGGAGAGGATGGGGACAGATAAGGGGGGAGCTCATTAGGGAATGGGACACGGCCTGCCTGGTTGTTTACTGGCTGGCAGGTTCCTTGTATTTAATCACTCCTTCCAAGACGCACGCACGCACACACACACAATGTTGTGTCTTTGCATGTCTACTGATACTGACACACACTGCGCACATGTTCATGCATGCTTGCTTCTCTCGATACTTGTATCTGAACACGCACGCACGCACGCACTACTGCATGCCTCTCAGCAACTTGAGTCACTGAATCATTTTGTCTGTGGCCTTCATCACTCTCCTTCCCTCTCACTATTACACTATCCTCCTCTTATCTCTTCACGCTTCCTTTCGCCTCCCTCTCATCCTCCTCTCTTTTTTCTGTTTTTTTGTGCTTTGTTTATCTTTCTCTCTTTTCTCAGTATCACAATTTTTCACCCCATTCCTTTGTCACCCTCCCTCCCTCCATCCCTCCCTCTCCTCTTGTCTGCATAGGTTCCCTCTTATCTAACAACCTTGAGATGATCTTCACAACGTCATTGCAGCCGAAGCATGTGAGGTCACAATGTCTCCGGTCTCCCTTCCCCTCGTTTCTCATCCTCCTGCCTGCGCCTCGCTTGTTCCCGGTCCTCTCCACTGCACTTTACTACTCTTTATTTTTTTGGCTCCCCTCCTTCCTTTTTCTCGAATTTGCCCTCTTCCTCCTCCTTGACTCTCTCTCGCTCCCTCTCTTTCATCTCACACTCCATTTCTCTGCTCCTCTCCTCACATCTCTCTTCTCTCCTCTCCTCCTTTCAACCCAACTCATTTACTCCCTCCCTTACTCCCTCTCCGTCCCTGTTTTCTTCACTCCCTCCTCGTCTAAAAAGCCGTGAAAAGAGGTGATACGATGTTCCCTTGTCGTGTGTGTGTGTGTGTGTGTGTGTGTGTGTGTGTGTGCATGGCCGTCCTCGCACGTGTCTGGGTATCTCAGTGTGGGTGTGTTGTTGTGAGGATGTTGCATGCCTAACCGTCTTTCAGGCAGCCGAGAGCCCCGCAGTGTTTTTGCTCTCTAATTAATTAAGCGTGGGATGCTTTAGTCTGTTTATTGCCTGTCTGTCTCACTTGCTTTCTTCGTCTGTTGACCATCTGTCTCTCTCTCCCCCTCACCTTCTACCTGTTTATCCGTCTGCTGCTGCATCTATCTGTTTCCCTCTGTCTCGCCTGTCTAACCCCATTTTATCATTCTGTCTGCCTGTCTGTCTCTCTCTCTCTCTGATTGTATGCCCCGTCAGGCTCGGCTCTGTGGGAGAATTTCTACATAATTCAGCCTCCTCGGATGCCCGCTGCTTTTTTCCATAAAGGAGCGTAAACAACAGCAGTAGCGGAGTCGGTCCAGCTGAGGTCAGCATTGTTCCTGATTATAGAGCAGGAAAAAAAAGCATGCCTCGAGGAGAGAGTTAAGGGGCAAAGTTCCACTTTTTATAAAACTCTTATCTGCTGTTTTTTGTTTATTTTCGCGCATGATGATTATGGGATTACAGAGGCGCTGCTCCACGGAGGTTAGGGGAGTTATTTTTCCATCTACGTGGGCTGTTTCTTTGCATATCAGCTTGTTCACCCTTACAGGAGAATCATACAACACATTTTTAGTGAGCCTTGACATCCTCTGCTTTGTGTGTAATACGCCTCCAGTGGTGCACAAAGGATCAGATCCATTTTTGGAATTGCAAAAGTACATGTTTTGTGAAGCATCTGCTGGGAGAAATAATAGAGAGAGAATTATCTGAACAATTACCATTACTACTACTAATCTTTTTTTTTTCCTAAGAGATGAAGAGAATTAAGATGCGTATAAACACAGTGGTGATTTAAGAGTCTGTTGGGGACCCTGGGCAAACATTTCCAAGGGGGCCCCTCCAACCAGCATTCATCAGCATTCTATTAAAGATGCAATATTTAAGAATTTTGATTAAAAACATTCAAGACTTAACTAAGATTATCAACACTATGTGAAGGAAAAACTGATGTCTATGTATTGTGTTGTAATGTTTAGCATGCTAGCCAGCTAGCCTGTTCAGGAGTCAGAACTCCTCTGCTAGTGAAGTAAACACCAACCCTTCCCTGTAGCTCTGAGCTCCCAGCCTGGACAGCTAGCTTCAAAGCTAACTAAGCTAACCAGCTAACGGCAGCTACTGTTGGCAGCAGTTAGCAGTTACTCTGCAACGCCCAGTTTGTTGTTGTTTGTATGAATTTAAGAAGTGGCCAATTCTTACATATTGCACCTTTAATCTCACACCAACACAAAATGTACATATCCAAACATATTTAATTTCTATTGTTTAGATTAAAAAATATATTTTTAAATATAAATAACATTAAAAACTAGAAGAATAAAAACTGAGGTCAGTCCCTGAGTAACTTTAAGGATGCAATGCAGGTTCAATGGGACTGACATGGTGGGGCCCCCTTGGGGAGGCTTCCTACTGAGATGGCATTGCAAATTGTTTATTGATTTTTCAAGGGGGAAGGGTTTTCGATCACAACAGGTGCCACATTTTGAGACATTTCTCCAAGGTAAAGTTGCCCTTTTTGCTCCTGATTCTCCCATTCTTCTAGAAGGGGGTTTTGAGATAGATACAGTGCGCTGTTTAAGTGCCTTTATGGGACGTTTAATGGGATTTATTATTGCACAATGTGCCAATATGAATGGTCATTGGGGGACCCTTTTCCCCAAAGGTTTTTTTTGCCTGTTTTGCCTGTATGAATAAGTTTATCTGAAACATAACATGCTTATTGCAAATTAGTGTTGCTGCTAAATATTACCATACTCTCCTCTGAGATATAAACTACTTCTACTGTCCCTCACTGTTCTGTCCTTTCTTGGAGGGATGGAGGAGAGTGCGTGCACCATTCCCAGGCTTTCCTGCTGAGTGTACCATTCACATGGACCATCCCTGTATGCTGTGTGTATGTGTGTGTGTGTGTGTGTGTGTGTGTGTGTGTGTGTGTGTGTGTGTGTGTGTGTGTGTGTGCACTGCCCTCAAGCAGAGAGAGAGAGTGCTATAGACCGATGAAAACAGAGAGAGAGAGAGAGAGAAAGAGAGTGTGTGTTTTCGTTGGCCTGTGATATCGCTCAGACAGGAAGGAAGTTTGGCTTTTTAGCATCGTCTTTCCTCGCTGCAGAAACTCTCTTACCGAACACACGCACACACTCAGTGTGTTTCGAGGGTGTGAACTGTCTGTGATTCTGTGAAGATAAATCAGATCACCTCACACCCCGCGGCCTCGCGGGTTCTGCTTTTGCAAGCGGAAAACCAAACTTATTTCTTGTTTACTCTCAGTCGGTTGAATTCCTCACAAGACGTTGCCCCTAAATAGCCCAGAAACCAGCCCTAATTGGTGACCTCCTGGGTCACATTGAAGCCCACTGCGCTGCGAGCTTGTCTGGCTGCTTGTGTTTGCTTAAGATCGCTGTGCATCCCCACCGGGCCTCATTTATTAATTTTTCAGCATGTTTGCTACATTAAAAAGAGCTGAGTTACGGGGTGTAGTGAATTAATGCAGAAAATATCTCATTGTTATCGTTCATTTTATTGCTTATTTCATTTTTTGTCCCTGGCAGATTTTGCTGCCTCAGCTTTGGGATGTGGGAAGTATCTCTGTACAAGTGTGTGTTCTTCCTCGTCCTCTCAGCCACACTGGTGGTGTCTGGCCAAGTTGTTCTGTTGCCTTTGCAACATTTCTAACAAAGACATATTTTGTGTCTTGTTTGCTCTGCATTTTAAGGTACCCAGGCAGTTAAATCCGGGCTTGACTCTACTTGACTCTACTCACCCTGGCATTTTGTATATCGTATCCAGCTGTTACCAGATCACCTCCTGCATTAACACATTCAGAGCTCAGAATCAACCCACACTGTTGGTTGTCTGTTATTTTGATTTTACAGCCAGTTGTTTACCAGCATTTTCTGTGTGATTGTTTAACAGAAAAGTGCTTAAACCATTGAATCAATGACCGCTGGTGGATAATTGTTGTTTTTCTGAACTTTTCTAGCGCAGTTATATCATTTACACTAAAATTAGAGCAGAGATGCAGGCAAATCCACTTGAAATAGGCGATTAACTCCTTTCCCGTCGCCAAGAAACGAGTTCGCCCTCCCGTTTTTATATTCTGTTGTGTCATGTTTGGGCATGTGTCTCAAGCCATTTGGTCCAAGTCTCAAGTTATTTTTTTCATGGGCAAAAGTCACAGGTCGTGTCAAGTCAAATTAAGTCAAGTACTTAGTTAAGGCAAGTCAAGTCTCACGGCCACAATTTCCCAAACTTGAGCCAGTTCTGCTTTATTCAGTTCGCTCTTGGCTGACATGTGGCAATGATATGGCCTGCTTGTGGCTCAGATCGGGCAAAGAGGAGTGGACCGCCAAAGTGCCATCATTTGCTATCTGGGTACCTGAGAAACTTCATTCTTACCTGCAGTGTTCAGTCTTTATGAAAAAAAAGGAAAGACAAGATATTAATAGCTGTCTAATAATGATATTATTAACCAATTTACATATTGAATCCATTGAAAAAGTATAACAATTAATTGAATTTGTTCATTCAGATTCGATGAAATAAATATAATCAAACAAAAAACGTAATAAAAGCTATCTTAATGTTCCTTATCACTTTTACAGAGTGAATTATTGACAGCCAGACGACAAAAAAAAAAAACCCAAAAAAACAATGAGCATTCAAGTCATCATATGTCAAGTAAAGTCTCAAGTCATCCATTTATCTTTAAGTCAGGTTGCAATGATCAAAAATGTTACTTGAGTCAAAGTCAAGTCTGCGTCACAATGACTCGAATCCACATCTCTAGTCTCATTCAACATCACAAACATGATGCAAAACAGGGAACAGTAGAAAGCATCATGAAGGCAAGAGAGTGAAAACGTTCTGGTGGTTGCTCTTTACATCTTTTACTTCAGTTTGTCTTTCAAACTCAACACTGATTGCTTGAACCGAGACATATGGAAAAGCATTTGCAGGCATTATAGAATAAAGAGGCAAAAGTGATCGCATCCAGCCGGGATATTTCCTGCACTGCTGATCGGAGTCCATTTGACCTGATTGTACCGTTCCCCCGCGGAAGACAAAAAAACAGATATTAGTGTGTGTTAATGGGGTTTCTGTCCAGTGTCACATGGATATTTTTGACTCAATGGCTTGCTCCTGTCTGACTGGACAGTCGCAGTCAGTCCCTACCCCAGAAACTGCGAATAAGACATTTAAAAAGCTGGCTTGATGCATTGCTTTGTAATATTCTAATTATAGTTGGTTGCCTTCAAACATGTCCTGCAAAAAAAAAACATTTCGACTACCTGCCTCTAAACCACTTTCTCACTCTTGCGTTGCTGTTACTCATCTCTTGCTCACCGGAGCTGTTTTTGTCACCTACTCAGCAGCAGCATTCACTCATTATCCGATCCGGGATGTGGAGCTGCTCTGGCCTCAGAGCTTTCACTGACACCACTCTTTTAGACAAATGGCTCTGCTTATTCAGTCTGGTCATGTAGAGACAGATGAGACAAACAGAATCACTTAGCCAGCCAGCCAGGTACTTTACTGTATGTGTGCTGATTCACTCGACAGATGCACAGCCCCAGTCCGCTGAGACTCATGTATTCCTAATTTTATCCGTCCTGCTCCAGACCTGCGCACAGGCGTCTACATTGTCGTGCACGTAACTGTGTGCACGTAACCCTTCAGCTTTTTTCCCTTTTTTTTGTGAATGCGTGTTTCTCTGTTCGTGTCTGTGTGTGTGTGTTAGTGTTATGTAAAGTACACCCAGGTGTCTCTTCGAGCTGTGATGTAACTGGAAGGTTAAAGGCTCACAGCTGGGAGGGGGAGATAGCTACCTGGATGTGTGTGTGTGTGTGTGCGAGAAAGAGCGTGTGCAAATTGTCTCAGCATTCTCTACATTCTAGATGTGTTCTCAGATAAGCTGATAATAACTGACCACAATTCCCCTTTGACCTTGAGAGGGTGCAAAGTTTTTCTCAGTAAGACTAAAAAAAAAACCCTGAACTGCTTGAACTGGAGGTCTTAAGTATTCCTGACAGTGTTCACACCACGCTGCCTGATCACGGGCACATCTGCAAAAGAGACACAAAAGCCAAAAGAGGGTTTGGACTACCTGCACTAAGTACAGACGTTTATCTTAATGGAGCTTTTCAAGAGCAGACTATTGCAAATGTGCTTTACAATGAGTGGATTGGAAGTTTCTATGTTGCAGTCACGATAAGAACTGATTAAATTCTCCTCTAATTAACTTCTTTAATCCGCTCCCGCTGGTCCGTACAAACGCATGCTGCACAGCCAAAAGTCTTTCAAACCCCCATAGCTTTATTTCATTTTGATTTTAAGAAATGTCTAAATATCCAGAATATAACGTCAGCAGTAAATATTTCTGTAAACATCAGATACATTTGCACTAGACGAGGCATATCACACTCACATTATATGCCAATTAGCAGTACCTGGGCACATTTCCAACTGTTTTTGTACTATTTTTTCCATGAAAAGTCGGACCATCTTCAACCGTGCGAGCTGACCAAACCAGATATTTTAAGTCAAACCATGATGTTTTCCAAACAAATGTTTTTTGCACCTAAACCTAAACAGAGCATGAGCACTCAGTTGTGAAAGCAAGAAATAGAAAATGCCTGTGATTCATTTCTCAGATTAGAATTTCCACACGTGAAAACAAAACAGAACTTGTGAACTGGACATATTTACAAGTGACTGGATTTTTTCACCTGTTCACATTGAATTAAAAGTTACATTTTCACATGCGTTCATGCTTGATCATCTTTTTTTCTACATGCAGATTAGAATTTCCACTCAACATGACACATGAAATTAGCTTCTTCACGTGTGAATTCCATATTCTCACGCGTGAATGGCAACTCTCGTCTGGGAAATATCATTTTTAACATGTGAAAAAGAAAATATCCAATGTGAACTGGAGATTTTCAAATGTATTCACGCCAGATGATTGGCTTTCATCACATCGGAATGACATTAACATATTCATATATGAATTGCATACTTGTACTTAAGTCATGTGGTTGGTGCAGCCTTAAAAACATGGAATTTAGTATTTGAACATGTGCAAACATCCTACAACTCCAACAACCAACAGGAAGAAGCTCATAAACATGAAAGGAAACTGGATATTATGGGCTTGAATGTGTGCAACTGCTTCCTTTCTCATCTTCTTGAGCTGATGTTTTGCTAAACCTCGTGATGGTTTCAATTAAGGTCAACGGTGGGTGGAAAATGAAAAGAGCACATAATTTGTTTCGGCTAATGAAATAAAGCCAGTGTTTCCTGATGCAATTCAGCCTTTTTGGCAGCTCCAAAAGGCAGCAAAAAGTCTGATTCTGGTGAACTTCATTATCCAGAAATTGAAACACCATGTAAGTAAACTTTAATATCTTCTTTTTGGTGGCTGCAGGAAATGAGAAAAATGTTCTCCCAACAGCTCCAGCCGCTGCCGGTGAGTGCAGCTTTGTTGACGCTCTTAGGAGCAATTTTGCATTCTGCTCTTCAGTTGTGATGGTTATGCTGATATGACTTCCTACCGTCGGCACCAGAATACTAATAATGTGAGCAAACAGGGTGAAGCCACAGTTTCTCAATTAGAGAGAAGGTGACACTTGTCTCTAGTGCGGCTACACGTTGTGATTTTCGGCAAATGAGACAAGTGCATTACTCTGTAGTGGAGTCACTCTAAACCTCTGCAATATCTAAATCTCATTCATTACGCACCTACTCATGCTCATCTGTGACTTTGCATTTGTGTGTTGAGTGAAAAGACAAAGTCGACTGGCTTTTATTTTATTTACTGTATAAGCTGAGCCGATATATGTGTCTGGATCAGACGGAGGTGCTAAGTAAGCCATGCAGAACGGAAAGAAAATGGAAGATAACGACTTTTTCCGTGTTTTGAGTGTGTGTGTGTGTTTATTAAATGTTTGGCGGTAACTGTATCTTTATAGATGTCAGGGGTCGAACCCTGTTGTCCTCTCCTGCAGAGGTCAAACTCATATTCCCCTCCGTCTTTGATGTTACCCTCCTCCACCTCCCCCACCTCCTCCTGTTACCTCTGCCACAGCGCTCCAGGAGAATAGCAATTTTTCATCTCCCATCCTGCTGCCTTCCTCGCTCCCTGGGACTGTCCTTTCTTCTCCATTCTTTCTCTCTGGCTCGCCTGCTTTTATTGCCTGGTTGCTCCTCGCTCCCCTCTGCTTCACTCTCCCTCCCCCTTTTAAACAGAGGGTTTCACAGAAACAGTATTTTGTGCTTTGATTGTGCATCTGTCCCAGTCCAGGTTTGCTCTGCAGGAATGTCAGTTTGTTCCTCATGTCTCCCTGCCTTTCTATCTGCCTCTCGGTATTGAAACAAGGTAATAGTTGCCTTTGTCGAACTTGCTGAAAGCTCAGATCCGTGTTGTATAAACAGTCTGCTGGAGTTCGATATCCAACAACGAATCCACTTGTCCATTTTTCTCAGAAGAAGATTCTTTCATCATTGCAGAGCAGAGGTCATCTCCCCACGGATGACTGTGTTAGAAATTCACAAACTTCAAAAATTCACTTCAAACAACTTCTCTCTTTGAAAGTTTCTCCTGTCTCTCCCTGCCAAACCTGATGGATTCTCACTCCATGTTCCGGGCAAGGTGTGTCGAGGCCAGCACAGACAAGGCCATGGGCGTCAAACAGGTGTGTGTTCGCAGGAAAGTGTGTTACTAAGAGCGTAGCTCTGTGCTCTGTGTGTGTCACAGACGATCAGGGGGCGTTGTTTTTTTATAACCAGTGGCTGTATTTTCAGTTTTACCTCTGACATTAGTGACTCTCAAAGTGCCCCTCAAAGTCTAAACTACTACCTCTGTTCCTAATAAATCCTTCTCTTTGCTTCTGTGTGTGCAGCATGTGTGCAGCCTGCATGCATGTGGCTTCGGGCAACAGCACACGTATGTGTGTTTGTATGAAAGTCAGCTAGTTTCAGTTGAAATGTTACCAGCGACTGGATTTAAACTAGTAAAAAAATATGTTTTACCTAATCTTTTTGTTTTTCAGTTAAAGTAGCTCGACAGATCTTTCTCTTTTGTTGATTCTGGTGACCCCTGTGGACAAAAGCGGTAAAGAGCTATATTTAAAAATGTGTTGCTTTCTTATTTTCACCAAGTTTTAAAACAAATGATGATGATCGAACGAAGCAACACCAATGTCTGTTTTGCTTCTGTCTCTATCACTTCTTTGCCACCAAATATTTTCACTTGACAGTAGCGGGCGGTTTGAAAATGCCTTCGGGATAGTGCTACTTCTTTACCCTCTCATGTTGGACTAGACGCTTCAGTGACTCTCTATCTCCTCTTGAGCTTCAAAGCTGTATTGCAAGGCAGGACTGGCAGAGGCTAGGTGTTTAGCGTACTAACTTCAGTGGACATCTCTGGAACACAATACATAGATATCTTTGACATAACATCTAAACTGTTATTTCTTCATATTATATTGATAATTCTTGTTCATTTTTAATGTTTTAGACTAAATTGAAATCTCTAAATTGAAATCTCCTAGAGCAGCTTCTTTCCTCAGGCTGTGAGACCCCTCAAGTCAACTTCTCCGACCCGGATAAGTCAGAATCTGACCTGGTGATGGGCATTAAATACAAACCTGCCAGCACTCCCAATTTTTCTCGAGGTCTCCGTATTTACAGCCTTATTTCCTATTGGTAAATTCTCCTTTCACTCTTCTTATTTCATAGTGGAAAAAAAGGAAATGGGTTTTACTCATTCTGTGTGGGATATTTGTAGTAGTACTTACAACCCAGAGGCAGAGGTGAGCGTGCTGCGTTCAAACACACAACCCTGCCTGATGTACTTCTCGTCACAGCACTCGCTCAAGAAATTTGCTCTGCTCAGTTTGCTGCTGAAAATTAATGAAACCGGTCCCAAGAAAAAAAAAAAAAACTCTTGGGGAGCATCAAATTAGAACTCAAATTTCATTCAATTTTAGTGCAAGATTTTTCCCTTCATTTGCCTGCTGCCTCTCCTGCTCGTCCTCTGTGGACTGTAGTTCTGCATCATTCTGACCTTACACTCTCTGATTTGGTTTCACATCCTTGTATTTATTTTATTATTAAAGTTGTTACCATCCATGGTGTAGGGTTATATGGGGGTGGGGGTTGAGGGTAGGCCATTTGCTGATACCCCAAATTTCATTTCCTCTCATTTCACAGCCTGATATGTAAGAATATCTATAACAACTATTTAATGACGGTCTTGTTTCTCCATTTAGGTCATATTTAGGCATGTCATCACTTTTTCATGACCAATTAAAAGTTCCCTTGTAGTACGTTTAAGTGCGCCATGCGATAACTGCAGTGATGGAATAGTCATGAGTCTGGGAATGCAGCCTTTCTTTCAGCCAAAGAGCATCGTGAAACTCTGGTATTTTACTTCTCAGACATAAAAACAGTTGTCCCTTTTGTACGTAACTCTGCTTTGCGACTCACGGGTGGTTTGATATCCGCTTGCTGGAGAAACACTTAGACAAACAACACTCTCTGCGGGGGAAGGTTTGTCTCTTACAGGAATCAATGGCCTGCTTAGAATAACCATCTATCAGCTGAGTTTCATCTTCGGCGTTGCAGAATTTAAACCCAAAGTTTCAATCTGCTCCGTCAGGAAAACTGTAAATGCAATATTTTAGCTCAAGGGACAAAAAAATGGCTTCTGGAGACAAACACACACGTACACACACGTTGAAATAGATCAAGATGATAACCGTCAGTGTCACGCTTTGCATTTCAGCAGATAAGCATTTTCCTCCCCCTGTAAACTGCTCTAGGTGCCACAGGAATAAATTATCTAAGGGATCAATAACTTATAGTTGTATCAGAAATTAAGCAGTGTAGAATTATGCCTGTAAACATTATTGGCATCAGTCTGAAGTAATTACAATTACATAAGATGCCTCATCGTAACCCAGACTCTCATGTTTCACTGCTTCTGTGCCACACAGGCCCAGTTTATATTTTCATTCTTATGGCATCTCTTTGACAAATGATTTATGGAATCACTCTGACTGTGACCTTGGCCTGGTTTTCAGTACATCAACTTTTCTCCAGATGGTTTCCTCCAACATCCACTCTCTCAGGAACAGAGAAAACCTGTAACAGGGAGAAGAGAAGCTCCGTTGTTTAATACGCAATTTAGGAATAACAACAGTAGTGTTCTAGCAGTAAAGGTCAAAGACCAACAAGGGGGTAGCTGATCTATTGGTAGTATGTTTACTGTCAGCTGACAAGTATTGACTGTTACAGTTTATTTAATAGACAACACTGATTGTAGGTGTGAAGCCATCTAGTCAGGAGGTGGACGGGGTTGTTAGATGGGTTATTGGTAAGACTTTCCTTCCAGAGACCGGAGTTTGCATCCCGTTTGTGATTAAGAGTCGAGTGAAATGTACGTAAATGATGTGAGTTACAACTTCCGTTCCAAAGACTGATCTTTTGTTATCCAATTTTTTCTTTTTTCTTTTTATTTAATCTTATCCAATTACTTTTTTGCATGAACCTACCAAACCACAATTGACAATGTTGATAACACTCCAAGCATTCATGGTTTGAGTTTTGGGTTTCCTGTTTTGTTTTGAAGTTCTGTCCTCATTTGTCATGTTTTACTTTTCATTTCTTCCCTTTGTCTGTTTTCCCGCCCTTTTTAACTCCTCAACTGTGCTCCATAAATTAATCATCCCTTGTGTATTCAAGTCCCTGTCTTCCCCTCTCTCTTTGTCAATTCGTCTGTTCGGTTTTGCCTTTGTGTTCCTGTGTCTCCCAATCTCATCTTCCTGTTGTGTGTTTAAATAATCTTTAACAAACATTTTAGAATAAAAAAACTCAAAGAATCTCCAGTCTAAAACTTAATTCCACTGTTTCAATCATTCATTCATTTTAAAAATATACAGCGTTAGCTATACTTACCCTGCAAGTTCATGGCAAATGATTAGTGTTCCTAATCAGTGGCATTAAAGTAATTTTGTTTGTTTACTAAAATCAAAATGTGCATATAGAGTGCCCCTGAAAAAATACTGTCAGCCTAAAGTAACCTGTTCATTTAATCCGGCCCTGATGGTATTATCTACTTTTTACATTAAAGTTTGGCTTTTCAAAAGCATTAAACAAAGCTTTTAAAATATTTAGGAGGTGCACTGAATAAAAATAATAAAAACATCCACTATAAAGAAAGCATTACAAATGTTATGTTTGTTTACCAATAATATTCAGCTGTTAACAATTCATAAATCAGTGACAGTGTCTCCCAGCGCTTTGACTTGCTGTCTACTGTGCTGGTGAAATATGAACAATCTTTGACTTAATCATTTCCTTAGGTGTAATGGCCCTCCTTCATGCTAGTTCAGGTCAAAGTTGAGGTGTCAGGAGTGAAAGGCCGTCTGTCTGACTCTCCAACCTTCTGTCAATCAATCTGACTACAGTCCCCCTGATTCAACCTCGGCCTACCTCTGCTTGTGATTCAATATTCCATTATCAGGGTGGTGTCGTAATTCACTCATATTTGCTGAGAGCGTTACTGCTCATTCAAAATAAATTGGCTAGTTTGGTCTGGCCCAGAAATCAGTGTGTATCGGATCAGATTTTGGCTTTGGACAGTCGTCCCTCATGAGATATTTTTTTTGTTTAATTATTTTCCACACAAATTAAACTGAGTGAAACCTTTAACCTCTTTTATAAATTAAAGAAGCAACCATCAGAGAGCAACAAGAGAAAAATTAATTAAGCTCCAATTTGGCATCGGTCTGTGGGCGCACTTGTGCATGTATGTGTGTTGGAGGCAGCCGGGGTGGTGAAGTGAACACGATACTGGGCTCTGACTCTCCCTGCAGCTCAGGCGTCCAACATACACACAAGATTTTCTTCACAAACACATGGCACAGGGTGTGTCCAATGAAATTTTAATCTATTTTTCTGTATTGTAAAATTTTTTTTTAGGTAAAATAAATATCCAAGAGGAAACTGTTATTTAGAATATGCCCAATCTGCTCGTAACATTTAATTAATAGCTAAAACAAACGGCTGCCAATGATGGCAGTGCTAGCAGGAGTTTAGTTTGTAGGCATCCACCGCTATGAATAATTAATCATTATTCATGGTGCTTAATTCGAGAAATCATATTGTCTCTGGACTGCGTGTGCTTGTTGTTTGTAGACAAAAAAACACAACCAAACCAAAACAAACCAGATCAGGCCACACTGGGGGAAAGAAAACAGACTGCTGTAAGCACTATGGTTGTTTGTGTCTGTGTCTGTGTGTGTGTGTATGTGCGTGTGCATATTTTGTATGCAGAAAATGCAGAAAGATTGACTTGTGTGACGAAAGACTGTGCACAAAAGTGGTTGCATATGAGCATTTGTATGTGTTTAGCCTGTTTGTATACGTTTGTGTGTGTGTAGTACCTGGCTCTGTTTCAAAGTGTTTCCGTGTGTCAGTAATTATTATTCTGTAGGTGGTCACAGAGGCCAGAGGGGATGTTTATAGTAATACCTGAACCTCTCTCCGCCTCCCTTTTGCGGTGTGTGTGTGTGTGTGTGTATGTGTGTGTTGGTTCGCGGGTGGGGGTCAGTTGGTCAAGATTTTGTGTGTATGTGTGCATTTCTTGGTTAGAGTTTTTCTTGTTTTCCTGGGTGTGTTCTTCAATATTAGCTACCTCTGTTTGAGCTTATTAAACGTGTTTGTGTGTATACGTGTGTGTGTGTGTGTGTGTGTGTGTGTGTGGGTGTGTGTGTGTTTCCAGCCAGGGCAATGCTCTATTGGTACCTGGGGATCGGTGATCAGCGTTATTGCTACCAGCAGCCCTGGACAAACAGCCGAACACTGCACTCATTCATTCTGAACAACAGCTGTGTGCGTCAGTGAGGTGTGAGTCTACATACTAACACTCACAGTATTCCTGCTTATACTGATGAGACACATGTTCAATAAAGCACGTTATTTAAAGGAGCTACATGTAAGAATCTTTGTTTAAAATTATCAACAGAATGTGAGGAAATAACCATTTTGGTGTTTTGTCAAAGGAAGAGATCTACTGAACTTGTTGCGCTAACCAGCGATATCCTTCCTTATAATACCAATTTGTGCCTCAAGAGGTGACAGTGCGTCACTATAGATTTTTGTCTACCCTTGAGGCCACTTTATGCAAATCAAGGGCATGACTCACAGCATGACTTTATTGTTGTAAAGTTTAAACGAAGATAGATTCAACAACTGCATGTTTATTATTACAGATTTTTGTAATATAAGAGCAAAGTTTCCAAGCAGACAGCCACTTGGGTCTGGTTTGAAATCCTGGAGCAGACGGCCCACCGTTGCCGTTCGTTCACTCAAGTGCAACCAATAAGTGTTTGCGCGTTGGTCAGAAGACGTAGCCTTTGTTGGTCAAGTGTGCGAAGCTGAGACGTGGTGCAAGCCCTCATGTCTAAAAAGCCTTGTAGACATGTGAGGATGAAGAAGTAGCGTTGCCCTGAGGGCGTATTTTTATTACACTCTTCTAACGCAAAGAAGTGACAGAAACAGAAGCAGGTAGCTAACATTAGCGTTGATTTCCAGCACTGGCGACAACTCTGCAGAGATGAAGTCTGATGCTGAACTCGCAATGTTTCTTCAAGACTTGCAAGTAAATTGTTCGCAATGAAGGTATTGTATAACACTACTGACGGTTTTAATATGTTTGCTAAGTTAGCTGTTTGCTGAAAGAAAGAAATACCTATTGAAGGTATTGTGCATTTCCTTGTTTGTTACGATAGCATTCGATGGCTAACAATAGCTTATGATGATATTTTACGATGGCTTACGATAGCTGCCTCAACTTTCCTGTGATATGTTGCTGTTTGAGTAATGAATTTGACATAAGTGTACATGTAGGACGTTTGAACAGATTCTGGATTAGGGTGCTTTTGGGACACTGTTGTTATGAAATATTTCACACATGGTTACAATCGCCCACGCTTAACATTTTCCTTTTTTATGCCATCCTTTGTTTCCTATTTTTGCTTTTTCTTCCACTCCGACTCTATTCTCCTCAGAGCCACATCGACAGATCTCAAGTCCATTGCAGGACATCAGCGGCACAGATCTGATCTATCTGCAGCCGTCTAAACAGGCACAAAGTGGTGTCTTTCAGTTTAAGAAGCTGAAAAGATGATCAGATCTGCGTCCCATCTTTACTCTACGGGGGGGCAGATTTTAACAGTTGATCCCTTCACGGTGGCAAATGAATACTGGTCGGACTCTCCACAAGTTGAGCGACTGCTGCTGGTTACATAACCACAGAGTCGAGTGTTTTACACATCCTCTCCTTGGCGGTTGCCATAGCAACGTGGATTTAGATAGACAGGCGCCCTTACATTTTCAATGATTTTACCATCCTGGGACCTCGGTGTGAGTGTGTGTGTGTGTGTGAGCGTGTGTCAGCTGGATTGATGATCCCCTGGTTTTCTTACAGACAACAGGGGGAAAGCAGCTCCAACTCACTCTGCAGCTGGAAATCTCCACCGCTCACTTGTTGATGAATGTTTCATGTGCGTTTAATGTTTATTTAATCAGCGAGAAGCTGTTAATATTTATTTATGTTTACCGTTTTTTCTCTCCTTTTCCCATTTCACTCCTTGTCTCTGCTCAGTCTCCAAAAATCTACGTCCATCACATTTACTCCGGGTGTTCATTGTTCCTCTGAGGTTTCTAATTCTTGTGAAACCAACTGTTTGACGACCAAAGAAATGCAGGATTTCAGGAATGCATTAGAAACTCCAGTTTTTTCAAAAATGAAATGTTAGTGCAAATTGTTTTTAAGGAGCCCTACCAAAGTCTGCACCATCAAAGTAATCACGAGGCTTTTGATCGTCGGCTCGCGAATCTGCTGCTTGTTTGTCAGAGTGGACGTTCGTATCAGAGGCTTTAGGAAGATCTAAACATGCTCTCGCTGCAGGGAGTTTTCCGCTGCTTTCTCAAAGGTCAGTCTTTGAGAACAGATTGGAGGGAAGTGTGCTCTTTATCAGAGGGGTAGGACGCTGTGAGTCAGTGGACGCAGCGCTTTGATGAGCTCATAAAACCAAGAGCAAAATCTGTTGAAGATTACTCACGTGTATTTGGTTTAATTACTCTCTTTGGGTCGCTTCTTTGATTTGGCACAAACACACTGCTCAGGCAAAGGGTCCAAAATCCACCGGCCACCCATAGTGTCTAATCAGAGATCAGAAGAAAACATGTTTTTGTATCTTACTTACAACTAGTAATTTTGCTGAGCAGGTGCAGGCTTTGGACCGCCTTTCTGAAGGTTTCAAGAGTCTGCTGTCTTATCCAAACATTGAAGCCTGAGCGTATGCTCACTAACTATCAGAATAATACAAATATTGAGTGATGGATCCTCTTTCCTGTAACCTCTTAGCAACATGCTCTCTCAATGTCCATATCCTAATCTTCTTATCTGTGAACAGAGCATAGAATGTATCTTAATATTGCCATTAGCTCTCATACTGAGAGTTGGATGAGAGGATTGATAATACCACAGTCAGCGAACTTAGCTTAGCACAAAGACTAGAAGCAGGAGCACACAGCTAAGCAAACTGGCTGCTGTGTCCAGCCTTATGTTTGCTGTACAAACAGGAATGTGTTACCAATCTTTTCATCTAATTCTTGGTAAGAAAAGCAAATAATTGTATTTCCCAAAGTGTCGATCTTCATCAAGTCTTCTCTGCTGTAATTCTTTTGATGGTTTATCGCAAAGCTTTCCTCCCAAGCTCTTGATATCAAACAAATTAGCTTAGGTATTCCAGGTGCATCATTTTTTCTGCTGTAAAAGCGACAAAATCTGCATTTCCAACAGTGTCATGGAATAGGTACAGCACACGTACCAGATCTTAAATACATTTTTGATTGAATATAGTTTTTTCTGAAGAGGACAGTCCCTTTTTCCACAAAATGAATGTATTTTCTTCGTAAACATACATTTTTTTGTTGTCTAAACTTAATAACAACAGAAATACTAAACCCAACGTTAAATATGTGTTTGAAAGGAAAACTCTAATCTGCATACTATTATGGTCTTTGCAAAAATCTTGATATTCCAAATACACAATTGGTCAGTTTCAATGAACAGCACCAACATGGCCATATCAGATTTGCATCCTTCATAGCATGACCAGATAAGGGTCCAGCTTTTGTCTTGTTGCCAGAGGCTAAGATAGAATAGAGAGAACATGGAATGGTTTTCTCAAACATGGAGGGATAAAATTTGTATATGGGAGAACAAACTGGACTTTGTTGTCAATATTTTCGTCAGTAAAACTTTATTTATTGCATCTAGCAGAGCTTAACTCTTGTAACCATAAATATGAGTCATTTCAGAGCCTTACCAATTTTGAGAGGCTCCGTAAATCTTATTTTCACATCTGATATATATGGCTCTGAAGTGGGGTTGCTTAAACATTTTATGAGGAAACGTGTTCATAGTGACTGTAATTAAATGTTTTGTCTGATAGCTGTTTTATTAGTGTCAAGTTCGCATTTATATAACAGCGTTATGATCCAACAAGTGATTTATGACACTTTGTTTAAAAAAAATAAATAAATCAGCAGCACAAGTCTGATCAAGATCCTGTGTTCCTCCAACAAAACAGCTTCCCTCTGTCTATTTACATGTTTGCGGCAGCCTGAGCTACCAGTTACCCACCACATGAAGAGAGCCGAGTTCTATGGGAAACCCTGGAGAATTTCCTGTTTGTGGCGTTTCCTCTGCACTTCCGACACATCAGCAGTGAGGGCGTCTGTCTTCCGAAGGCCTCTGTATATGTTCAGCGGGTGCTAAATGCTGTATGTGTGTGTGTCTGTGTGTACACTGTCATTATTATTATACATGTGTACGTGTGTTTGCGTGCTTGTGGATGTATAAGCGCTCGCGCGTGTGTGTATTTTATGGAGGTTTTTGGGTTTACTCTGCCTTACATTTAGTGTTTGGCTGTTTCTCTCCCATTGTAAAACATACACAGTAACTGGATGCACATGTTATCGCAACTTTCTATACGGCAGGAGGGAGAGAGCAGGAGAGAGAGTGGTACGCGACATAGAGTTGTACACAGCCTGGAACAAAACATGTACACCACCCATTGGACATCTACCATGAAACTTCAATGCTATTAAAACACTTTTTGGCAAATGGCAGATATTTGGGCACCATTAACAGTTTGGGCACCGATTGGTAGACAACGACAAACCTGGCAACGCAGAAAAAACAGACTGCATCAGTTCTGCCAACAGCAAGAGGCAGAGACTAATAAGAATTATTTAAAAAGCCATACAAAAGTTATTTGTCAAATTAATACTCTATACAAGACATTCAGTCTGAGAGAAAACCACCACAACAACCAACCTGGCCCCATTTATCTGATTGGAGGAGATGCACCAATCCTTCCCATTAACACCTGTGTAGTCAGGTGACCTCCATCATCATGGTAACAAGATAAATACATGGTTCATGTTTTGAAAAGGTTGTAGACTAGGCAACAAAACTACTTGGTTAGGTTTAAGAAAATAAGTCTGATAAGCTGTCTTACATAAGTGATGTAATGCATTTGGACCGGCCCGTTCTCAATCCCAACCTGTCAGTACTACAAGTACTGGTGAGTGGCCTTATTCATCTCTGTTTGACGCTGTTTCCCCTCGAGCATCACTTCTTGCAGCGCTTCTCTAGTGCAGTATGAAGAGTCCAGCGGTGGTAGGATGGATCAGATACTGGACAGGGGTTTATGTCTTATTTGTGACCAAAAGTCATGAGTGATTTGTTTTTAAGCAATGTTACGAAAATGATGTAACTTAACATCACGTGTTTTTGGTTATGTGACTACTTAGGTTACGAGATGTAAGAAATACGATCTTATCCTAAACCTAACCAAATTGCAACTTTTTTAACAATATGAATAACAGTCTAGAAGTCACAGTATGGGAACTGTTTGTCTGTTGCTTTGGACACAATGTTTTTTTTTCAGTCAGAGACACTTTCATCAAGAAACTCACTCACAACAAATGGTTATACAGATCATCATCAACAAGGACTCTGCTGGGAGAACGCCAACATGCAAGAAAATACAAGTGAGATCAATAATACCAAACAATACCACATACGGAGAAGGTTTGGGAAGTAGAGGAAGCTGTGGAGCGGAAAAAGGCATTGGCGTGACCGTATGAGCGGAGTTATATGGTGTCAGGTTCATACCTGCATGCATATGATTGAATGCTACAAGCCACATCTGCTGTGTGAGTCAGTGACGGTGAAGCATGAATGAAATAGCTGATGCTAATGCAAGCAGAGCTCTGCCTTAACTAATGACATAGTCCCAGTATTTTCTGTCTTTTTAAATATCTGTTTGTCACAATTGACAGTATCCAGTATCAAGTTGTATCGTGTAGTAAGTTGCAAGCCGTTTGATTTTTACTTCTTTCTTTTTGGACAAAGACGGATAGATGAAATGAAGATTAGGAAAAAATGAGAGACAAGATTTAACCTGGAAGTGACATTTTTTCCTCGCTAAATCTCCTCTCCCTGCGTTCTTAATCTCTTCATCTCTGTTACCCTTTATCCCTTCATTTTTTCTACGTTTCCTCCTCCCCCCTCAGTCTGACTAGACCTGACCAGCATTACATTGTCCTTTAGTGTTGTAAAAAAAGAGACAGGGGGAAGGAGGATGAAAGAGAGAAGATGTTCCATTCCTTTAGGATTAGACCGCTTTATCTCAACGGCAGGCACATGTGCGCTGCCCTGCATGCACACACACACGCACACACACACACACACACACACACACACACACGCACACACACACACACACAAACACACACACACACACACACACACACGTATGTCGCCAGAAGTCATGAACAGAGCATCAGATGTGATGTGATTATTATCGGATAACGATAATCCTGCGTGTGTGCGCGCTTGCTCATCGTTCTGCATGTATGTAAGTGCGTCTGTGTGTATTAGAATATGTGTGTGCGGTGAACCATGTGTAAATGTCCAAAACCCCCGTGGAAGATAGCACTAATCCGTCTAAAGAATGACATCGACCTCACTTCTTCAAGCACCTCATCCTTTCCAATCTCCATCATGCTCTCTTTCTCCACTAAGCCCGTCTCCGTGTCCTTTTTCCAGTTCCTGGTTTGTTCTCCTGCACGTCGTCCAAATCCACCTTCCCTCTCGATGGCTTGATTGCTGTGGGCTCCGGCCGCAAAAACCCTTGTCACATTTGATGATTTCAAACAGCATATCACCCTATCCAGAATAACACAGAGCAACAGAAGCCCTTCAGAAGTGGTTTGAGACACTCATCTGAACTCTGATTATGGACAAATCTGTTTCAACCAGTGTTGTAGAAAGTACCCAAAAGTGGTACTTGAGTAAAAGTAAAAAAATTCTGTTAAAATATTAAATATATGGTTATCGACAGGTGGCTAATTCTCACATATTGCACCTTTTTCAAGTATTAAATGTGATCAACTGGCAATAAATGTACGTAAACATCAAAATGCAAAAAGTAATAAAAGTAAACTGAACATTTAATGTTTTTACATGTATGTATAAACTGTATACTTGGTGTTGACCTGGCGTTGTTGGCGTTGTTATCGGCATTGGTGTTGTTAATCCGGCCATTTTGCACATCTAATATTCAGCATTTTTTTGATTATCAGAATCAGTGTTTATTTGTTTTTTGCATACAGTCTCCAAAATAACTGGTAACTATAGCTATTAAATACATGTAATGAAGTTAAAAGTACAATATTTGCCTCCAAATGTGGTGGAGTAGAAGTATAAAGTAGCAGAAAATTGAAATACTCAAGTCAAGTAATAAATAAGCCCTCAAAATTGTAGTACAGTACAGTACTTTAGTAAATGTATTTTATCAGTGGACCTATGCTGTGTGTTTCATCCATCTCTCTCTTTCTGTCTCTGCTTGGTTGTCTGATCGTTGTCTGCCTGGATGCTGGTTATTATCTTTCGCCCAAAGGAGTATAATAATGTTGAACTGAACTCAAATTGAATTTAAGTGTGCTCTCTACATCAGCGGTTCACTGTTCGCCTGCCAGATGTGCATGCTCAGTCGTCCCTTGTGAATTTTGGTAAAATAAATATCCATCGACCGGTTTGCACTCACTCGAACAGCACTAAATGGCAACATTTTCAGTGTTTTTCTCCCAGTGTCAAAGGCTTCAGGCCAAGTACACTGAATTTGCTGGTTCTTGTTCAAGAGAACATTTATTTGTGCCTTGAGCGGTGGAATTTCCTTGTTTTGCCCAAATGTGCCGCAGCACCAAAAATACTGAGGACATCAGTTTGTATGGTTTTGTGTCCCCTCTTCTACACCTCATCAACCTCTATATTTACTTTGTGGGTCTTCTTGTTTTTGGCTCACGGGTCATACAGAGACCGTGCAGTGCGACCGATCACTTCACACCACAGCGCTACTACACTCCTCTCTTTGCTCCAGCTGGTCAAAGATTACAGAGCGTGCCCTTCACTAAAACACACACACACACACACACACACACACACACACACACACACACACACACACACCCACTGTGCCCGCTGACATTTGACGCACACACACTTCACACTCTGCCTTTGAATGCAGCTCGCGGCGTGGAGTCTTTATGATTTAGCTTGCAGGGATGCTGAGGACAGAGAGGTACAGACAATCAGTGGTGATCAAAGTGTCCTGGAAGCTGCAGGCGGGATGTTTAAAAACCAAGCCAATGAAAAATTAAATTTGCAAGGTTGAACTACAAAGCGCTGATTCTCCTCCTTGACTTCTTAAGATATGCTCTTTGTTATATTACTGCTGTGAGATGTCTGACAAAAACACTGTCAGGTAGAAAAATGAGGTCACTTAGGCGAGATTGCGATGCAGGACTTCGAATAAAACCAGGCCCACAGAAACATGGACAAAGTGCTGTTTATGTGTTGGAAAGATTCATATAATTTTTCTCCAAATCTTTCTGTAAATGTTTGCCAACCATACTGATATGCAGTAATTACATACACTTCAAGGGGCTGCAGTTTCCTAAGAAAACAGATTAAAGGGCCTGCGAACATAAGGCCATACTTGAAGGTGGAGCACTAGGACGAGACACAATAATCGCTTGATTACGGGAATGATGGCATACCTTTATAGACAGGTATCCAGGTTCAGTGAAAGAACTAGCTGAATAAAGAATATAAAAGAGGGCCTGAGAGAAGCACAAACCCTGCTTATGTTCCCACCTCTGCATAGCTGGCCAATTGTGGCATGAAGTGGGTGTGAGTTTTGGATTGTTGGTTTCAGAAAAGTTAAATGTAGCCTACTTCTGTTGAAGCGTATCGGTCCAGGTTTCCACCAAGCACTTCATTAAACATTAGAATGTTTTTTAAAAGTTGTGGGTGGTACTAAAAGAACTAGAAAAGCAAAAATGAAAGTTTAATAACCAAGCTGAAATCCAAATTACAAAGTCAGGCAACACAAAGAGGCTGAAGAGAAGGTTAGAATTGGTTTTGGCAACCAGATCCCAACAAACCAGTTTGTGGGACAAAGATTGCATTTGGGTGACATGTCCGTAGCCGCCTTTTTGATTCAGTAGCATGCTGCTTTTGTACAACCACATGATATTTTTCTTGACCGGCAGTAGCTTATACCACAGTCCGCTGACCTGTGTAATTGGGAGTGCTTGCACAGTGCAGTAAATACCACTTATTTCAGCTGCTGTTGCCTGATAGTTAGTTGGTGTTACTGGCCTTCAATGTGGCTGCCTTTCCTTTTTTTGTGGTCATTTCCATTATATTCTACCTAAATCCTGTTGGGCTAGTGTAGGTAGCAAAAACTTGCACTCAATCCATGTGTGCACAATTTGATTGACATCTAACCCCAGGAGGACTTGCTAATGTCACGGGCTAATGGGGATCCTAACAAATTATTAAATGCGTCCCTGTGTTAACAGCATTTCCTGCTTTTAGGAAAGCATCAGTCTTGCAATCTACGTCCGACTGTGGGACATTATCTCAGTATGTTGGACATGAAGAAAGGGATAAATATGCTGTGCAGTTCAATATAAAGTGGGACACCTCGTCAGTCTGTTTGCAGGTATTGGGTGAACATCGGACAAATGCAGGAGGAAACAGAAGGATCATCAAAGTCATTATGATTTATCCTCTGGGGACCATGAATGTTCGTACAAAATGTCATGGCTATCCTCCAGCAGAGATATTTTAGTCTGGACATATGTAGCAAAAATACAACATCTGCATTGGGTAGATGTTCAGATCAGTTGAAAAACGGTCCAAAACTTCACATTGTATTTCTTCATTTCTGGCAACTGCTCCAAAGTAGTACATCTTTGTAGTAGAGACTAATTGCTCTCCAGTGGGTCCAAGTGTGCTAAATAACTGTAAGCCAAACCAGCAGCATTCCCCTCTTCCTAATTTATAAAGTTTCATCACTGGGCCTTTGGAGCTATTATTTATACGTGCGTGATTGCTTTTCTATGTCTGTTGCATTGTCATGTTTTGCTTGGAGGCTTGCTCTCATTTCACAAAGGTGCCTGTTGTCCTGTAACTGCGCCTTGAGTATATTTAAGTGTGTTAATGAGGCAGCCTTCCTGTGTTGTTGGCCTGTTGATAAGCTAAGCTATAGGTTAACAGCTTTTTACTGGGGTTTTACCGCCGTGTTTAGGTGTGTGCGTGCATTTGTACGTGCGTCTGGAGCCAAGGAAAGGTTCCCTGAGGCGTCAGACTCCTCATTAACCTTCTCTTCATCTTTTGCGCTCCTCTCTTTCCTCTCTCTGCCCAATTCGACATACCTCAGTCCCTCCTCCTCTCCGTACGCCAACATTCACATCAAAGAATATCCCGTCTGGTAATTTGCTCATTCATTAAATCTATCTCTCGCTCTGTTATATAGTTTTTTTTTTTTTTTTTTCCCAATTTGCCAATCTTCATCTGTGCTCAAGGACATTTCTCCCATTTAAAAATACTCATATGCATAAATACAGGATCCTCAGGTTCCCTACCTGTAGATACCTGAGTGTCAGATAGATAGATAGGTAGATAGATAGATAAATAGAAAGATAGATAGATAGATAGATAGATAGATAGATAGATAGATAGATAGATAGATAGATAGATAGATAGATAGATAGACTTTTTGTACAAATATCATTATCTTTGGGGAAAAAAAGGCATCTCTAATCCTGGATTGCTGAACAAAATTGATTGCGACACGACCCTGATCTCATCTTATCTTGTCACTCAGCAAAGATTACATACTGAGAGATCATATAAGGTCAAGAATCCGACTTTCTGTCTCTGAATCCGGCTTAAGATTTCGTTTTTGATGGCCTGCCATATTTATGGTCAGAAGCCAAATACCACAGATAAATCAAAACCCAGAAAAATCTTAATCTGTGGAACAGTTTTACTTTGCATCCAGACTTACCAATTCTTTGGTCAGTGAAATGATTGTGTTCTTTTAGGGAGACACTAATTGCAAATTTCTTCACCGATTTTCTCTCTCAGAACACACACACAAACATTTCCATGTTCATAAAGAAATTACATTATTTACATTATATTACTATTACATTATAGGACCTTTTTTCTCTTTCACTTCAACAAATCTTAAAATAAGGTGGCCTGTAACTAGACAGAGCTTTTTTCGTACAGATATCATAAAACTGAGCAAAGATTGCAATATATCCCACTTTATGTAACACATTGTAAGCTGTTTTATTTCTTTATTTGTTATTAGTGAATTTACAGAGGCCCTATTTTTTATTTCTCAGAATTTTAATAATTACAATATTAAAGATGTAATAATAGAAATGCAGAAATATTTATTTTCTCCATGACTGAATAAACAAGATGTTCTCAGAGGAAAATAAGGTCTCTAGAACACTGTTTGAAGCCAGAAAGGCGGCAGTGTCCGCCACATATAAACAAAGTAAGACAGTATGAAATTGGGCTGTCCTTTAAGGTCAGTCGCTACGAAAGGTAAAAACGTATGTGTGTACATCTGACCGGCACAGAAGCGGATATATCTGACACAGATCAGCTTGTCATGCCCAAAACAGCCCGATTCCTACTAAACTTCTGTACAAATCGATCATCTTGAAACAAAAGCAAAAAACACATGTGTAACTTTTTTTAATAAACACGCTGTGACTTCATTAAACTGACCTTGCGTGAAATATTTTTGAGTGACTATAAAATACAAATGTAAATTGTGCCTCTGAGCGTAGCGGCGTTAACTCTCAAAAGCACTGTCGCAAGTGTAAGGAACACATTTCTGATGTGTTTTCACTCCATCAGTTTCCCTGTACAGAACGTCCCCTCAAGCAGAGTTGAGTGTTAGCAATATTGCCACTGTTGGGACGAGAGGAGCCTCTTAACTGTCTTTTATCGCTCTCTTTCTCTCTCTCTTTTTCCCTCTCTTCTCTGTCCTTCTGTTCTTCACATGCTCCATTTATCTTTTCTCTCTCTCTCTATTCCTCTTTTCACTGCTTCTCTCTCGCAATCTCTCTCTTCCTGTCGCTGTCAGAGGGGAATGACGACCATCTGCAGCCCTCCTGCCCCCTGACATCTGGAGACGGGCTGAGACACAACAACAAAAGTGTGCACACACACAGAGACACACAGTCAGACACACACTGGCTTTACTGTAGCGAAAGCTTTGCAGAGGAAAGGAGAAGAGACAAGGAATGAGGTATAGGGTGGAGCAGAAGGAAAGAAAAGAGGGCACAGGGATTTAAGTGAGGTCTAATGGCAGTAACACATCATGCTACTGTTGGACTGTCATACATTTTATTCTCCTCAGGACAGAGGAGAACCTGAGTTATTGACGCCGGGAGCTGTTCTAATGAGGAGTCCACCTCGGATCGTTACCTCAGGTTCTGACTTGCAGAACTACCTGTACATCTGTCAGAGAGGCTGAGCTATTAATTATTCATCTGTTTTCAATAATTACATCTTGTATCTTCAATATTCTCTGCTTATTTATTTATATATTGGCTTGTTAAACGGGACGCAGGAGAGCGGCGTAATTAACATTGCTGCAAATTTGGCAAAGGGCTATTTTTCATCTGTTGTCCCTGGACAGATGTTAGACAGTCGCCGTAACAGAGAATCTAAAATTAAAATGGTTATTGTACTGAGATATGAACAATCCAGAGCAATCACGTAAAGGAGGTTTGACTCTTTTGGAAATCTATTTAGAAATTCTCAGATGAATACTTTGTTCTGAAGCTTAAATTGCATCCCGTACTCTCAGATGATTCCCCTTATCTACTGCCGCGTTAATTAATTTTACCGCCGGGATCATCACTTATCAATTTTTAAAACCTTATTATAATCGGCTTTAAAGGTGCACACGATGCTTTCCAACACTGTACTTAGCTCGAAAAAGCATCAACCCTCTGCTGAGGTCTTTTCTTTAATCTCAAAAGTCCCTTGGGATGATGTCATCTTAAAAACCTTTAAAAACACACATTCAAAGGCTTTTCACTAAATCCTTTCAGGATACTCCTGCAACGCATTTCTGGTTATCGGAGATGCTCTGTTGCCAAACTCTGCAGGTTAATTGTGTGGCTGCAAGTGGTTATTTGGCTTCGTGGTGTGTGTGCAATATCTGTTCTTGTGGACACCTATGGACTAAATGTTTGTTAAGGGCTACCAGTGATTGACCTATACCAGCTCAAATGGTTTATTTTGTATTTGCGGAACATGCAGATCATTTTATTTAATCGAGGACATTACAACTACCAAGCTGAACTCATTGCCTCTGATACTGATTGTATTACCATGTCTATCAAGCTGTGCGATGATTAAGTTCTTGCTTTGGCAAACAGACACTCCAGAAAGCATTTTCTACCTCACATGCAGTAAACCACCACCAGGTGAAGAATCTCTTGTTGGACTTTATCTGAAAAACTTATATCTGCATTAACTGAATATTTGGCCACTTGGGGGCAGCGTACACAAGCTGTAAGCACAACACTGACATAATAATAATATAATCACCTTTTAACAGTTTAACAGAACATTTACCATCATTGGTAGATGCATTTCTGACAACTTGTTGAACATTTTCTCTTTACTTTTAGCTCCTTTTTTGGTCTCCACCAACTGAGGACTGAGGAATATTTTGGCTTTAAACTGCAAAATGCTCAACGATCTTAATTAGCGTCCCTACTTGCACCACATAATGCACAGTGGATATTTTAGAGAGTGGTCAGACTGAACCAAAAAAGAAAAGATCTATGCAGTCACACCAAAACAATGAGCTGAAAAATTCTAAAATGCTCTGTTGAGCTGTGGAGAGTGAAAATTAGCTGTGAAGTTCTGAAGAAAGAGAGCAAAAACAAAGAAGGAGCTGGAGTTTTGTTAACCTTGTCAGTGGTGTCTGTCCCCCTGATCAATCGTAGCTCAAAGCTTGGTCTCTGGGCAAGGTTCACACCAAGGTGTGAAAACCTGGAGGATTGTGGGGGACTGAGTTCACTTTAGAGTTCAATTTGAATCCAACAATGAATGAATTTTTCTGAGGATCCCAACACATTGTTAGTATGAAGACATTGATTACTGAAGCTGTAATTTCCCACAGTTGGATCTAAGTGAAATAGCAAAATCGCAAGAGGTCACTAACATTATGTGTGAAGAAACCAATTTTTTGTGTAGAAACAGTAACATGTGACGCATCTCACAAGCTTAAATTATGCTAACAAAGTAAGTAACTTCCTCGCAGGGTGAGTCACTTTCTGCCTTGAACTTAGCCCAAGTACAGTGCCCGCCACGATGATATATGACCAACTTAGCGTCTCAACTAATTAGGAATACAAGCTCTTGAAGTGTATGAAGGATAGTATTTCCACCAGTGTGAGTTTAATCAGCTTCCTTCATCTCAGTCACACTTAGAGCTAATTCAAGGGACAAGCTCTTGTAGGAGATGAAGGATCATATTTCTACCAGAACAGAATTAAGTTGGCTCCCTAATGGCAGAAACGTCTGAGCAGCGATTCAAACAAATGAATTGTTTACTAACCCTCAACATGCACTAGAGGAACAAAGTCGAACCACCTTGATGTGTCTCCTGCAAAGTTCATTAAATTTATTAAATCAGTTTATAAAAAACATGATGTTTTTCGGCCTAGGGATGGCAATGCTGGCTTGGTCGTGTCACTACTAGTTTGACATTTATAGTTTTTTAGTGAAATGAAATTAGGTGGTGAAGCCTATATGAAATAGAATGATAGTCATGTATCATAACTCCTGATTCTGCCCTCTTAGTAATGGGCCTCCTTGATGTCTGATATACACAAGGTGAGACCAAGGTGAGGCCCACACAGCAGGTGGGCATAGGTTAAAGCCTCTCAGTTCGATGCATCCACACATGGGACAGCTTTGGTGATCCCTTTTCATCAAGCAATATCATCAGGTCAAAACATCAATTTATCCAAGGTTTATGTTAACCTGATTCGCCAGATGTTTCGTCAGATTGTCCATGGAAACAGTTTAGAAAAGGGCAGCCAATTTCAAAACACAATCGGCAGGTGATAGGACGAACCATCTGTCTGTCACCATTGATCATGGACTTACTTCAACTAGTCAGAGCAACAGTAGGAGACAATGAAACACGCTCTCCTGTTCGGCTAGATGCAATATGACCACTTATGCTTACCTCTTGAGGAGCAATCATTTTCAAACAAACAGCTGCTTGCTGGTCGTCACAACTGAACGGTATCCATAGCTGCCAATGGCTTCTCATAGGAACCTTAAAATACTCCTAATCAGCCAATGTTAGCATGCTAACACAATAAACTGAGATGGTGAACACAGTTAACATTCTACCTACTATCATTATGTTAGCATCATGGGCATGTTGCCAGGCAGGAGTGCAAGCAAGTGAGATAGGGGCAAATGCCAATAAATGGTAAAGTCCTGCACCAAGTTGAGTGAGATTTGGAAGCACATTTTTTCTTCTTGGCACCTGTTACATCTATTTTCATCAGCAAACTGAGTGAAGTGGAGGGCTTGGCAGGAGAGCAGGACATTAATGGGAGAAATTACCAATTGGGAGCACAGTGGAAGAAAATAGGGAGATTCCTGTGCATGTTCTCTAATGCAATGCCAGTGACAACCAGGTAAGAGCCAGTTGAGCCCATTTTGATTCCTACAGCAAGGCAAGAGCAGAGTTGTTTACTGCTCCAGTACAGTAGTAGAGACGGGATCGCTTCGAATGCAAATACAGGACCACAGAAAGTGATCAGATCAGTGTTTCCCGCTCTGGTGTCACTGCTGTATTAACACAGTTTCAACAACATATGCCGTGACAGCAAACAAAGCTCTCCTCTTCTCAGGGAACAAATTGTGCGAAAGGAAAAGACCGACTTCATTGTAAATTGCATGCTCAGCGCAAAACACCCACAGAGTTACAGCATCTTGAGAGGCCAGGGGCGACCTGCTGCTTCGTATGTGTATGTGTGAATGCAGCGATATAGACTTGCATTTTTGAGGCCACAAAAAAAAGTCTGTGCATCGACCTGTTCCCAAGTTTATGCTTTTAATCCTGCTTAAATCGTGGTTATTCTGGCTACAAGTGCATGTGGGGATTACACAAGTTATTATCTAAATCCAGCAGGTCCGATTAATATGTGACATACATGACTATTACAACAACATAATTAGCTGGATGTTTGACAGAATATGAGCACAACATGGTGCAGATGTGTCAGTTGGATCATATTGTAATGATGAGGCTTAATGAGGACCAAACCACGGAGCAGAATACATGTTGTTACTCAGCGTGGCATCTCATTTGCCTCTTTACAAGTGCAGGATAAATACTACAGCGCAGTGACGGCAATGCCAGCCTTGTATTTTGCAATAAAGCTCGTCAAGAGACTAATAGGTGCAGCTACATCTGTGTTACACTCAGAAAATGAGTTTAATTAGCGTTTTCAACGCGTTTCCTGAGCGAGACTAACCATTACATAAGAGGGCCTAGATTCTTGTGTGAAGGTTCAATGCAAAAGTCAGAGTAGTCCAGAGACATAATTACAGATTCTGTCTGTCTGACCTGCGGGGCAGAAAATGTGTCTGCTCTGCTGCCTTCCGTGCATATCCGCAAGTGCTGATGTGGATCGTCAATGTGTGAGAAAGAAGAAGAGAAAAAGACAAAAGCCCAACAGGGAAACCCTTTCAGTGTGTGCCGGCAGTTCTCGCTGTTGGTTGTGTGTACTTGTGAGGAAATGTGAAACAGTGGTTAAACCAGTTATTTCTGTAAAGCCTGTAGTGAGACAGACACTCTAGTCTTAGTCCAAAGTAGTCTGGACAGTATCATGTCCCTCATGTGTTTGATTTATCTTCAATTGTTGTATAATCTATGTTGTTTTCGTTGTATCCCAGCTGTCTGTATCTGTCAGAAAACACAATGGAACAGCTCTGAAACACTGTGTTCATATAACCAAGCTGAGCCAATCCAAATCCAAATCCAGTGTCAGCTGGCTGCCACTTTTAGCACTCTTGGGTAAACCAGCTAAATTACTGTGGCAAGCTGTGAAATGCCATTTCTTTCCTATTTAAGATAGGTGTTGAGACTGTAGACTTGTAGACTTGATTGGCGTTTATGTTTCAAGGCAAAGTCCGTTTATTGGACAGGCGATGACCTTTGACCTTTAAGACCTAGTTCAAAATGGCCAGCCATTTTTTTGTGAAAGTTTTGACTGATTTGGTGACAGTGACATGGCTGGTTACAGTAGCTAGCTTGATTTATTGTTTAATATGCTGTGAAATTGTATGTACTGTTTGTTGACATATGATATTTACTTAAATCTTGCCAGCATAACATTAGCACACTGGCTAACTAACAGCTGAGACGAAGGGTTCCATGAGCTGAATGGACTAGTTTATCTCTGGCTGCAAGGTTGAAATCTGATGTCCATCCTATTTACTGGAGCAGTGACCAACTTTTCTGTTACATAAGAACCTGATTGGATTGTAATGACTTTTTCAGCTATCAGTCAGACTCTCAGGTGTTGCCAGGGAAACAGAGTTCCTGCTGGTGAAAAACTTTTGAAAACACATAAAAATATATGTTAATGGTCTTAATGTTTTCTTCTTTGGAAAGTGACCATCACATGAGCGGGATAATGGAGGCCAGAACCGTCTGATGCACATTATCCCTTACTTTATTTTGCCCTTTTAAATGATACTGAAATGAAACTTCAGGCTTTAGTTAAGTTGGTTCAACATTTCTCACAGATTCTCACAAACACATGTCTAGAATTTAGAGTCAGGGTGGAGTACTGTTCAGAAAAAAAAAACTCCCCTCAAACCAGATGATCTGAGTTTATGCCCCATGTCTGCAAACACCCCCCTCAAATTCAGAACTGAAAACTGAAAACTGGCTGCAAAAAGCAGGATTTTCTTTGGAACATCAATAAAGTTCCACATTTCTAATTTTTTTTACCAATTAAAAATGAGATATTTTACTTTTATGGAGCAAAAGTAATTCCATGTTGGACAAACAACACTAATCTGCACAACTATGAGTAATTTTAACCAGATTAGACATTCAACTATGTCATGCCAGTGCCAATTATAGTCAGAGTGGCATTTTTTGTGTAATATATTATTTATCTCATGTGTTTTTTCTTCAGTCTTAAATGTCAGATTTCCAGCTAAATTAGTTCAAGGCATCTTACATTTTGAGTGTAGCCCCTGGCTATGTGAGCTCTATGGGAAATGAGACCCCAGGGACTCGAGGGAGCCGACAAAATCTCTTAAAAGCCTCAAGTGTTTGAGCTAGTTAGCACGACAGCTTACTCACACCTCCATGTGAATGGACTTTATGGACCTGAACACTGAAGTGCACCAATTGGAGTAATTGCTGCCACTGAGATGGAGTCACTACAAAATAAAAGATCATTAAAAAGAGTCACTTTAGTCTGTGTTTGTTTAGACCGGGGGATCCTCAACTGTTGGAGGGTAAATTGGGTAAATTTGTTATCTCACCCCAGGATCTAGATTGAATATAGAAGTCACAGCAGGAAAAGGAGAGACAGGCCCCTGAGAAATGGTTGGTCTCACATGAAGATACACAGTGGTAAGAGCCCTATATTGTAGGGTTCAACTGAGACAGGAGACAAGATTTCCTAAAAAACATGTATTTGTCAGGATGAAACGGGCCACTGAAGACACTTTCCTGCCACCTCAGCCAAAGAGTGTTGAATAAATATTTCAACATTTTGTGAAATACACATATTTACTGTCTTGAGTTGAACAAACCGATACAAACCTCACATCTTTCCATTCAATATGAAGCTATTGCACAGAGCCAGTTAGCTTAGCTTAGCATGAAGACTATAAACAAGCCCACCATCACAACTCACTCATTAAATGTGCAGTATGTAAGAATTTTGAAAACATTAAAACCCAGATTATTAACAAAATGTGAATAACAGGTCTAATGTTATGACGTACACGTATTGTGTTGCAAAGACAGTAAGCATGCTAACCGGCTGTCCCAGAACCACCCTACTCTTACATATTGCAACTTGATTTACTTTAAAAATCTGTTTTCCTTTGAAAAAAGCCAACCCCTTTTTTTTCCACGTCTTTATATTTCTTTATGCAAAGCTAAGCTTAATAGCTGCTGGCTATGGCTTCAGATTTACCGTAACAAAAAGTGAGAAGAGTATCTTCTTATATGACCTCAGAAAGAAGGCAAATTTTCTTATTTCCCAAACCTACCTATAATATGGTAGGATTAACTCCTGCTGACCCTGACAGATACCATGAGACACTGTAAGTTTATAAAATCATGATTATACATCTACTAGACTGCTGAAAAAGTTGAGAAATCCTCATCATACAACAGACAAGAAAAGCACAGCCTGGAATTAAATCATCGTGCACGAAGTGGCCCTGAGTAATTCATGGGTCTAATTAGAGTGAGTTAACACGGTATTAAGTTATTTATGTTGTTTGTGTCTGTCAGAGTGTAATGAAATCATGTGTAACCCCGCTAATGAGCTGTCGTCGCGGAAACGGCCACGGAGAAAGAAGAGGAGGGCGACAGAAACCAGAGGAAAAGGGCTGAGAGAGAGAGAGAGAGAAAGAGCTGTGATGGAGAAAAGCAAAGGAATGTCCCACCTGAGCTTTTGTTATTGATATCTTGTGTGTGTGTGTTTGGTGGTCTTTCATGGTGATTTAAAGCCCCTGTTATTGGGTGCATATGTAAAGGACCGCAGGCCACCAGACGTCATGCCTCCAGGATCATTACACAGCAGCCCCCGACTCTCTTGACCGCACTCTTTACTCATTGACTTCCTTAGCCCCCTCTGACCTCCCTCGGACTCTGCTCTTCATCAGCTTCCCATCACTCCTACAGGGCCTCGTCCTCATGAATGCATCTTTATCTCTCGTTTTGAACTCCATTTTATGCCCATATTTCTAGTCCACGCCTCTCTCTTCACTTCCTCCTGACTCCTGAACATGAACAGGAGGACTAAAAGTGCCAAAATTAAGCAAATTAAAAAGGCCCAAACAAATGGCTCTGAAAATAAATTAATATGCCATTGAAGCATTTTAATTTTCATATTTATTTAATTCCCCATTCAAGTCTCCACATCATTTAAAGGTGCAATATGTAAGAGTTTTGGCATAAAACACTCAAAAATGAACTAATATCAACAGTATGAGGAACAGCAGTGTTGATGTCAAAGATGTCTGTGCACGTTCAAGCTCCCAGTCCAGGCAGAGTTAGCTATTGGTAACTGCTGTCTGAGCTAACTAGCTAATGGAAGGTACAGTTACCAGCAGTTAGCGGTTCCTCAGGTGATATGCTGGCCCCTTTTTTGTATGAAGTATGAACTCGACAGGTGGCCAATTCTCACACACTGCACTGTGAATAATTCAGTGTTTTTCTTGTAATGTATTTATTTATGTGTTTACTTGTGAATTTGTTTATGCATAACTTTGCCCCTATTAATTGTCTTGATGCATTTCTGCTTTATCATGCATAAATAATTAAATAATATGGAAAGTGTGATGCGAAAGTAAATGAATAGGTGAATAAATGCAAAAGCAAATTGAAACATGCAATATGAATTTATGTCACATTTTTAGAAATTTGTGCCCACATTTTTTATTTTCTTATTTATCATTATTTAATTCTCTATTTGTGTTGGCTGCCTCAGCCCTCCATACAATGCTCCCTTAAATCAGCTCCAAGGACAGAAAAAAAACAACTGAAGACTTTTATGAGTCTGAGGTCTAATTTATAACATTTGAAGGACATTTCTCTGCCATCCACCACAACAGCGCTGCAACTGTGTTTTTCAGTATGGGTGGTCCCTGAGGGAATCCAAGTCGTAACCCTTTTTATTTATAATTGCTCAAATATTCCAACTCAATGG
The DNA here is from genome assembly GCA_963678695.2 of Diplodus puntazzo. Classification (NCBI taxonomy): domain Eukaryota; kingdom Metazoa; phylum Chordata; class Actinopteri; order Spariformes; family Sparidae; genus Diplodus; species Diplodus puntazzo. Next base: position 21,242,427 of record OZ023164.1, read on the forward strand.
GACAATTGTTACAGAAGCCTGAAAGCAACTGGTTGCCAGATCTGTCCTTTATGTTTTCTGTTGTTTTTGCAAAATTCAAATCTTTTGAATACTTTCTTCCTGGGAGCGGTACTGTGGCAGCAATTTACTGTCGCCTTCTGGTGATAATATAATGGCTCCATCTGCAGATAATAGACCTCCAGCTCACTGATGGACCCCTTTTAACCTTCCCCTCTTCCATTTTCTTAAATCCGCTCAGTCTTCTCCCTCGTCTCTCTCCTCTGGCCTGAGGGTCAAAAGCTCAGGGGCTCCGAAATATGACTATTTCTCAGCTGTCTGTGTGAGATTTACTCATAAAACAAGCTCTATATATTTTCAAGGCAAAGCACTAGTGGGACTTTGTACTTATTGTCGTGGATCTCATGAGTGAACTCTCTCTCCTTCAGGCTTTCAGACCCAAATTCAAACTGTTGCAACTTCCTTAATCTTTAAGTGATGACCTAAATAACTGCCACACACCATTACTGATGTCTTGTTATGAGTCAGCCACTAAATCCCTGGTAGAGATCCAGAACCATGCTAAATGGAGCTTCTGTACTATGTCTTTTTGCACTCTTTAATCTTCTAGTTGTAAAATGTTCTCTAACTGCTAAGCCACCCTGCATGCTCACATGTTGACTTACAGCAGAGCATGGCTCATTGCATTAGTTCCTGTGTTATGGGTAATAACACTGCACCACCTCTTACTGGGCTGTTTAATGTGCTCTTTTTGAGGGCATAATGTATTAAAATTGACATGTAGCTGATGTCTGTTTCTACCCACTTCACTCCCATCTGCTCCTGGAGTCAGCACTGCAAGCAAATATGTTAACTGTAAGTTGTGAGATATTGAATTCTATTGAATTCCACTACAATCCACACAGCGCCATCTGATTCAATGGGCTAATTTGCATAGGACACATTAAAGTTAAAATGGATAATCTTAAAGGATAAGTTCAAAGAAATGGAAATGCAGTAATTACTCATTCTCATGCGGATGGAAAGTTGGGTGAAGTTTCATAGTCCACAACACATATCTGAAGGGTCACAGCAAAACAGTGTTGCAGCATTCTCCAAAACAACTGAGGAAGCTGGGACTTCTTTTAAAATGTTAAAAAACAACCAATTATACATAAAATGGCTCCATACAGCTCGTCCAGCGTAATCCGAGTCTCAGGATGTCCCGATATTCATAGGTCAACTTGGGGGGTTGTTAAAGAGCCCTCTTGGATGCTCCTATGGGAGCTAAACGATGATAATATACCCCGCTAAGGTGCTTTTCCAGTTCACTATAAATGTATCACGACACATTCAGCTGGTGCCCTTTTTGTTTAACACTTTTAGTTTAGCAGCTCCAGTACATGTCTCGCTTATCTCTAATATTTCATGGCTTATTTCAGGGCAAGTTGTACAGAGCAACATATATCACACAGTATGGAGGTTAAACTGTTTCTATGTTGCGTTACTTAACAGTACAGTGGGAATGAAACCTATGACTGCTGGCAGATTACACAATGACTTAGACCATCAGATACAGGGCCAGCAGCCTGTATGCAACGCAATATAACACAGCAGGACGTCACATAGAACACATTATTTACCAACATCTTATTTTGATTTTTTTCCCTCATGAATTGTTCTCCGCAGACTGTCTGTCCATCTTACGACAGAGTCCATGGTGAGCTCCAGACCATGACCACTGACCACAGATCCAACTCCTTGTATGGCTGCAGCAGTATGAAGACTGCACTTTGTCACTGACAGTGTCTAGACACAACTGAGTTCTGATCACTCAAATGAAAACTATGTTCTGTGTGTTGGACATTCTGATCTACTGGTACTTTTTATGCACATATGAGTACTGTCCGTATACCTTTTGGGATTTTAACCACACGCATTCTTTCTATATTCCTCAAAAGTCATTTTAGAACGTACTTGATATCACAGAGTGGAGCAGAAGTAACGCAGGTTCTGTTTGCTCAGCATAATTGCTACAATAAGGCCATGAGCACTTCCCCAGCTTGCCATCTCAAATAAAGCTAGCACGTCGTAAACAAGTCCTTGTGATCATCTGACCATCAGCCCTGTGGATCCCTGCCACGGCCGCCTCCTCGGTTGCCATAAGCTCCGGGCTCTCAGCTGACCAGACGAGCCTTGACCCCATGGAGGGCCGGAGCCTTGGATCAATAATAGACCTCAAGGTCCTGGTCCCGGTGCTCTAGTGTGCCCCCTCAGACCTCTTAGAGGACACCTTTAGAGTTAATTTATGCAATTTGATTAAAATGTCAAAAAAACATTAATTGGGTGCAAGCATGATTATTAGCTGGTGATACGTTTAAAGATGGATTGAGGGTTTAGGTTAAATTTTGCTTTAGTAAACCTGATGTGTTGCTCGTCACTGTTGTCCTTGGGTGTCAAAACATAACTTTACACATGCTTTAGTTACCAAGATGGGATATTGTGTCACAAGATTGTCGAGAAAACGAACTGCATATGTTTGTCAGTTAACCGTTTGCAACTTTGCAGGAATGTTCTCTGAAAATGTTTCCTCATTTTGTGATAAAAATGGTTGATAAAGGTGAAATGATGTTTCTCAATGTGTTTGCTACATTCATTCCAATGTAATGAGTTACTTGACTAAGTATTCATTACTTTAATTGCATTCACTCTGACGAGAAACTGACCATTCAAGAGTGCTGATTTCAATGAGAGTGCCCGGTCAGTGCTGGAAACCTGTTCTTGCCTTTAACCAGCACTTTATGAGGTCGTGCAGAACATAATTGAAGGTCTTGGTTTTTCTAAGGATAGCTCTTGGCTTCCTGCCCTGTCTGATCCCTCTATTCCTGTTTTCACTTTTTGGAGTGACCTTGACAGCGAGGGGACCTGACATGAGGACATTTGCAACGATTATCTTTCTTCTTGTCTTTGTTCTTTTCAATTTTGCAAGGGGCACCATGTGAACTTTGCACCCAGAGATCATGTACCTTTGAACACGTTATTTTGTACAATCCCTCGACTATTTTGCATCACTCTCAGCTTTAGGAGCACAGTGATAAATAGACAAAATGTACCGAGAGTCTAAACTCTACAGAAAGAAACACATCGCAGTCAAGTTCAATACAGCAAAGACCACAGCTGGTAGACAAACCGAAGTTAATGGAATGCAATGATTTTTCTCAGTCGAGACTTGCAAAGAGTTTACTCGCACATCAAAGCCAGATCAAAAAGAATACATAATGCACATGATTAGAAATTATGTATCAGCAAGCTGGTCTCATCTCGGCCCTAAGTTGTTTACTTCCTGAATCCATGATTCAGCGCTCCATTAGTTGACCTACATAGCACCATACCCCGGGGACAAAAAGATAGAGAGGATTGATGAACAGTATGCTTTTTAAAACCCCAGGGGGAACGCCTGGAGGAAGCTCTGCTTGTGTAAATGTAAGTGAGACTAAGTGTGGCGGTGGTAAGTTAGGAGAGTAAGCTATTCACTCTTTTATGCATTGATCGATCATTCAGTTATTAATTTAGCTGGCCTGTCCATAAGGTCATTCATCCATTCGCAGTTTTGTGAAGCAACCTGTACAAGTACATTTACTCCACTGCCTTTGTCTGACAACTTATGAGTTACTTTTAAGTTGGCTGTTTTTCTTATTGTTTCTGTCTATTGCCAAATTTTGTGATTTAAATGTTTTAGTTAACCTGGGGATTGAAGTGTTCCTTTAGGGGGTGAGAAAATTCTCCAACTTTTAAAGCGAAATTAGTTATTTAAAAAACCCTCTCGGTCTTTCTGGATGATACATCATCACAAGCTTAAAAAAAAGTTTTTTAAAGAGTTTTCAGAGATGCATCCTTGCAACAGGACAGTCACTATACAAACATATTGATTTTTACTTTTTTACTTTACTCTTTTAAAATGTATTTCTCTAATTTTCTACTTTCTATTGAGCCAATGCTGTACTTATGGTCTGGTTAGGTTTAGGCTCACAAACTACTTGGTTAGGGGTTGGAGAACATTGCCTAAAAATACAACAAAAACGGCCAGAGATGTCACGACTTCACATCAAAAACAACGTTTTGCTGTAGATTAAATTCCATAAGAGTATATAAAGTAGATAAAAGCTCAAGCTTAAACATCTACAGCACTGCATGCAACATAGACATTGCTGCAGCAGTAATATTTATCTGAAAACATCAGCTATAATAGTAAGACACTGACACTGACAGGGAACATTTCAGTCCATAACGAGAACATTCCATTCTTTTTAATAAATGTAGTTTATAATACTCACAAACTTTTACTTAAAGGAGATGTAATATGCTCATTTTAAAGTTATAATTTTATTTGGGGTTACTACTAAAATAGTTTTGCATTCTTTAATGCTCAACAAACACATCAGTTTTCTCATACCATCCAGTGCTTCTTTCTGAAACGCTCTGTTTTAGTTCCTGCCTCTTTAAGACCACCCTCCCAAATACCCGGTCTGCTCTGATTGGTCAGCTTACACATGCCTGAGCCAGAAACAACAGAGCAGCTGTGCTAAATCAATTCTTATGTGTAAAACTAGCCATGTGATGCAGATTATGCAAATGCATGACATGGTGACGTAGATTAATTAAATGCGGGACTACTGACGAGGCGTTTCAGGAGCAGTACTTTCTGTGGGAAAGAAGAGCTTCTGTTGGTGCAAACGTCGACCTTTTAAACTTAAAGATCCTTAACATGCACAAGAACCTAAATAACACACTGAGGGAAAGAAAAAACAGAAGGTCTCCTGCAAGTACGCTCTTGAATGCAGGAATCCTACTTGAAGTGAAGTATTTTCACAATGTCGCATTAGTACTTTTGCTCAAGAAAACGATTTTGATTCTTCTTCAATCTCTGTTCATTTAGTCGGTCATCCACCTCCCACAGAAAGCCATTGATATTACATTATGTCTTCATTGGGTCTTTCCTCCCAGTCAGACAGACAATGATTCATTCATCATGCTCCAATACATTCCAATACAGTGATGAGTATTGTGATGAAGTGAGCTGGGACCGGGCCTAATGCTTTTCACAGCCATATCACAGCTACAGGGA